>JAABNY020000032.1:11913813-11929522 GCA_015164015.2 Brevimyrus niger
TTTTGATGATAGAAGAAATACTATTTCTCCAAATTAAAATTTTTGTGTGTGTTTGTGGGGTGGAGAGGGGGGGGGGAGGGGGGGGGGGGGGGGGGGGGGGGGTTGTTGGAGTTAGAAAATCCTGTCTAATATGTGCTTCTGCCATTTCTGAGGATTTTCATGCTAACATTTATGTGTATGTATGACTGGGGAGGGGGGCATGAAAAGTTCATTTAAAATAAAACAATTAAATGTAATGGTAAGTTTTAAACAGGGACAAGGGCTCAGGGGGTGAGTGTTGTGTTTGGTTCAGTGTTAGGTAACACGGTTTGGCCTTCATCTATTATTGAAGAGTCTTCAGTTTAAATCTGAGGGTTTATCTGGCCATGCTCGCAGGCGCAATGTCAATCAAGTGTTTGGTGTCCTAAAGCCGATGCCACCGGGTTTCCATTCCATCTGCCGAGACAGACCTTCAAAGGGCCATGCACCAAGGAAACACCGGCATGCAGGCAGCAAAACTAACCGTGATACAGCCATCCACTTATCTGGGACAGAGGGACTGGAGCCGATCCCGATCCATCAAAGGGCACATGGGTACACCCGGGATGGGATGCCAGTCCACCACAGGGCACGCAGGTACACCCAGGATGGGATACCAGTCCACAACAGGGCACATGGGTACACCCGGGATGTGATGCCAGTCCACCACAGGGCACGCAAGTACACCACAGATGGGATGCCAGTCCACCGTAAGACACATGGGTACACCCGGGATGGGATGCCAGTCCACTACAGGGCACGTGGGTATTAATATTATTATTATTATTATTCCTGAAATTATTATCAATTATTAATAATGCAGTGGTACTTCGGTTCTCAAACCTAATCTGTTCCGGATTCCGGATCGAATCCTAAAACGTTTGATCAAAATTTTCCCATAATAAATAATGGAAAACCAATTAATTGGTTCCCAGCCCCCCAAAATTACGCCTAAATATGTTTTTTTAGCATTTAAAAACAAAATGAACAGGATAAAACAAGAATATTTTTTTCTTAATTGGCTTAATGGCCAAAACAATAAAGATCTTATCCCAACATTACCCCTGTCCTGCCCGATCCCCCGCTCCTTCCCTGTACCACATCCCCTCATTAACCTCGTGTGGGATCCCCATGTGATCAGCTGTTTTTGGTTGTTGTCATTAGTCCTCTGTATTAAGTCCACGTTTCCTTTTGTTTCCCCAGTCCAGTCATTGGGTGCGTTGAACTTGCTTACAGCGCTGGCTTAAAGCAACGCATTCTGATCCTGACGCAGTGCATTACGGTTAGATGCATTGTGACCTATCACCCGGCTGTACAAACTGGAACCGCCTCCGTGAGGACACACCTTTGCCCTTATTGGCTGAAGAGTTTAGTTACACGCATGACGTTTGTATCCCAGGCAGTTCCAATGCGTAATCTGCTATTTCTCCTGAATATCACCTAAAGCAGTGAGACCTGGTTTTCATTTAATTTATCTGGTAAAATAAAGTTTAAATAAATTACATAAATCCTCTAACAGTACACATAAGTTAGTGGTTTATTTATTGTTAGTTACTGTAATGTTGCGCTGGTTTATTTGATTAATCGTCCAGTCTGTCAAGAAGGCATTCAAGAATTGCATTGTAGTATGAATTCTGGCGCATACAATTTATATTAGGTTAGCGTTCATGGTTCGACTTCTGATATTCAGATCGAGTCTTACGTCAAACTGGTTTGTTTGACTTTCAAGAAATTCAAGTTCTAGTGAGTTCCAGAACCGAGGTACCACTGTATCTGGAAATACGTTAAACAGGATTAATCAAATTAACATGACAACAAACACTTTTTGTAATATCGTATGTAACATTCACTCAGCCTCACGTTCGATCATTATAAGCATATATTAATTTGGAATGTACTATATTAGCCTGATACATGTCTCTCCAGCCGTTATTCCAATCACTATGATACTGTCAAGTTTATAGTAGATTCCCCACATCATTCTTACATTGCCTCCACTGTACCTGAACCTGCAAACTGCCTGCGAGTAATAGGTTTTAAAGATGGACTCTGTATTTTGTATTTGTGCAACCTAAACAGGTATAAATTCCCATACCTTAAACTTCACGGACGGACTGCTACCGACAGCCTGTCAGTCCGTCGTGGGTGCACATGTGGAGACTTGATACCTTCTTCATTGTTTCATAATCGTATTTTATTCTCGGTGCAGAGAGTTACCTCATCCCGTATCATCCGCTAAAGAAATGCATCAAGCTTATTAAAGTATATCAAATTCTCATTTGAAGGATACGCTACGACGGGAAAGTTTCTCATAGACGGCAAAGTGAATAATAGCCGGTAACGGTTTAAGCTCAGCCTGGCTGGACGTGCCACGGGTCTTGTAGTCTGCCATTTGTTTATTCACCGGTAAGGAGTGGAGGGGAGCCTAAAAGAGCATTTATATCGCTGGCATCTCTTTTGTTTAGAAGATTGCGCCAAGAGCCAAAACTGCAGCAGCATT
Source organism: Brevimyrus niger (assembly GCA_015164015.2). Taxonomy (NCBI): domain Eukaryota; kingdom Metazoa; phylum Chordata; class Actinopteri; order Osteoglossiformes; family Mormyridae; genus Brevimyrus; species Brevimyrus niger. The sequence goes on from JAABNY020000032.1 coordinate 11,916,332, forward strand.
TGATCACTGGCCGATCTACGGCCGCTTCTCAAAATACGCAGTCAAGGGAATTAAAATTAAGAAAAACGTGTGATATGACTGCTGATAAACCCCCGAACGGCGAAAACCCATATCGCGGATAAAACTTGAATGGCGTGATGAAATGTCAGACACTTCCCTGACCAAGCCATTAGAAGGGGATGGGCCATTTTCCATTACAATATGACAATTTCATTACGCCACTCGGGAGCTTTGATAAACTGCTCTCCAAGTCTGGAAATGACTGCAAATGGAAGTGAAAATCCTTATGCTGCCCCGAACTCGGCACCAGCCTGTCCTATGTCATAAAGCATATACCGCACGAGACTGTTTAATGCGTCTGATTAGCAGGAGAGATCTGCAAATCGCAGCGGAGGGTAGAGAAAGTGGCCACGTACAAATGCGAATACCACTAAATTTAATGCCTAATTTAGTGGGACTTGTTAGTCATAAAACGAACCATTAAATCGATTAGGTAAGACTCTTGTACAGAGTACGCTGGAGGTATAAATAAGTATATGGAGAGAATTTATTTCTGCAGGTTCAAATGTGTACCTGGAAAGAGTCCACTAGGAGAGGCCATTTACATACCGCCCATAGCCTGCGCCCCTGTCAAAGTGAAACTAGGTGGCAAGTTGGCCGGCCCTGGCTCTTTGTCACGTAATGACGCCATCCGCACACTGCCCGAGTCTGGCTGTACATTTAACAAGCGCACAGCGGGTTCTCCTCCGGGTGTGTCCTTCCCGGTTCGGCCAGACCACTGAGACCAGATTATATCATGAGACCTCTGGCCAAGCTGTTGGTGCACAATCTTGTGAGTCGCAGAGTTAAAAAAAACGTATGTTATAGAAACCAAATACGTCCAGGTGCAAATCAAATTTGCTATATCTCACCTAAATTGAACATAAATAAATGTAGTGTTTTGCGTCTGCTGCACGCAAGTTCAGTTGTTTTACTTGCAAAAAAATATTCAGAATATTGCCTGTTAAACCTAGTGGCTAGTCACAGATAGCCTACTGTATACAGTATATACCAGAAAATATCGACTTATTAGTAAGCATAAGCACTGCTGCAAAAATGAATAATATATTTGAATTGAATAAATAAAAGGCGCCTTTGCACCACCGTAAATAGCTTGGCAACAGTAAGCGCTACTCATTCATTTCATGGAAGTAAGCCTATATGTTACAGATCTGGCAGACCGCGGAGTCGGGGGAATCCTTATGTTGTATTTATCATTAGAAACGTAAATCATCCAGGAGGAGCTAGTGAACCCTCTTCCACTGTGTCTGCTCCTTCGGAGAATACATTTAAACAAAATTAACTTTTTAATCAAAGCTAATTAAAAGTAAAGGATGACTTTTGGCGCCAATACTGAAGAGGACATCTTCAGACTTAGAAGCTACCTTGAAAGTATCAAATATAAAGCTTTAGTTTATAGGCCTACAGACTATACACTATATAATAAATTTAGAAATCATTATTCAGAAGCTTAATGTTCCTGTGATCTTCATTTGCAGTGAAGAACAAACAAGGCTATTGTTTAACCATAACATGACAGACCGCAGCATGCATTTCCTACAGAACAATTTACGCATCTTTCTTTGGTAAACTCTGGCATTCAAGCCCATGCATGAATTAATATTCCCTTAACACATATGACATCAAGATGCTTAGAATTTTACCAAATAGCCAAAACATCTTAAATATACTGTGCTTGGTGGCACAAAGCAGGATTATTTTGCTTAGCCGGATAACTTGACGGATTTAAGGTATCCCAGTTTAATCATACATTATCTTTGTTTGCTTACATTTAGCACAAACTACCTTACCTTGTAAATCGTAAAAACAAAATTAAGAAATCATGATTTGTGAAACAGGCCCCAAAATATGACACAACATTGACTAAACATTAATAAATGCAATTAATGAACAAGCGAGTAAATCAAAGGCTTTATACTCAGTGTTAGATGTACTTATATGTGTAAAGACAGATGAGACTTTATACAAATGTATGTATACACATACACACACACACAGTGGTACATCAGTACTGGAACTCAATTGAACTCTTAAAAGTCAAACCAACTAGTTCAAAAAAAAAAAAAATTACCTAGAACTCGATCTGAATCTCAGAAGTCGAACCATGAACACTGACCTAAGATAACTTTTACGTGCGAGGAAATGAGTCACACGGCATGGAAACAAAGGGTAACGCTTCAGTCTCAGCCTCACATTCGCTGTGATAGCATGGTTTGTTGGTGCTTTTTTATTGAAAATATGAAGTACACACTTTATATAATTTTGGTAGCCATTGCTCACGAAAAAGTTACGCAATAGTTGCACAAATGTTACAACCTAATGTTTGCGATTTATGAATAACTGAACAAATACAGAGTAATAATAAAAACAAACAATGGACCGCATGGCATAGTCTAGTGTTGGGCATGGCTTGGGGTAGTGTTGGGGTACATCCTTTATCATTTTGGAAGCCGTTAAGAAAAAAATGTTATGCATGGCATACAGTGTTGATAGTTTTTAACTTTACTCATTGTTTGGATACATTTGTTTTCTTTACAAATTACTTTTTTGATAAATGTGCTTAGATGTGTTTAGTATATGCTCTTCTTGTTTTATCCTGTTCATTTTGTGTTTAAATGATAAAAAAAAAAAACGTATTTAGGTGTAATTAATTGGTTTTCCATTATTTCTTACAGGGAAAATCTGATCAGAACTCAAACCGTTTAGGATTTGAGCCTGAGTTTTGAATGGAATAATTTCTAGTTCTGCAGTACCACTGTGTGTGTGTGTGTGTGTGTGTGTGTGTGTGTGTGTGTGTGTGTTTGTGTGTGCATGTGTGTGTGTAAATGATTAATCACGATTAAATATAATTCATTTTTAATCTATATTAATCACATTTCATTTTGCATGAGCAAACAGACTCAAGAAAAAAGAGAATATATATGTGCTTAACATGTTTATTGAACATCTTGAACACGAGTCAGATGTATTCCATCTGCCACAGAAGTGCAATACCATGGACCCATATCAAAAAGCAAGATTTTTTGCTTTGCCTGGCAACTTGTCAGATTTAAAGTACCTCAGTTTAAATGGTCTTTATCTTCCAAATAATCCAACTAATAATGAAATCTAATTCTAGCCCATTTAATCGCCATTGTTAACATTTTGACAGCCCTAATATATATATATATATTTATTAGGGCACACACACCACACACACCACTGAATTTGTTGTTGTATGACCTGTATACATTCATACGTTAAGTGGTTGCAGAACTGAAGCTAGGACATGGCAGCCCTAGTCATAAATAAGGAAAACCTCACCTTCAAACTGCACTGTCTCTGGCAAAAATGTTCATGTGAGTGCAGAACGGGATGTCCCCAGGTTACAAAAGTCTTGAAATGGCAGCACAACACTTTAACTTGTAATGATGTAATCTTTATGTAATGACTTGTAACCTTCAGTCAGTATCGGAGAGAACCGGGTTACTCAACAGACATGCCTTGCAGTGATTCTGCGAAATAAACACAAATATGTCGTCAAATGGAGAAAGGTTTAATCGAATAATTTATCTAGTTTTAAATGTGGACCAACGTTTTTTGTTAGTGGTTTTTGATGGCTGATGGTGATTCTGCTTATGGACATCCACAGCCCCTCCAGAGACGAGATACAGGGCGGATCCCGTGTCTTACGGAAGAGAACCGGGTTTCTGCAGGTGGAATTGCATCTGGCAACAGGTACCGAAGACGCAATTTCCCTGCAGGCGATCGGGCAGGTGATGTCATGGAGAAGCGTGGAGATGCCAAGGAGAGCTGGATGGAGGCCAGCCCCAAATGGCCAGCAGGGGAAAAAGCAGGCAAATGGCGATTAAAAGTGCCGAGCGTGCAACTTGTAAAGCAAGCGAATAAATAAATATCCACAAGGTAGCGAGTGAAACTTGGAAGCAGATGGCGAGAGATATGGAACGGAAAACCTCTGACCCGACAGGTTATTACTGGGAATTGTACCATCTCTGAATAATTGTTGTGGAGTCCAGCACCTCCACAAAAATCTTGAATAATTTCCAACCATCTATGATAGGTGAATCAGGAAAGACATTTGAGGCGCATTAAGGAACACGGTACACATGGTGTCCGCACGATTTACTTGGAGAGAGAGTGTGATCGCTAACAGAGGCACTGTTGGCGCTGCTGGGAAGCAGGTCAGCAGCAGGCAATGGATCCATGACTACAGCTATTACTCTTCTATTGCGTTGACAGAAGCCCCACTAGAGATAAAATGCTGACGATGAGTCACAATAAGATATTATAATTCTCTTCCATCTGTGACTGCTCCTTCAGCATGAACATTTTAGTGTTTAGGCTAATTGGAAAGCTCCAGCAAGGAAAGATACAACAGCTCAAATATCATTGTTCTTTTCCCATAAGTTGAACGTCATTTCTTCAAAAGGCAGAAGCTGCTATACCGTCAGATACTGAGTGTCCCCCATCTGCGTGCTCAAATTACTAAGCGCTGTGGTGTCGAGGAGGGCTGGGGGCTTCAGATCCACCAGTAGTTTAAAGCTAAAACACTTCAGCACTCCCCACACGCTTCCTGGCATGCTGGGAAAACCACTGCACGCCTCCAGCCTTTTTAAAGGTGGAAAAGGTGCTATGTCTGAATGTGTGAAGCATGCAAAGGGTCTCCGTAGGCTCCAAGTCATTCTCAGCAAGTAATTCCAGAGAAAACTGAGCCCGATCACAGATTTGCTTCAGGAAAAACACAAGGCTACTAAAAAGACTATTTGGATGCAGAAAATGCTAAGGGTTTAGGACCATCTCAGTCCATCGATCACTGGTACCAAGCAACAGTCCTGCAGCCGCAGTCATGTGACCTGCGACCCAATGACTTATGAGATCATGCAGCACAGAAAGGGTAGGGGATAGGATGCCAATGTCTACATGGGTACCTCGCAGATTAAGGGCTGGCCCACCCCTGAGGTGACGTGTGCTGGGCGGAAACCCAGTAATGAGACTCATCCACTACATGGCTGTCCATTAAGGGGAATCCCTCTGGGGGGTTGAGCTGCTTGGCATAGCTGTAAATCTGATTTGTACCCAGTTTTAAGCCCTGAAGTCTGATGCTGTGATTGAGCTGAAGAGGCCTGCGCAAATTAATGATTCATTGAGACAGTCGTAGCGCCAAGGGCGGCAAAAAGGCTTGATCTGAATCGCGAGCTGCAGGGCTTAAACACACGTACACCTTCAGCAGAAACCCAAGTTATGAACAGCACACAAAATTCAGAAAATGCAAGGGACTCTTTTTCCAGTAGAGGGTGTGAGGGAAAAAATATGTATGGAACAAAATGTGTTTGTAAACACTGAGTAATTATGGCTTGTACCTGTGAAATCCCAAACACTTTCACAGTCTGGGGAAATGTGTGCAAGCATCTCAGGTTATGGACGAGCAAATAAACAGTTCTCTGCATTTTCCGAGAGAGAGAGAGAGAGAGAGAGAATGAGACAGAGATAAAATATACAGATGGGAGGGCTTGGTTTTAATGAAATGTCACAGACTTAGAATACAGTAAAAAACTTTAACATGTAATTAATGTCAGTGGGTGTGAAGAATTTTATTGTCTGAAGCTAAATTAAACAGCTGTGTTTCATTAGGGTAGTGTATTCAGAGCCATATAGTAAGTCAATCAGCAGAACACATGCTGCTAATTTACGTTTTGCCTTTTTTTCCCCAGTGTGAGGAGCATTTTGGGCCCTGCAAGCATCCTGATAACCTGAGTTTGACATTGAGGGAAGCCCGTTCACCGCACAGTGGGGGGTTCGTGGAAATGTCAGGCTCGTCGAACGTCACGGGGGGGGGGGGAAGGGGGGCACACCCCACTTGCTTTCAGGAGCCCATGTAAAAAAGCCCAGATATCAGCAAGAGTTTTGGGTTCAGTGGGTTAGGGTGCAATTCTCCTCTCTAGGATAATGTGGGACTCTTCAGACCTCGTTCAGGGCTGATGGAGACGCAAGGCAGCCAAATGCCCGAAGGCAGGAATGTTGGAAAAGTCACCTAAGGTGGTATCGGTTGTATCGGAGAAAGGCAGCCCAGAAAAACTGCAGAAGGCTCAAACTGAAATGCTAAAAAAGGGGTGTCAGACGGAAGATTTAAAACACAAAGCACGCTCTGAGCTGTGAGTGCTTTTATCCGAACGGGAGGCCGTCTCTTTAAACATCGATCTGTTTCAGGGTAGCAGGTGGTGTGCTGTTTAAGCGACAGAGCACCCTGCGGGTCCCACAGAAAACTTCATCTTGCCGTGTATGATAAATGCTCGGTTCGGAGCATAACGGTAAGGCAAAGCTTCCCCTCGCCTCAAGCCACGGTGCCTGTGAGAGAGGGACAGTGATCGGAAATTAAAACGACGACCCACCCCTGAGCAATACATTCATTATGAGGAGTATGAAAATTAGTAGTGCTGTATCTAATAAAAACTTGGCTTTAATGACGCTCTGGGGGTGCAAGATGGCCGTACTGCTTAGTTTAAGTGCTCCAGCCACCTGGGCAGAGGCACTAATGGGCCCCTGAAGGGAGGCTATGGCTCACAATTAGCCAGCAGTTTCACCTCCCGTCGGTGCCCCAGAATGGACGCCTGGCATGGCCTAATCTCATCTGCATCTCGGAGACTGGCATTCCCGCTAGAGATGACCTACACTCTGCCCATCTTACGCTCAGAGCCAGTCGGTGGGAGCCAGAGCGAAAATATAGGGCCGGGATCTGGAGATTCTCGATCTGCCACGGCAATTGATTACCAACAGATGCCTTGGCCATTAATGTTCAGCTGGCCCAGATTTGACTAACAGCACTAGTGGGGTTCAGTATGGTCAGTTGGCGGATTCGAAGGGAGGTAAGGGCACCGCAGGCCAGCTCCTACTTCTGTAATTTAACTACATAGTAATTTGATGTCAATGTTTGCCTGAGTAATTCAGATAACTTTTTGAATGAACCCCAATTAATTTTATGTCTGCCTTTTTTCCCAAAAAAAAAAATAAAAAAGCCATTTGTTGTTGGCATCCCTGCTGCCTGCACCCTCCTCCTGCCAACATGGCTGCCCCCATCCCAGGGCCGGTCACATTCCAGTCACACTAGAGCCGTACAATCAGAATGCTCCTGCCGTTTCAAGCTGTGCCGCGCCACACGCGCTCAATGATGCGCCGTGTCCCTGAGTGCTTACTCGCTGGCCCCAAACTTGACCTTTATCTTTAGACCGGGATTAGAGCCCTTGGGCCCCTCCTGACACGAGGGCCCATAAATTTTAAGCACAAAGTACATCCCACAGCCCTTTCAGATTTTTCTAAGCCAATTATTTCTTTGACCGCTCAGGCAAATTAGATTAGAGCGAGGATTAAAAATGAATGGGGAAATCCAGCCAGCTGTAACCGTGAGACAAGGAGCAGTGGGGAAAAGCAATTAGGAGAAACCGTAGCCTAGCGTAGCTGCGGCCTTTCTGGATGGAATGAGGGGCCCGGTGGCAGGTTTCAGTGGGTGTCTGGGGTTACAGCAGCCGCCGTGCTTCCCTCCCACGCGTGCCACCACTGGCCCGGACATGTGACACGGGCGAGCAGCCCCATTCGGCCACCTGACGGGCCTGCCGCTAAGGAGAAAGGAGACCCCATGAGCGGTCACTTGATACCAGTTAGCGTATATGGAAGATGAAGCATTCGCAGGGCCTGCACCAGACCCTAAGGACCATTTGAGCCCCACACTGACGCATGGGTCCTGCAGCGGCAAAGGAGCATATGCGTGCTCATCTGAAAAGGGGCATTTCATGGAGCTGCATGTCATGCATTGGCACATGCGGACTGGGAGCTAAAGGAACGGCCATTACATTATTCATGGACATTATCTACCCGTTCTTGTAAATGCTGACAGATAGCCATGTACAGATGACATCAATCTGCAAATCACATTTCAGCCACAAGTTGCAGCCTGTTTTATGAGCTGTGTTTACTCCTTTAGAGCCCATTATTAGGTTACACAGCACAGGGCAGTGTTTGTACAAAATTACAGTGTGTGGCTGGGATTCCCACCTGCAATTCTCATTCTCTTGTTAATTTCCAGCCGCTTCCATGTTTATTTGATCATATGTTTCAATCTAAACTTTGTCAACACAGTGAAAAAACACCCATCAGTGTCACTATTAGTCAGCTGGAAGATTTTGTAGACATTTCATGGGTTTTTAGGGAAATGTTTGTTTGAATCGTGCACTTTTAAGGCATCGATCGATTGTTTTAAGGCATCGATCGAAGGGCGTCGTTAAGCTCCACCTTCTCTCAAGTGTAGGGCAGAAGCTGCCCTGGTCATTTGGATGTAAAACTAAAAATATACGTTAGGTTTTTAAAGGGATCCCATACCCACATATTCTGACAACGCCAAATTATCACCTATAAATAAATACAGCGAGTATGTGTGACAAATCGTGGAAGCGAAGGAAACCACAGTCAGTAGAGTCATTTGTCTTCGTGTCGGGTGCTTGCAGTGATGGAGCCGCCATCCCTCAGTGGGAAACCGCACACGACCCCTTTTTTTTGGCGATGTTGCGCATGGATGACTTGCTGCTGACTTGCTGCCCCCCCCCCCAGCACGTGCTGCTTGGTCGTCGTCGGCGTGATCACCCCCCCGCCCTGTGCGGAGCCGGGAAACGACCTCCTCGGGAACTCTCCGAGACACTGCACTGCCGCTGCCGCCCCCGTGCCCGTCCGAAGAGTTGCCACCGCTGCTGCCAGGCGCTCGCAGCCTCTCCGCTGGGGCTCACTGGCTACGGTGCCCGACAGGCCTGTCGGGGAATTTATATTTAACTCATCACGCTTTCCTGCTGATAGCTACCCGAGGAAGGAGCAGAGAAAAGTTTACATAAAGTGTACTATCTCATAAGCACACCGGAACAGACCGACGACCAACAATATTCTGCAAATCCCAGGGGGTTTTGCTCCGCTATCCCTGTGCCGCAATTAAAAACTCACTACACTTTTGCAGGGCGTTTGCTGTCCCCCCGCTTTAAATACCACAAAGAAGTCCTGCAGGAACTTGGTTGCCCTTTATGCAGGACGTACATTTGCCCTTTGCCTATGAGATGCAAAATCTGAATGTGCAAAACAGCTTATAAAATGCCCTTCCAAATTCTGCATTTCACTGTCCTGCAGGACAGCCAGAGGAGTTCAGCCACCAAGGTGCCAAATGCATCCTGCAGGGATAACTGGTTTGATATGTTCCACAAACAAACAGGACGATGTTGACCCACTTCCTCTGTCGTACCCATTTCAAAGGCACTTAAATCTTTTTCCCGCCCATTCAGCATACACTATCCACGTTACCCATCTTTATCCCCGCCTCATCCTTCGTCTACATTGACTGAAGCACATTTGGAAGGGGAGACGACTCTATATTCTATATTGTCTATATTCACCCGGTTAGGTGGCCCCGATGTCTGGCAGTAGCCAAATGTATCAGTGGGTGACGAGGAGAACAGGGTCTTGCACACCAACAAAGACCCACCATAAGTAAGAAGTGCCATGACCAGCAGATCAGCGCCAACCAGCCTTACTGTAAGTGCGTTGAGGCTGGGTGAGCGAGGCAGGGTCTAATTAGGTTGGGTTGTGTCCAGAAACAAGTTCGGAAAATACAGGCATATTTCTAGTAGTTATTTAAATATCCAGTTCAGCACTTGTTATTTTCACATCAAGCTTTAATTATATATTTAGATTTTCAATCTTATTAATAAAAATTATAACCTGATTGTAATGTGCATTTCTACAGTCTGGTCTCGCTGTCCTTACTTCTGGTTTCTCAAAAGTCCGGCTTGTATTCTAACATCGGGTGTATTGATTATGTATCACACACAATGTTAAACCACTGAGGAGCTCCATTACTTCTTTATCTTTCTGAGTCCCTCTGTAGAGGACATTATGTTTTTGCTCCTGTCTGTCACACTCTACATGCCATTCTATTAAATCCTGTTCCATGAAGAGGACAGTAAGGGCTTTACGGGGGAGTCATATGTGTGGGGGTGTGACCGTGCCAGATTCCCCTTCCCGTTAAATCAAAATTAGAATCAATATATTTATTTTTTCCTGGATCTCAGGAGGTTAGAATGTATGCATTTCACATGAGGATATACAGCAGCTTAAATGACCGCATGCCACAAGGGCCACAAGGGCCACAAGACTGGGTCACATTGAGCTTAAAGTGTTGAGGGTGCACATCTCGCACAGCAGTGCATCTGATCACTCTGTTGTGCTTTGAGGAAGCACTATAAAGTCACACCAAACTAAGTGTCCTCAGGATGTGTCTTCACGAGCCATGAATGGATGAAGAAGAGCAGAGCACGAATTTCAGCAGGGCACTGAAGAGCTTCCAAAAGAGAACTTCCTCTATAAAGCCATATTGTTTGAGAAGGATTGCTTTAGAAAACACATTTTAATTTAACATAACACTTTTGTTGATTGTAACTCAAGTAGGGAATGTGAAAGTTTTAAACATGAACTCCAAATGAACTACACCCTACTTAGAGAAGTGGAAACACAAAGGCAAACCGGCGGATTGTTGGTTTAAATCCCAGTCATTAAACCCTTGGAGGAGCACTTAACCTAAAACGTCTAAGTGAAATAACCAGCTGCACAAACTAAAAGGAAGAGAAAAATAGGTTCTGGGTGACAAAAACCAGCCAAAGTTCTGTTTAAAGTGTGAAGGTTGAGAACCAGGCAGATGTTTATGTCCCTGCCCCCTATCAAGGTCCCCAAAAGGACAGGTCCCTACCATGGATGGACGTTCTATTGCTTCACGGTCTCCAGCGTCCCCCAGCATTTCACTCCCCAGAGAGTAACACCATGCCTGTGGTTTGCTCAGGATTTTGCTAACGGTCTGTAAACATATTGACTTTTTAAATACAACCAAAAATGGAAATTATCACACAGAACAGATTTCACAAAAAAAAACATCCATATAAACAAATATTTCATTCTAGTATCTAAATTAACTCAACAGGAATGAATTAAATATTTGGAGATCTGGAGATCCACAGCAAAAGGAAAAAATATCAACAGGTGTGTGACAATTCCTCAACGGCTTCCCAGAAGAGAGCAGAGGATGTCATGGGTGTGACAGAAGGAACCAAATTTGCAGTTAGCCCTGTTTGTGGGCACCATTTCAGCAGGGCAGTCTGAAGTTCCACTAGGGAGAATGTATGTGTACCAGTTTCTTAAAAAAAAAACAATCACAAACTCCATCAGCAGATTCTGTAATTGGGCTGGTTCCCCTCACCAAGCCAAAGTGGACAGCAGCAGATTAATTAAAAATGAAGGGAAAGTATCCTGCCTCTTGTTCCTCTGCCTCATCCCAGAGGAAAGGAGAAATTGCAGAAAGATTTTATCTTTTCCCTATTATGTTTCTTCTAGATAAAAGCAAAAAGGTCACTGCAAGCCAAATTTGAAAACTTCAGAAAGTTGAGCCAAAAACTCACAAAAGGCTCCACTGGATCTACAAAATAGATCTCAGCAGAGTCTTTGTGCAATCTTGCCTGATGTCCCAGGAGATTTTACAACGAGATTACAGTTTAACATAAAAGTACGGCTTTCTTTGAACTTTTGTGAAGTATTTTATCGTAAACAATTTCCTGTAGGATGGACAAACAAAACATGTCCTCAGCCAACTGCTCTTAAGCCCCTTTCTTCTGACGCAGAAATATATCCCATATCTGCCTTGGAGCATTACTTTACAGTGTTTCCCCTGCCATTATGTTAGGGGGGCACCCATGTACATGGCTACAATGGGTTTTATAAATAGTCATAGCCATGCTTATAATGCTTTATGAATACACTATCATGCATTATGAAGGTATCTATAATGGATTATACATGGGTGATTTACAGTAAGTAAAATGTTGCCAATACTTTTATGAAAAAGAAACAACTCTCAGTAAACATAAAGTTAAATTTGCATTTGAATAACTTAACGCTTCTTTGTAAGCCGGTCATTTGATGACAAACTCCTCCACTACCTCTCCCTTCCAGCTTCCACCTGCCCTCCAGCCTCCGGTCGCCCAACCATCACGATTGTTTCTCCTCCCAGTCTTGGCTTCCCAACAGAATTTCCCTGCCTCTCTGTGCTGCCCCCCCCCCCACACACACACACGCACACAAACACACTAGATGTTGTACACCGTGACTTACTGACGCATCCAGTGTAAACTAGCGCAGAGAGTGCAAGGCAGCGAGTGATTTGAGTGAGTAAACAGAGGAGCAGCTTTAATGCGAACGCACACCGACACACAGCGATCGCCGCTGCAGCTGGAGGGGGAAAATCGGGATGCCCCGCCCTCTCTGTTGCACTGGAGGGTTATTATCGAACCATAACTTGGAGGTGCTGCCTGGTCACTGGCCAGCCATTCCTCCTTTTCCCGTCTGCTTGAGTCTGGATGCTGAACCCAGTGTTGGGGGGTCGGGGGCGCCCTGCCAAACGGCAGGCGCACCTGTGTTTACACAGAGCACAGTGCAGGCGAAGACATGGGTGCCTTTCAGGAAAACCAAAAATGTCCAATGGACAAACATTTATTCAACGAAAGCTGCTGTGCTCCTTTCCACAGGGTATATTCTGCCCTTCCAGAGCCACCCCCCGAGGGCCTTAAATAAATCTGGGAGTCTCCATTGCTGTGTGTACATGCCGTTAGCTTTTACAGAGGCTCAGGAATGACAAACTCAAATCTTTGAGTGCCCGAAGCTCGGCGGCCTGCAAAGCATTTTAGCTGTCACATGACCCTGTCACATGACCCTTACCATGAGGGATGTGTGTCGGGTCAGGGTCCCACCCTGGGCTGTTTACAGTGTGTTGTGTCGGTACTCAGGATGCAGCCAGCACAGGAATGGCAAGCATGTCGAGGCCGAGGGTCTGGGCGTTCTGCCTGCTGACCAGCCGGTCCGTCTCTCCAAGTGTCAAGGAGCAGGGGGTTAAAAGGGGCCCACATGCAAATGGCAGAAATTCCCAGAACACACATTCGTATTGCTTTCTTCTGTGCCCTTCCACTTTTTCAGCAGAAAGACCTTCCCTGGGGTTCATGGCTGGTGGGGGGGGGGGGGGGGGGGGGGAAATTAACCCCGCTATGTTTTCGCCGGGGAACCCCC
>JAABNY020000032.1:11929622-11951237 GCA_015164015.2 Brevimyrus niger
GGGGGTGTGAAATTAATCCCGTTATGTTTTGCACAGGGAATCCACAGATAAGCCCATAGTGAGGCAGAACACCCGCACCGAAATCCTGACAGTGCAGCTGCTAAGGGGCATCGGCGTAAGGAGCGTTTACCACCGACGGCCCACAGCTCGTATGTCCTCTCTGCACGACTGAGGCCACCCGCCACTACATTCTTTGCACAGCTGGCTTTCTGCAACCAGAAGAGTTCATACGCCACTCCAGTCCGCTGTGTTCCATCAGGGACATTGGTTGTGCACATGCATGTGTGTGTTTGTGTCTATATGCGGATTAGGTTCATATTACTTTCTGGGGAACGAAAGTCCCCCACAACTTAATAAAAACCTGTTTTTTTGATGTTATGGGGACCATTTTTCAGGTTCTCACAAAGATCTTTCGAAAAGACCAAACTAAAAATGCCCAAAGTCTCATATTTTTTTTGGTTACTTATGGTTAAGATTCAGGTTGGGTTGGGGTTAAGGTCGTCTTGTTGGGATTAGAGGTTTCCCTATAGAAATGAATGGAGAGTCCCCACAAAGATATGATTACAAACCTGTGTGTGTGTGTGTGTGTGTGTGTGTGTGTGTGTGTGTGTGTGTGTGTGCGTGTGTGTGTGCGTGTGTGTGTGTGTGTGTGTGCTGAACAGCAGGGATCCTTCAGAAGCCCGTCAACCCGAAAATCAAAGTCCGGTGAGACAAAAGGCCAAATATTCCCACAGCGCAAAAGCTCTTATATGTCCCACTGGGAGCCGCCTGACTCGACACCTTCCGGCAAGTCGCTGAAAGTCATCCCCACACGCTGGCATGACCCACAGATGAAATAAAAAGCTCCCCTATTGTGACAGTAGGCAGGCAAACGTAAACCATGTATGGTTGGTCAACTGGACCTGGTTGGATTCTCCCTAACAGCAGCATAGGTAAAATGCTTAGCTGTAAAACAGCAGTCTGGAGAAACAAGGGAAACCCCAATAGAGTCACCCTTCCCCCCCTGAGTGTAGATTCCACACTATAGAGAGAAAACGTCATCTGGGGGGGGGGGCAGGGCCTGTTGTCAGGGAGCCACAGAGCCCTGGGAGTGTCACACTTCTTGTTTTATGAGGCTCAGCCAAAACAAGCAGGTGGGTGGGAGGCAAAGCAGTTATCTCCATATATGAACCGCAGCTCTCCCCCCAACCCCCCCCCCTCCCCAACACCCAACCGGCGGCCTCGGATGTTTCGTCGGAAGCAAAACAAACCCAGCTGGCAGCCTTACCGGAGAGAGGGGGGGGGCACGCCAGCACCTCGTCAAACAGGCGAAAAACAAACATGTCGTTTCGCGCAGAGGGGTTAAAGACAGCCGACCGCGACTATACACCAGGGGGCAGGCATGTTCGGCAGCAACTGCATGGGGGGGGGACCCCAAAGCCACAAGGAGGGGACAGCAACGACGTGACTATACCCATGGAAGAACACAGAGCACAGCAATGCTGACACACAGCAAATTAACAACACTCCAAAATTCATATTCTTAAATAAAATCACTGCCTTGCGGTTTAGTACAGACTGCCAGGTTCCTGTACAGTCCATAAACCACCACAGCATCTAGACCAGTCCATGTAAACAGTGGAATCTGTTGGCGTAGAGAGCACAGCAGGGGCGATCAGGAAATGGCAGACTGAAAGATGGATGTCAGCCAGAACTCTCTCATGCAAGATGAAATGAAATTAACTTCTGGATTCCTCGATTCCAGTCTTCGCCACGGTAATAATTCCACATCTAAATAATCCCTGTGATAGACTGGCATCCTGCCCAGGGTGTACTCATGCCTTCTGATGTATGCTGCTTAGGATTGACTCCAAGCCCCTCCCCTATCTGCCCAGGAAGAACATCTGGATAAAGATGATGATGATGATGACGATGGGCATGAGGAAGATCATGATGATGCTCATAATGGTGATGCTCATCATCACCCTTCATTCAATCCTTCGGATTTCCCATCACATCTCAACCCTCATTCCGGAATCTCAAGTCTCCACCTGTCTCCACCTGGACATGTCTCCACTTGGATCATGCACTATTGTCCAAAACTGAGGCTCTCTAAATTGAGGTCACCTTGCTTCACCTTGATACCCTCATGTCTGCTCAAGATTAATTGCTCTTCAGCCTCATTTAACTCTCAAAGGGGTGGGGGGGGGGAGATCCAGAGTAACTGGACGACAGAGACCCACACAAACACACACACACACACAGCAGGAGTGCAACCCAAATCCCCGCCCCTGGAGGTGTGATGTGACAGTGACTCCCACTGTGCTCTCTCACAAAACTTTTTCGACCAGTAATAAAGTAGGACATGCATATTCCTCTTTCTGAAGAACCAACAGAACACACCTCTTCCAGGAAAGCATTTTCACCACTCCATATCTCCTGAGCAAAAATGACAGAGCAGATACAAAGAGTTCGTAAAAAGCTGACCCCTCAAATTTACCGAAACAGCCAAGACTGAATTTATTAGTTGGTTAAAACTTGAAGAAACAATTCAGGCACTGATTCGGACGAGGGTACTGCTAAATGATGATGCTGCCAATATATGAGTTATATAAATCTTAACTGTGATAAAAAAGGAGGCAGGAAACATCAGTAAGCATTGTCATTTTGCCTATTGAGTTCTTGACATTTCCTTTGGTTTATGAGCCCTAATCACATTTCCTGTAATACTTCAACCGGCCACTAAGCACAATGGAAAACTTCCTAAATGTTCAAAAGCTGTTCAAAGCCCACAAACCCACAGTGCTTAAGTACTCAGATCCAAGTCTCCTGTGCAGATACTGCCTTCACCTCTGCTAATATACTTACACAGCGAGTAACCCCAAGTAATATTTTCAGAAAAACAACGCCCAAAAAAACAAAGTTTTAGGGGAGATGTTGGTGCACGAAGAGGCCAGACCACATCTGCATTAAAATCAAGAGGCAGACCCATTTACATAACCTCGAAAAAGCTTCTAATTTGTTTTTGAAACATAAAGCTACGCGAGGCCCAGCCAAGTAATTTACCTACTGCCAGGCTGCAAAAGTATGATTTACTGCCTTTTATCCGCAGGCCAGGCAGAATCCCCCAGAGTGCTCCGCTCCGTCCCCATTTTCCTTGTTAAATCCAGCCATCACGTTGTTTACACTTCGTCTCCCCTCGTCCCGAGAGCCTCTGCACACGGGCGATGCTGGGGGCGGCTCTGAGCCGGCGGTGCGGGCGGACAGCTTGCCGAAACCAGCCGGTGAGAAACTGACCGGTTGGTTGTTCCTCGGGACTTTCCCACCTCATCCCTATTAGCTGGGCTGCTAGGGAACAGGTCAGGGCAACTAACAGCTGGTGTGTGTGTGTGTGTGTGAGTATGTGTGTGTGTGTGTGTGTGTGTGTAGTGGGGGGGTCCATCTTTTTGCAACACGTGCAGCACTGCAGCCACAACAGGCAAAGGGAGACTGATGGCACTCCTGCTGAGAGCCTGCTCCATCACTGCCCTCCGCGTCAGGGCTGGGGCCTGAGCGAGGACGGACCCTTGAAAGCGCAGCATAGGGCTGCAGCTGCTGTAGACTGACCCACTCGCTGAAGTGCTAATGGTGACTCTCGATTCACCTTGCTGCGAAAACGGCGGCATGGATAGGCAAGTTGGGGGGGGGGTCAGAGTCTGTTTGCGGATGAAGAGCAGGAAGTAGAACGTTGTCCCATCTAATTACCGGGAAACACGGACCACTTAAAGAAACAGTGATGTTGGGGTAGGTTGTGCAGCGGCGGGTTTCTGAAGCCTTGCGGCAGGTGCACCCCTACTAACAAAGCCACAGACCCAGATGGCAACCGACATACAAGCACTTAAGGAAACGAGGGGCGATATTTATAGGCTTCTGGCACTGAGTCCGGACCAATCAGTGGAGGCGAAGGGGGAAACAGGCACTGCCTATTGGCTGAGTGATACATGTTACCTCCAGTCACAGGGCCTCGTCTGGCAAAGGTAACTAAGCAATCGACGGAGGACGGTGAATCGAATATCCATCGGTGAACTGCGGATTCTATGAAAGGTATAATTTTTATGTGTATACTGTTTCCCCTACCATTATACTAATTAAACAAACTAAATAGCCTTATAATATTTATCTTATTTACACAACAGGTTGTCATTTTTGTCTGTACACGGTCGTGCGGTTATAATTCTCCTCTGCTCTCTGAGCAGAAAGAGAGCTCGCATCGGAAAATATGAAATAGCTGCGGTTTTATGAAAGCACAGAAAGATACACTGCAGTGACAAAAGCTGCACACTTTGTGGATAATTGTCATGAAAAGAAATGTCCCGATGTTTAGTTCAGTTGTTTTATTGACTGCTTTCATTAAACGAAACACATGAACACCATGAATCCTGTCGATGTACGTCTGCCACCCCCCCCCCCCCTCCAAAGCTGTAAACACTGGTGTGTATACGTTGTATTACGTTATTAAACTTTATTATTTCACATCCCAGCATAGGTGCCTCAGAGCACTTTCGTTATACAGTGATGTGAAAAGTCTTAGACAGCTGAAGAAAACGACGTTTAAATGATATTTATGTTGATGTAAAACTACAATAGGCCTATAATGCCTGTCAAAGTATGTCAGCCTAGCTATTTCAGAGCCTCTGCTATTATCAACCCAGTGCAGGAACCGTCTAATTCACGCATCACAGAGTATCACAGAAAGTATAAAAAAACCAAAACAAAAAAAAACAAAACAAAAACCAGAAGTCTTTAGTCCAGCCATCTGTTATCCTTCACTGCCAATGAACCTCAGAAGACTTTTCACCTTAATTAGCAGAGGTCGCTCTGGTACCTCATGTAGCTTCAGTTTATTTGCTTGCATCTTCATGCCCGAGCGCCTAAAGAACAACACACGCATGTATTTTTGGACTCCCCCACCTCGTATAAGCTAATCAATATCTCGCTGACCATTTTAACTAGTAAAATTAAAGTATGTAGGGATTTTTAATAAACATATGAAATGGCTGAGGTGCCCCTGAGGAGAGGTTGGGGAACTGAAGCGGTGTTCATCTAGCCGTCCTGCAAGATATCAGTGACCTTTTTGCAGAACAGTAGAAATACTACTTTCTATTATGTTGCTATTAATTTGCATGTGTTTTAATGCTAAATTCTATGTGTTGTTCTGAGCAAAAGTGCACTTAATGCCAGATAAACAGCTTTAACCATTGCTTTTGACTGCCGAAGACTTTTTGCATGGTACTGCATGTATGAAAAGAGACACAGGACACAGTGAAGCCAGGAGACACCAGACGACCAGCAGGTGAAGAAAACCTCTGGAGCGTCAAGATCAGCTCCCAACTTCCAGGTCCTCCTGGCCATGCTCACCATATACGTTTCTTTGGATTTTCAGATATCAGCAGGTAAATAGATAATGTGTCTGAGTGAGGTGGGGGTGGGGGGGGGTACAGTATCTGTGGGTTTTTGGGTTACCTTTCGCCACTGATACACCCCAGTAGCCTCAGCTAGGCTTCAATCCAATCTTTAAGATCAGCTCCTCCATGGAAACCAAGCCCTGCCAGAGTGAGAAGCAGCACTCTCTGTGAAACCCCCACTGCATCAGGATTTCCCATCACTACCGGAGGGCTGAAGCAAACGTCACTCGATCTCCAGCCTGCTCTACACCAAGGAACACAAAAAATAAAAAAATGACATTCTTTTCAATTTATCTTAAGTATATTGACATTTCACATATAAATGTACTGCAGTGCTCGACCGTTTGTATCAAAAAAGGTTTTCTTGTTTCCGATCAAAACCTGGCCTCATGTCCATGAATCGGTATTCTGTTCCTTAGAAGCAAGGCTGATGTTGACGGGGTGAATTCTATTCACTCTACATCCTTACACCTCATATGCCATCAGATGTTACTGGAATGCCCTGCATGTCCACTGGCCAAGAGACTCTGAGCCCTGGGCTCACGTGATCTTCTGATAAGAACGGGGAAGAGGGTCAGTTTGAAAAGTTTACAGCCCCGCCATGATGGATGGCACATCGGCCGCGGTGGCAATGGGCCATTGGGCACGACGGGGGCCGATTCATCAAGCCGAAGGCCGCTGCGGGGCCCTCACAGCGGTCACACGGGAGTCTGTCCAAAGGCACGTCCAGGCCGTGGCATCGGAAGGTAGTCCGATATTTCCCATGGCATGTCAAAATAACCCTACACTGTTTTTATAACACCAGGGCAGAGAATCCAATCACATGTCCTCACCCTCCTCCTCCCCAATCCCAATGAAAACTGGTCCAAGAATTAAATCAGCCCTAACCCACCAAACCTTACGATGGAGATGGGGGCAGAGGTGTCACGCCGTGGTTTCCCAGAATCCCCAGGGAGTAGGGAATTTCTCCTCCCCACCAATACAGGTAACGTCACCTGGCTGGTCTGAGCATCCATGTCAACACTTGCTCTTGCTTATAAAAGGCATTTATTTGTACTCTCCGCATCTCTTGATTCCATACACGCTGTACTACTCTGGGCAGAGGGGCTCGACACACTTCATCAGCCTCTAAGACTAACGAAATTCAGCCATTACTATACACTCACTGTCAGGCACTGAAATATTCACAACACGCAGGCGGGCAAAAACACACAAACAATAATGCACAAATATGACTAGTGTCTTTCTGAGCTTGGTTTATAATTTACCAGTCACTGTTTATACATCCTTCATGACACCTACAAAAATCCTTTTAACAGTGTGTTTTTCCACCAAGTTTGGAGAACAAGAGAAGCAACCAGAAAAAAATAGACTAAACGATGTGAGCCAAAACTCGTTTTTAGTTTTCTGCTGATAATAGACGTCTCTGACAGTGCTGATCTCTCCCAAAACCCCCTCTTAAGTATCTTAAGGTGTCCCCGACATTGCTGATCTTTCCTGAAATCAGCACAACACAGGTGCTAAATAAACAAAGCAGACCACTACCCAACCCAGAGGCGAAGGCCCACTGCATTCTTCATCTTATCACAGCATGATTCTCTTGAAACCCAAGGCCGTGACAGCCCAAGGCCCAGTGAGGAAGGGAGCCTGAGTGGAGTGACCCTACCGTCTTTCCTGTAGAGGGCGATCTCCACCTTCCGCTCCTCTGAGCCCAGCAGTGCCTGGGCCATCTGTGCGACGGCCAGCCGCTTAGTGTGGGGCCCGTACAGGAAGTCGCAGGTGCACGGCTTCTGCATGACCTCCGAACGCGTGTAGCCGCACAGGGCGCAGAAGCCATCGCTGCAGAAGATGATGGCGCAGTTCTCCACACGCGCATTGGCGATGATGAACTTGCGACCTGCACAGAAAGCCATAATCATCTCGCTGTTTATGGAAAAGTTCCGCATTCATGTTGTCTCTAGCTACACCAAGTTGTGCCATGCAAAAAGATGATTTAGACAAGATATAAAACTTACAGCTGACTCAATATTCTTTCCTAGAAATTATTTAGAACTAAGTATTATCAGCCTCCCACACAACATTGACCAAGATCAGCAGTTACAATATGGATCTATGGATGGATGGATTGATATTAACAACCTCTAGCATCACAGAGTGACCCTTGCCCTGTGACCCGTCTATCCCGGAAAAGCTTCAAGCTCCCCACCCCAAATGTACTAAATAATGCCATGTAAAATGGATGGATGGATGCTAACAACCTAGTCATCTTGAAAGTAAGAGATCACAGAGTACCACAGAAAGTTAAAAAAAAAAACAGAAGTCATTAGTCCAGCCATCTGTTATCCTTCACTGCCAATGAACCTCAGAAGACGTTTCACCTTAATTAGCAGAGGTCGCTCTGGTACCTCATGTAGTTTTCGTTTATTTGCTTGCAGATTCATGCCCGAGCGCCTGAAGAACAGAGCCGTCAGCCTCCACTTACACAGCATCCCCTGACTGCATGGCTGGACACTGCAAACAGAACCTCAGCTTGGCCTTGTACGCGACACCATAGCCCTCTCTGGCAGCTGAATGCGGAACGTGTTCCCCTCCACCAGCCGGCACGTACACTCACTCCCTTCAAGGCTCACTTCACATGGTGGGGAAGATTCACAATGACTGTCTGCCTCTAACCAAAAACAGGACACAATGTTTCTTTAAAATATTGGGGGAAGGGACAGTAGATAGTACTGTGGCTTCACACCTCCTGGGCTGAGGGCTCAATACTTGCCTCTGCTTTGTGTGTGGTGTTTACATAATGCCCCCCATCATGTACAAGTGTCCTCCAGGTGCTCTACTCATACCCCCCCCCCCCCCGATCCAAAAATATGTAAATGACCCATAGTGTAAATGGCCCATAGTGTAAATTGCCCATAGTGTGAATAGGTTTGTTCCCTGCAATGGACCAGCATCCCGTTCAGGGTTGTGCCTTGTGCTGCCTGGGATAGGCTACACAGCCTACAACCCAATCCAGTATATCTGCAATATGGGTGGATGAATATTTTGCAGAGAAGACAAACGTCCTGAGTGCTTATACCAGGCTGAAGCAAAAAAATAATAATTCTGAATGACTGAAGCAGTGTTCAGTGTTCAGAGCAACTCGGTTAAATCGTCACTCAGTGCCTCAGGTACCCGCCTCACACCTTCTAACACTGAGCTCCACACATTTTGATATTTTTTCTTTCCCATATTTGGTGTCTTAATAGGGCCACATTGGAATAAAATTCCCACACCCCCCCCCCCCCGTCCAAGGATTAGACTGCCAAAGGAAAGAGTCTCAGCAGCGAGATGCTTTTTCAATTTGCTCACATAATTGTACATGGGTCCTAGCAATGCCTGAAACTTCACGGACCTAAAAATTTGACCTAAAAAAGGCATCCTCTCCTCAGCACGTGATGTTTTTCCCATCCTCTAACCCCCCCCCCCCTCACACCCAAAAAATTGCTCTGGGAGCCACGGATCTCGGTTTGCATTGTCGTGAAACAGCGGTTTATTTAAACGTCGTGTAATAAGCTAGTAAATTAAGATGCCTTTTCAGAGCTGGCAGCAAGAGGGAGTCATACGGCCCTTTCAAAACGCTCCACTCCTGTTAAATCAGCTGCCTGCTGAAGGCCGGAGTTGGAGGCGCCGTCTTATTTTAGCATCGGCTGTCAAGTAAATCATTTAGAAGATTATTCTGTTATTATAGATAACCATGTGCTCCTGCGCCTAAGGACGTGTTTAAGGTCATGGGGAGGTTCACACTCCCTGCTGGAGTCATTTAAGAGTGGACAAGCAGTCCATGGATCTGTCAGCAATTCCAGAGCCCCCCCCCCCCCTTTCTAGCCGGTGGGCAGAGGTAGGCCAGGCAGGCGTAGGGGAGGGCGTGCAGGGCGTCTCGGCGTCAATCGGCCATCCTTGCCCCTTAAACCCCCCCAACCATCCGTAAAGCCCAGCGAGCAGGGCCTGTTGCCTGTGACAACAGCAGCCACCCCCCCCCCCCCCAGGGAATCCGATGCAGCAGCTGCTGAAGACTGGAGAACAAAGAACCACCAAACGTGTTGCTGCAAACGCGCGTGTGCGGACGCACTCATAGACACACAAGCGGCACAAATTTTCATTCACCAAAATGAGTCTAATGCAGGGCACAACATAAGGTTCTGGGTGTACCACTTACCCCAGGGCAGCACTGTCAATCAGCAGCGATATCAACATATCCCACAACTGCTACCTTCATAATTTATATCTCTACAGCATTGCTACAGTCAAGTTATGCAGTTTAAACCTTAAAGGAATGCATATTACACTTGGAAACAGTGAATTGTTACTTTCTTGGATTTGCTGTTCAATAATGAATGGAAAGAGTTAATTAAGAAATGTCAAAGATCTCAACTTTGCATCACAAATTAGCCTCTGAAAACCACCAACAGAGGTATTACTGTCAAAGTGTGTGATTCAAGGAGTTAGGTCTCTGAGATGGTGATCAGGAGGTTGCTGGTTCAAATCCTAGGGTGAGCAGAGTGATTTCACTGCCACTACCTTAAGTAAGGTTTGCAACTCCAATTGCTCCGATTCTGAATGGTATGTCCCTTTGGATAAAAGTGTATGCTGTATAAGTTCTCATAGTTATGCACAGTTGTTTACCTTCATGCACTTCCTATCCCTACTGATAGTGAAATGTGTGGGTTTTGAAGAGAAAGTTAGACGAAGGCCAAAACAACACTACCCAAGCCCACCCAAGACAATCCAGGCTGTACCCCAGTGTTGTGTTGGATGTGTTCCAGCCCCCACCCCCGTAATCCTCCTCAGGATAAGCTGTTCTAAGATAAATCAATGGGAAATGAGAAGCAGCTCCCGCAAAGTCTAAAATGAACTACTGAAGAAATTGAACAAAAATGAGATGATTATGGCTCACATTACACATAAATAAATATTTAATGCGGACCACTGGGAAGAGCTCCCCAAAAAAGCGGGGACATACTTCGACCTTTCCCGCTTGGAAAACCCTTAGGTGCGTTCTGCTCTCAGCCAGTTGAGGAGGACAGTGACAGAATGCACGGCACGTGTCGCCTTATCTGCCAGTTCGTAATGAGACTCCAGAGCGAGTTTTATATGGAGACAAAGAGCAGATTAAAAGAGGAGCCTCAATAACAGGCCATCACTGGACGGCCACTTCACCAAGACACTGTTCTTCCACCCCACAGAGGGCATCTCCCTGGCATCCAGCAGCTATCTGCTGACACTTCAGGGCCCTCAGACCTCCTCCGTGCCCTGGCCACACATGCCACGGCACACGGGTGCCCCCGTCCATGTAAGGCGTGGCGCGGATGGTCCCGTGTGGCACCAGAGGTCGACAGGGACGGTTTCCCATTCAGCCCCTACCCAGCCGGCTGATAACAGGACCCCCTCAATTTCACGGTAATCAGAAGTGAAATTCAAACCAAAAGCCTTCTCTGAAACTTAAGCCGCCGGTTCGCTTTGAAGCAGACGCTATCTTGCAGACGAGCGGCGTCCCGTTTTGTACCCGCCGACCCATCAAGCCCCTCAAACTGCGAAACGCAGAGAAGGAGCTGAAACCTAAGTTGGTTCTGTCTGGCCAGATAATCACACCACTCTGTCATTCTCAACAAAAAGCCTCCTAGACGCTGATGTAGCATCTCCATGTTCAAATGCGATTCAATGACCGAAACACTCCGCAGTATTGTTACATTATATTGCATTCCATCTCACAAAACGCAGGAGAAATGCACGCAGATAAAAATTATTGGTTTGGAAAATAAAAAAAAAGTATGAAGTATTTCCCATTTACTTTCCCCACAAAGGAAACAATCCAGAACATTAAAAAAAATCGTTTTTATCTCTGGACCGAAATATTTATCTGCTCTATGAAACATAGTGTATCTCATCAAACAAACTACGCATTCGGTAATAGCCAACAGAGGACTGTCAAATGCCTACATGGGACTGTCCGATGTCTGAAGGAGAATGTTATTCAAAATGAAAAACAAAATCAAAACACCAGGGAATGGGGTCACAGATGCCATGTAATTTTCTCTAATAACAATACATTTGTATGCATAACATACAGGTGAACGATGATACATTTTCTGAACAAAACTTGAAAGTTTTTCGAGATCTCAGATGTCCTTATGATGAAACAGATAGTGGGATCAGTCTTGCAGAATTCCTGACCTCAAGGTGACCTGTGTTGGCTTGTCTTTCTATGAATTTCTGTATTTTTTACAGTCCCTAACACACTGGGTTACTATTAATTGGTTCATTAGCCCAAGGCTTTTTAATACGTATTATCTTAATACCCTCTTCTGGGCTTTGGACACCAGAAAAGTGCATGTTGACCAAGTAAACACCAGGAATCCGTCTTAGACCTCACAGACCCGCTTAGCTGCGGCGTACGTTTGTTTACGAGGCCCCGGGGTGACTCTCGAGAAGAAGCGCCCAGGGCAGCTCACGGCCGAGACGGTCCATTGGCCTGCCTCATCTCTCTGGGATCCACTGCCTACTCCTCAACGGAAGCATTATGGCTCGACTCCTTCGCCCAGCTGTGCTCTCTCCGCTGAACTGGTGGGGTGGATTACGCGATGACGTGAGCCCTGTCAGGTAGCGCGGTGAGAAGGGACAGTCGGGGGAAGGTCACCATGGGTACAGGGTCAGGACCTCTTGGCCCTAGGAGGTCTTTTTTTAACCCGCAGTGGCCCGAACATATTTGGACAGCAGGCCTCGGTGTGTCACTCTCCGGACAGCTGGCGGTGACCCCGACGGCAATGAGCGTGGGACGAGCGCTACTGGTTAGTGCAGCTCTGCTGCCAGGTGCAGGGACTGGGTTATAATGGCCTGTCACTGGATACAGAATCCCTACAGAATCACTATTCTATCCTCAGTCACTGCTCAGCAACAAGCTTGCTGAGAAACAGCCAACTACATATAAAGTTTGCCCCCCCTCCCCTCCACCCCCACTAGCGAATTTTTGTAGCAAGTCATATCAGCAAAAACTCTGTGGTTGAACTCCCCAGAGCCAACAGGACACATTCAAGGAGCGGAGGATAGCTATCCCCTAATGCCGGACAGCGTCTCTGATATGGATGGAGGGGACTGAGTCAGCCGTCTCCACGAGCGATCCCCGGGAAACAGAGCTATCAGCTGCCCGGGTTGCCGGGGCGATGGTGTGTTTTGCACACATGAGGGCAGCATTTAATATCCTTCCCCGCCCCAATCATCATATGTGTTTTATTGCATGGTGCCTGTTGGGAAAGCAAAAACAAATATCAGTTATCAGGACATTCGAAGGGGTTTCCAGGTAGTTTGTCTCATTACTGCCTGTGAAGTAATGAATGTGGAACATTTACGCAAGAACAAGGCAATTGTTCTTCATTTGTCAAACACTTTTCCGATTGTCTAGAGAGCGATCAAACAACAGCAGCCAGCTCCAAACCCACTTTAACTCTTTATAGACTTCACTACCTCTCTCGAGACCTTGTTATCATAGAACTTTCTGGGAAAAATTATTTGAAAGTGAAAATGTGGTTTAATTAGCAAAATACTATATTTAGCAAATATTTTGGACATACCTATGATAAGTTTTATTGCCTTAACTACAGATGGATCATTGACATCGAAAAAGATTACTGATCTTAAATTTATGAGATTTTCTCATAAAATAACACTACATTGCAATGAAATATCTAAATATCCCTGTTTAAGAAGAATACATTTTTGAACATGTGGTCCTGATTTCAATCCATGCTTCACATATCCATTATCAGAGGTGTAGAAAGTACCAAGGCAATGCTAACTAATAAAGACTCTTTACCAATCTTCAGTATTTTTCACTGATTCCAGTTCAACAGTTTCCACGCAATTCCTCTACCAGAGCAGGTTCCCATACACCTTCAACCCACAGGCAAATGTGCACAGAAACCTGAAAACCACAGAAACTGTGTTGCAGAGCATTCACTAGGCGCAGTGACAGGTGTAAGCTCAATGGGAACTGCACAGAGGCCCAGGAATGAGGATGGGGATACAGCAGGATGGGGATACAGCAGGATGGGGTTACAGCAGAATGGGGATACAGCAGGATGGGGGTACAGCAGTCTCAATGGGTACTAAGACGTGTCGGCCCATTATTGCACTTACACTAACAAAAAATATTCATAAAGGAGGTCGCGCAGTGAGTCTGCCCTGGGGATTAACAGTCCTACCACAGCAAATCATGCCATAAATGCATTAAATGCATGTTTGGTATAGCATATTTTAAATAAATTACATACTTAATTAAACATTGCATTATACTGAAAGCAGTTCACTCTTTTCAGAGTGTGTAACACAGGACACTTTCAATACATCTCTATCCCCAATCACATTAAAAATAAACATTATAAGTAAAATTTGAATACTTTTGAAACAGTTCTTCACACTGAAGGCTTGAGCAAATGGAAGAGAGTAGAAACCAACCAACCACAACAGCAAATGGCACAGATTTATCCGTTGGTTTGTTTAGGTCAACTATAATCATCCACCCAGTCAAACTAATTTAATTACAATGGGAGGAATCGATAAACTCAGTTTAAATGGTACGAGAAAGAAAAATACATTTTGAACTGTACACATAAAATGATTTTAATATTTTTAACAGATCTTTTAAATAGCCGTTTCGTTTGTCTGTACAATATGTCTAAAACTACCGCTTTTCTATATGATACGCGATTACATTTCAATGAGTTATTTTCTTATATTATCAGTAAGTTTAAAGACGTATAAACTGAGCAGCTGAAGCAAAATGTACCAACGTCCAATGATCCTAGTGAATCACACCGCACCTCGTACAAGTGAGGGTAATTTCTCCACTAAAAACTAAGAAAATATATACATGCAAATAAAATGATAATGAGAAAAACTGCTTCTGGAAAAAGCAGCAGCTTTTTTCCAAAACACTGATTGGATTTAATGCTCAATGTGCCGCTAACGCTGAAAAACAAAACCATTAAAAGGGACCACAGAAAACGTCTCAGTTCTATCTCAAGATGTTTTTTTTGTACATGATTTTGTATTGAGATGATGAACTTATGTTAAATGCTGGTGCCACATAAAGTGACAGTGACCCAGACACGATGAGACCTACAGTAAGGTCACGTAAATACTTTTCCCGTGAAAAAGTTCTCATGTTCACTAACTACATGTTTTCTTTTTTACAAGCGGTAACTGACTTCTAGCTGTGGGTCTTTTATTTCCTCTTATTTTTGTTTCTGAACCCTTTAATACACCCACAATCGTAAACACACACACGCACACACGTGCACTAAAAGATCGTTACCGTTTTAATGAAATCAATAAAGGCGGTTTGGTTTAATTTAGAAGTACACGTTTCTTCTTATATTTAACATCAAACATGAATCTAAAAGCCCTCGGTACATAATTGCAATTTCAACATCTGCCATTCGAACTTATATCACCAAAGCCGTAACTCAGTTTAACTATAGTGGGATTAATTGTCAAAAAAACTGCCCTGCGTTTTTATTGTTTACCCCACATGCAGTTCAATAATAACCGTCAAAAATCCAATTTTTCTTTCTTTCTCGAAATGAACTGTAGCCTACTGCTGTAAAGTGCACCATAGCGTGGATGCAATTTCTTGCGGAAGCTCTTTTTCATTCTGTAATGAAGAATGCATCCAGTGCATATTATAAATATAGTCATACAATATCAATGTATTTTAAATGAGGGTCTTACTCTGGCCTTCGAATTTCCTGATGATGGTGTCCAGGAAAGTGTTTTGCGGCGCCACGTGTCCCCGCCGCACCGGCATCCTGGTCCCAGTTCACGGCTGGAGCTGCGGAGGGTCTAGGGAGCCGAGGCGTCCTTCACGCGCGTGCCGCATGCAGCGCTCACGGCGCCTTCCTCAGGCGGGGCAAGTGCCGCGCTCCGCCACTTGACGTGACTCTCGGAAACTTTCGATGAGAAACAACAGGCAGGTCGAGACGGGATCGATGACACGTGCAAACAAGCCACCGCTTATTCTTCATGGAGAGCCCACTTCCAGATCTTCCGGGATGAAGGGCACCTATATGTTTACGTCCCTTTTTTCCACTCCCCCCTCCCCGGATCTGGAATGGTAAGAGGATGCCCTCCCCCTGTCAAGTGAGGGCGCCAGGTTACTTCGTGTCTTGTGTTATGGAAAAGTCCGACACAGGCTGACCGAGCTGCCCGAGGAGGTACGGAGACTTTGCCATTTCTGAGTGACACCCGCTTCGTCCGGCTGCTTTGTGCGCTCCGTACGCCGGTGCCCCAAGGGAAAGGCGAGAGTCCGCTCAGATACGCCCGGTTGCAGCCGCCCTGGGATGTCTTCTCTCCCGAGCGTTCTTCACTCTCCACCGAGATTATCTCAGCTCCCCTGAAGTGGCACCTCTTCATTCATTATCTTACCGTTAAAATAAGCAGTGCCTTCATTTGACATCTAATTATAATATTACGCACGACAAAATACTAAACGATTAACTATGCTTTCGATATTATTAATATTAGTGCCTTAGGTGGGAAAAACAGGTGCCAGTGTTTCCCTTGTTCTTCAATACCGGCAGATTATGAGAGGTGCCGGTACTCTGAACAGAAAAACAAAGAAGTGCGCACTTCAAGCAGTGATTAACGTAACAAGAAAAACATATGGACATCTAACTTGGCTATAAGATACTACATGCATAGTATTTGTAACTATGTATCTATATTTGTGTTTAAACGGTTCACTTTTAAACCATTGACACTAAGGTTGGATTAATCTCATTAATTTCGTAAACGCCAGAGATATCCCCTAAAAGTTCCCTCACAGGTGTATCTGCGTGCACAGGTGCAGGCTCGCGCAAGTCTCCATGCGCCAAAGAAGCGCG
Organism: Brevimyrus niger; assembly: GCA_015164015.2. Taxonomy (NCBI): domain Eukaryota; kingdom Metazoa; phylum Chordata; class Actinopteri; order Osteoglossiformes; family Mormyridae; genus Brevimyrus; species Brevimyrus niger. The sequence continues at coordinate 11,945,959 of JAABNY020000032.1, forward strand.
ATACCGCTAGTGCTGTTGTCGCCCCTCCGCTCTCTTAAGATTTACTGACATATCGTCGGGCCGCGATCTACTAACGAAAAACGCTACCGGCGGCGTCTTAATTGCAGCGATTTTTAAATAGACTCACCTTTACTTGTATTTTTTGGTCACATGGACGTGTGGGTTTATAGGGTAGGACGCCGCTTTTACCTTCGTTTCGCAAGAGATTCGAACCGTGCCAAACACGTCACTGCTCGTGCGAACGCAATGGATGCGGAGTTCCCTGATCGTCACTGAGCGACGGACAATAGCATCGAGCCGGGGATGCCGTTTTATCCACCCCTATCGCGTCATTTCACTATATTTTTAATATGACTACTTACATGTTGCTTTGATCCCTTTCGCTCTCCACTTATGCTATAAAAATAAGCGTTAATGCAGGTGTTATTTTTGCACAAATCCCGTGAATATATTACTGTAACAAGCCCACTTATAAGCGACCCTCCCCTTCTCTTTTGTGTATGAGACGGGGAAATCCGTGCGCCACGGGCGGCGTCCTCAACTGCCTTTCCTCTGCTCCCTTATTTAGGCACGGACCCACACTCAAAGCTCTATTAAGGCGCCCCCTACCGTCTGTATCAATACCCCACCCATTACACCGCCATATCTACAAATTTAGAATGCAATATGTATATCCACAGTTATTTAGTTGTTTTTTATTTTAAATAAGGTATTTACTAAGAACTGTAGTTATTAGAATGTACAGGGTGACTTTACCTAGAAGTTGAAATTATTAGGCACCAGGCCCTTTGGCATTTTTATTAAATGGCGATTATATTGGTTTGTGTATTTTTTAGGTGCTGCATTAACATTTCTTGAACGAAAGCCTTTCAAACAGGGAGATGCTGAATACGAAATGATTTTTGTATTTTTCTTAATTTACTATTTTACTAAAATATAGAATGCGGCGAGGGTGGCTCACTGGGCAACATTATTGTGTCACATCTCCAGGGTTTGTGCTTCCGATCTTGCCTACACTCTGTATGAGTAGAGTTTGCATGTTGTCCCTGCATTCGGTGTTTTTTCTTCTGTAGGTCAAAGACATGAAGCTTGATTGATTGGCATCTTGCAGTGCATTTGTGTCCAGTGACGGGCTGGCATCCTGTCCAGGGTATACCCCAATGCTGTGCCTTATGCTGCCTGGGATTGGCTCCAGCCACATCCTCCCCCGCATACTGCAAGTGTGTAAAACAGTGTTTCCCAGTCTGGTCCTTGGTGACCCACAGCCGGTCCACGTTTTTGTCCCTCTGTCTGTGGGTCCCCGAGGACCAAACTAGGAGACACTGTGAATGTAGAAGACGGAGGAATGCAACATTCGAAGGTGCTCATATTGTCTAACACAGTATCTTATTTTTTTGCTCTGTTCACAAGGTGTAGTGCCAGTGCATCAAAGTGTGGACGCAATTTCTTGCGGAAGCTCCTTTTCATTGTGTAGTGAAGAATGCATCCAGTGCATATTATAAATATATTCATACAATATCAATGTATTTTAAATGAGGGTCTTACTCTGGCCTTCGAATTTCCTGATGATGGTGTCCAGGAAAGTGTTTTGCGGCGCCACGTGTCCCCGCCGCACCGGCATCCTGGTCCCAGTTCACGGCTGGAGCTGCGGAGGGTCTAGGGAGCCGAGGCGTCCTTCACGCGCGTGCCGCATGCAGCGCTCACGGCGCCTTCCTCAGGCGGGGCAAGTGCCGCGCTCCGCCACTTGACGTGACTCTCGGAAACTTTCGATGAGAAACAACAGGCAGGTCGAGACGGGATCGATGACACGTGCAAATAAGCCACTGCTTATTCTTTTTTTTTTTACAAGGTGTAGTACCAGTGGTTCATTTGGAAACCTGGGTTTCTTAGTACAGAACTGCACGTATTTCAATCAGATGTGCAGGGAAATGAGCGTGATGCAGACATGGCATGAGTTCTGACACACTGCTGGCTGTTTCTGTGGCGTTCTGGAAAATCCACTCCACACCACGTCCCCCAGTGGAGCTGAGACCTGTCCATGGTGCTGGAGGGAACCTCGAAGGCTGGGCCATGTGGTCTGGGTCAGTGCAACTGGTGGTGGAAACAGGAAGCGGCCGTCTTGATCTTCTTCTGTTTCCCCTATCGCCGTCGCTCCTCTCCTTCCATGAATGTGTTTAAAACAGTATCCCTCAGAACACAGATTCTCGCAAGCTGGGTAAATCTTCTAGTCGCCAGGACATCCCTGAGGCCAGAGGTCTTTGTCAGGATCTGCACTCTACACGAGTGGGACTGATGCCAGAGCAGCGAGAGGTCACTCTCCGGAACATTACTAACCCCCAGGTCATAACTTACACGGCCGGCTCTCCTTTCAGCTGTGCAGAAGGTCACCAGCACACAGGATATCTCCTCCAACCCTGCCAACTGACTCTCAGCTTCCCTTTCTCAAAGAAGCTGCCGCTCCCTGTCTATTCCTCTCATTTCTTATAATTTTCCTTGGCATTTTCCTTGCATCAGCAGTAGGTGCCCAAGGTCATAGATTCTAACCTGAACAGCAGAGTAATTGTATCATAGCTGGGCCCTTGAGTAAGGGCCAGAGGTGGAAAGTTCAGGTCCAGAAAGTAAAAAATACAGACCAGGATTTTGCTTTAATCAACCAGTTGAGAATAAAGACCTACATTCACAGAGTACTCAACTGGTTGGTTGAAAGAAAATCTTCGTCTGGAGTTTTATTTTCTGTACCTGAACTTTCCACTTCTGCTAAGGGTCTTAAACCTATTCTGTCCAGGGGCACTGGCTGATCCAAAGTTGGCCGCTTTGGTTAAAAGTATCTGCTAAATAAATGAGTGCCACGAAATGTGGATATTTAAACGGACCAAAAAAAAAAACTAAAGAGCACAGGAATTAGCAATGAACTACAACTGCTTTATATCCCCTTCCTCCACTTCACAACTTATTAAGTCTTAAATGTCTGAGTATTATTATGAGTATTATTACATTCTGTATTATTACATGTCTGAGAATTATTCTAGGGTAACCATGTATTTATTTGTGCAGGTACCTGGCTCAAATACAACAGCAGCCCCTTTGGTGACTTTACACCACAACCTTTTGGTCAGATGCCCAGTAGTTTAAATGCTGCGCCGCCCAACACCCCATCCTTGCAGCACGACTCAGAGAAACACGGGCAGGAGGCCAGTTGGTAGCCGATGCTTGTACTTTAATAACAACATATTAAAAGCTGTACAGAATAACAACTTCGGTGAGCTTCATAAAGCACTCTATAACAAGGAAATCCAGTCATATAATGACTACATGCTACGGTGAATTTTCATCTTCGGACTCAGGAAAGAAGCAGAGGGCTCCCCGGCTGTCCAGGAACGGCCCTCCATCCCAAGTGAGATCAGCGTCTGGACAAGTCCCCACCTGTGAGGAAAAAGGTTTCGTGTAAAGGTCGGTACACATTTGTGGTTTCTAGTAAAGTCGGTATTAATAACATTGGTAAAATACTTCACTATTGCATGTTTCTTTAAATTATACTACTTAATAAAACCAATCCGCATGACTGCGACACTGCATTACGGAGAGAGAAAGTGGTCAAGGTAAGGTCCTTTGGGATTGGTCAGGATAGACTGATCTGGGTGAGAGCCTATTGTCAGCGATCAGGGTGACAGTGATCAGGGTGACAGCGGTCAGGGTGAGCACCACGGGGATGGTCAGGGTGACAGCGATCAGGGTGACAGCGGTCAGGGTGAGCACCACGGGGATGGTCAGGGTGACAGCGATCAGGGTGACAGCGGTCAGGGTGAGCACCACGGGGATGGTCAGGGTGACAGCGATCAGGGTGACAGTGATCAGGGTGAGCACCACGGGGATGGTCAGGGTGACAGCGGTCAGGGTGAGCACCATTGGGAGTGTGAGTGTGAGCGGTCAGGATGGAGGAGAGGCTGAGAGGTGGTTAGCACAGGAGCGGTCTGGGTAAGGCCTGTGTGAGACGGTCATGGAGTATAGTGCACACCCTGACAGCTGGCACACTCGCAGCTGTGGATGACTGGAAGGACCACCGGTTCAGTTTCCCCGCTGTCGCACTGCAGGCTGAGGAAGCGCACGGGGCTCCGGGGGTCCAGCCGGTAGCTGCAGCAGTCGCATGACGCCTGCAGATAGGGCTCCTGGGGGACAGCAGGCGCAGAGCCAGTCAGATTGTGTTTGTATCAGTGACGCATGGCTGCTCACCTGCTCAGGGTGCTTAGAGTCAAAGGAAAGAGGACACCTCCCAGATTTATTCCCCGATGCATCCATCATGTCGGCATTCACATGCAAAGTGGAGCAGAAACGCCCCCCGATCCGGCCCAAAACCGTCACAGGCGCACCTCCAGAATGACATCCGTCCCGGACAGACAGCGACCCCTGCAGTAGCTGACTTCCACGTTGTCCAGGCGACAGTTGCCCTTGGTGATATTCCTGACCTCGGTGACGCGCCGACATTGCGCCTCAGGTTCCCCTGGGGACACGGCGGGGTTAAAGAGAAAGATCAGCGAATGACGTCGGAAGCAGGAGGTCCATCATGTTGGATGTCACCTCCCAGAAGCAGGAGGTGAGCGTCCATGAAGGACTGATGGGTGAAACCTGGATGCAGATGGAAAACACAAAATAACCGTCTGAGACACAACCAAGGGGAAAAATGTGAGCCACTGTTCTCCTACCGGGAAACTCGATCCTGCACACTGGACAACAGCTTCCCGGTTCCAGAATCTTCACTTCCCCCTGAATAACGAAAACCGAGGTCAGCCGGACCATCCCATCGCTCACAGCTGCTCCACCGTCCAGTTTGAATCCATTAAAACGTCCGTGTTCATGATGCATCATGTTTTTAAATATTTTTATTGCAGCTTTTTGTAAGCGGTAATGAGGCTGAGCGAGGCCAGGGAGGCAAAAAACAAGAAACAACTGGACTTTCCATTAATTGCTTCTCCATTAAAACTCCTCCACCATTTGTTTTAGGGGAGGCAGAACAAGCACAATAGGAGTGAGTTAGGATGGTCAGCAGACACAATCTTCTCATAGGCAAAGCAGCAAGCGTGACGTACAGAACAGCTCTGTTACAATGAGAAATATCAGAACGTTTTAGGAGACCGTCCCTCGTGCTGTGAGGGGAAACTCACCTCCTCACAGTGCAGGGGGGGGCAGGCGGAGTGGCACTGCTTCTGCCCGTTCACACAGCGGCACGACTGGCACCCGTCTGCCCACTCTGATCCTGCCTGTGCCAAGACATTGACGGTGGG
>JAABNY020000032.1:11982355-12013180 GCA_015164015.2 Brevimyrus niger
TTTCTTTTCCAGCCATTTCTTCAGTTAATTTCATATTTCTTCCTCAAATAAGTAACTGCTAGTATGTCTACTTTGATGTTCTGCGATTCCCTTGGTCACGTCTTGTGCTGTCTAATCCTTTTTGGTACCTGTTATTGACTGTGTGGCACCATTGAGAATTCCTATATACTGAAGAACAATAGGGCAAATGAATCTTAAATCTTCCAGAGAGCTAATTTTCATCACTGAAAATATCTATTTTAATACTGATAGATGTTTGGTGCCTATGTGACATGTGTGGGAATTCCAGTGTTGCCAGGGGCGACAGCCTTGGACAGGAAGGGCCCTGGTGCGATTCGGGCCTGGGCTGCCGTACCGGGACACAGAACTGGGTTGCAGGGCTCCTGTTCCTCGGTCTCGCCGTTGCAGGAGCTGTCGTCTGTGCCGTTGCAGCTGCGAAATCGCCTCCTGAGGCCCACATCGTCCACATGCAGGAAGCACGTCTTGCTGCACTGAGACCAGGCCGTCCACTCACCCCAGTGCTGCTGGTCACCTGCAAGTACAACCATGCCAATACATCAGTTTATGATGCTGTAATCTAGAGCAGGCCCAGTCGCAACCTTTTTTCAAGTGCTTTAAGTAAAATTTGATTAACCTAGTTGTCATTTTTCATCTTCCTTCCCATTCTGACAGGCTGATCTGATGGCGCGCCCCCTGGTGGTCACTGGACTCAACACGACTGCTTAGTTCACTCATGCTTTGGGCCGGACTGGCTCCAAATAGACATTTTAGTAAGAAAAGTCTAGGGTCAGGCAGAATCCAGTACCCCTGGAGCAGTTGGGATTACAAGCCCAAGGGTGATAAGATTATTCTGCTGACCACTGAATTCAAACCGACAGCCTCCTGAGCACTGATCTCACATACATTGAGGTACAGACCACACCACTATCTCTTTGGAAATCTGCCCTTTGGTTTCTGACAGTAGATTGAGGCAGGAGACAAAACCTATTAACAGCTGATGTCGATTTCAGGTTATTGGGGGAAAGAAGGTGGGTGGGGGAGGGGGGGGGTACCTGGGTGGCAGGGCACAAAGCACTGACGGGCATCTGAGGTGTCCCCGGGGCAGGAGGGACTCTCCGTCCCATTGGTTGGGGTCAGGGCCGACCTGCAGGAGAAGGCAGAGCCATTTAGGGGGCGCCAGTCACCGACGTGACGGTGTTACCGCGGTCATCCAGGAAATAGCACTACCTGTACCGCTGCTGCACACCAACTCCACAGGGGGCGGCGTCACACGGCGCCCAGGTAGACCAGGCCGACCAATAGCAGCCCGCCTCACAGGGGCTGCTGCTGCAGGAGACCCGTCCGTCCTGGCAGAGACTGAGAAACGCAGATGTCGGTGTGCATCGCCTCCAAAAGCAACGTGGCTGCTTAAAGAGGCAAAAGCGCCCCTACTGTACCATGTGCTGCAGTTCCCTTTGAGGACCTTCTCCCCTGGCCGAAGAACCCGTCCATCCCAGTGGCAAACACACTCACTGGCCTTGACACAGCGGCCATCTTGTGCGTACTGACCAGCGGGACAGCGGCATCCTGGGAGAAAAAGAAAAATAAACACAGGTTTTCCACTTAGACGCAGCTTTAATTCGCTGCCTAGGCTACATTTGTGTTTTATTTCGAAGCATTTATCCCTAACGTGTTTACAAAGGTAGGCCCAGGTAGGTATGTCATACAATTCACTGGAATTTCTTAAAGAATTTTTGTTCCTGTATGGAGCCTGGATGGGTCTGGTGCCACCCTTCCAATAGGTACTGTAATGGACTGAAAGTGAAACCAGAAAAGCTATCGGAGGGGTTACTCGGGGTCATGCGGCAGGCCCCACAGCAGCCTGGCCACCATGGGGTGCCCATGCAGACAGGTTTGAAATCACACTGCTTACGACTTATTACAGTGTCAGATAAATCACACTGCTTACAACTTATTACAGTGTCAGATAAATCACACTGCTTACGACTTATTACAGTGTCAGATAAATCACACTGCTTACGACTTATTACAGAGTCAGATAAATCACACTGCTGCCCTGTCATCTCCCCAGGTGACCAAAGAAAATACCGCAGAGTTAACAGAAGGAGAAAATTCATCTTCCAGAAGCTCTCAGGGTCATGGGGGATTGTCTGGGACCCATGCCAGGGAGCATAAAGACATGTGGAACATGATGCCAGTCAATCACAGGGCATGTAGCCACAATGGGCACTTCAGGGGCAGTAATTCACCTAAATGCAGGTCCTTGGACTGCTGGAGGACACTCAGAGGAATGGATGCAAAGGAATCCCACACAAGAGCAGCGCTGGGGCTCTGGCCCACAGGCAGAAATGAATTTCATGGAGGTCCACCAAATCTGTTATTTAATAATGGGGCTCGAGCCAAAACCTTGGAAGTGTGCTACATTAGTGCTATCCAGCGCAGAGGGTGACAGTGAAACACAGTGATATTCCTGGGGGCCCGGGTCGCAGCTATAAAGGTGCATATGCTACCAGTCAAAAGTATTTGCACACACTGAGATTTTTTATAGTTGCATGTTACTCATTGAGCATTTACTAAAAACAGACTCAATTTTCTTTGCTAACAAATACATTTACAGTATGATCACCATTTGAGTGCCTTTATATCTTTGACTCATCAAAGAAACCACCTCTATCAGTCATAACAGCGGGAAAAATTCAAGACATATCTATAAGGGATATTAAATACTGTTCTGTTTCATGGGATTTAAAGGTAAAGGACAGCCTAGAACTTGACTAAGCCATCACCACACAACTAGTTAATAGGATGTCAGACACGTACTGTTACTGTACACACTCTGTCCGTATTATGAAAAAAGGTGTATTTTACTTATATTTTCATTTATTGTTGTTCACTTAACTTTGCAATGTTTAGCAAGAATAAAATATCTATAGTTTCTGAAATAAATGGAAAAGTGGTAAAAACCTGTGGTGCGCAAGAACCTTTGACTGGGTGTGTAGACAGACTGTGGCTTAGACTCCCAGGAACCGGCCTCACCTGGGGCGCACTGCCAGGGGCAGTTGGTCGGAGAGGAAAGGTCCAGGCACGTATGCGGACACCCTGTGGCCCTTCCAGCCCGGCAGTCCCCCTCTGTCACCAACACCATCCCGCTGCTGCAGCCTGGCACCCAAAAGACACACAAAACCTGTGCTAAGCTATGGTTTGCTGTGCTGCGTTAGGGCTCAGAGGAGGCTCTTGCACTGTAATATGCTGTGCTGAGCTGTGCTGTGTTAAGGCTCGCAGGAGCTTTTATGCAGTGATGTGTTGTGCTGTCCTGAGCTATGCTCTTGACTGTGTTGAGCCATGCTGTGCTGAGCTATGCTAAGCTGTGTTAGAGCTTTCAGGAGCCTTTATGCAAAGTTATCGGACCAGTATTGTGTAAAGGCTTGTAGGAGCTGTTAGGCCGTGATGTGTTGTGCTGTGTTAAGGCTCTCAACTGTTCTGTGTTAGAGCTCTCAGGATCCCTTGTGCTGTGCTGTGTTGCATTAGGGATCTTGGGAGCTATTTTGCTGCTGTGCAGTGCTGTGCTGAGCTGAGCCATGCTGTGCTGAGCTGTGTTAGAGCTTTAGGAAACCTTGTGCTGAACAGTGTTGTGTTGTGTTAGGGTTCTTGGGAGCTATTTCGCTGCTGTGCTGAGCTGTGCTGTGCTGTGATGTTCTAGGCCATGATTTTCTGTTGTTTCCTGGACCATGGAGCACAGCGCTGTGTGTGAACCCGACCTGTCTGCAAGTCCACGTCGGAGCCACAGGGTTGCCCATTGCAGCTGTGCGTCTGCACCATCAGGCCCTGACAGTCACGGCCGCCGTTCTTAGGCGGGGGGTCAGAACAGCTGCGGTTCCTTGTCCGCAGGCCTCCGCCACAGGGGGCATTACACTGTGACCAGCTGCTCCACTTCGCCCACTGACCATCCACTGGGAGAGGGTGGGGAGAGACAGGGCCAGGGTAGTGTGAGGATTGGGAACATCATTCACGTCTCCTTTGTAACTAAAAAACTAACAGTTACGGTAATCCATCCATCCATAACTCGTTATCCGGTACAGGGTCACGGTGATCCTAGAGCCCATCCCAGCAAGCAGGAGCAGTTCTAGGATTTTTTTAAGGTGGTGGTGCATAAAAGGAGCCATAATTCATAGAGAGAAGCCAGCCTTATCAGCAGCCAATAATATGTTTCGAATCGATGACTGACAGGAGAGAGTGTACTCGGAAGGCCAATCAGCTTTCAGCTGAGGCCAGTGCTCCTGTGGTCCCACCCACATGTATGACCAGGGCAACAGGTTAGGTCAGTGTCTTAGAAGGGGACTGAAAAGCCCCAGCTTTCCTGCATTTAGTTCACTGGTTGTGGGAATGACCTGTGCTCCAATACACCAGCAATAACAAAGAAGAGATCAGTGTAGGGGAATTACAAGAAAAGGAACCCTCTAGGGCAGGGGAAGGCAATATTATCTGCCAAGGGCCAGTGAGTATGCCGGTTACAGGGATAACCTTTAGCTCAGTTTATCTAACCCAAGTGTGAGAATTTTTTAAACTTTAAAAAATTTTTCAACTGGGGCCAGTGCCTCTGTAGCTCCACCCCTGATTACATCTGTGAAAAGAAGCACATGGCAGAAGATGGGGACACCAGGGACAGGGGCACAAGACTCAAAACAACAATGAAAATTACAAAACCAAAATTAACATAGAAACAACCGAAGTATGAACGTGAGTTAAGGCAGGCAAGGCTGACACCTTTTCAAGGCATTTATGCTTGCAAGCTAACCAGAAGGACATGGGATCACTTCCCTCTGCAGCCGGGCCACATTCACTAACCGGGGCAGGCGCGGTTGAAACACGCCCGGCTGTCGAAAAGTGCTCCTCCGCACTCCCCGCCGGGCCGGGCCTGACGCAGAATCTCCCGCTGCCGGAAGAGGGACCCCAGGCCACAGGAGGCACTGCACTGGCTCCACTGGGTCCAGGGGGACAGGATGCAGTCCACTGGAGAAGGGGGGGGGGCAGACAGGACAGATGCAGGCCATGTCAGTCACAGACTTCATCATCTTCTTGGTGGCCACCTGGTCAAAAATATAGCCATAACCCCCCCCCCCCACACACACACACACACACATGAAACCAGAGGCTCGTTTTGCGAGAAGCGTCCAGACCCGTCATACCGCAGCTCCTCTCGTCTGAGCCATCGAGACAGTCCACCCTCAGGTCACACTGCCGGTCCAGGTGAATGCACTCCCCACTGCCACAGGGGAACTGTTTCGAAGAGCAAGGACTCGGCACTAGGGGGCGCCCTGTTGTCACCACAAGTCCAGGAGGCGGGGTTGGACCACCTAGGGCAGAAGCAGAGGGATCCAGTGCACGTTTACAGACTGATGGGGAAAGATCCTAAATCCTGGGTTACACCTGCACGCTTCTTCTTAAACGTGGACCTCCAGTGTTCCTTCTTCACTGGTTTCACTTTCCCGACCACGGCGTCCACAGTGACATTTACCACACTGGACTTCGTCGGAGCCGTCGGGGCAGTTATCCCGGCCGTCGCAGACCAGTGTGGCGTCCACACAGCCGAAAGAACGGCAGGCAAACTGGCCTTCGGCGCAAAGGACTCTGGGAAGCCCTTCATCTGGAGTCACAGTCAGAGATTAGAGGAAGGAACCTTTAACACTCCGGGGAGAGACAAACAAATGACTAAATGATAATAAACCTGAAGGGGGAGAGAGGGGGCCAGGGGTTCCGGAGCGAGGTGAGGGACTCTCCACCGCCGGCGGTGTGGTGATACGGCCCAGATCTGGCCCTGCTGTGGGACTGGACCGGTTCCAGACACCTGGGGCTCCTGTGGTACCTGGGAAATTAGGTACAGCACCCCCCTGTTATTCTAACATGTCAGAATCAGAACCAAAGCAGAATGGATTCATTTGTGTGTGCTGCGTTCTGCGGCTTCTGATTAATGTTTTCCTCATAAAAATAAACAGCATTTTTTTCTAAAGAACCCAGAAGTCCTGTTAAAATACCTAAACAGATAACATAATACAATGATGAGAAACTCAAAATATTATGGGAGTCTATTGTGCCTTAAATTTTTATTATGTTCATTCATTCTGTGCTATTATTACATTTATTTTATATATCCAATTCAACATTAACGAAAAGTTTTATAACATTGCTGCTATTAAAATTTTATCATGTAATATTCTTGTAAACCTGGAAAGGGAATAAAAAAACCTAAATATAATTTTGCCAAAGATTTAGTGAAGTGTTTTTATATGTGCTGTATTTTCAGAGAAAAGGTGGTTGAAGTAACTGAATCTATATATACAGTAGTATACAAACTAAGTGCTTATTAGGTACCCCGGTCTAGTTCCTGGCTGGAGTGCCTTTTGTCAGTGATATGTTCCTTACAGCATTTGACCCATGACATTCCACACTATATTACATTGATATTCTTGGAAAAGCATCACCGCACTGAAGAGACCAGTGTCATTCTGGTACTTTAGTCAAGATCAGCTTGAACTCTTTGAGTGATCGATTCAACATGGTTCTAAAGATGTTCCTTATGGAGTTTGGCCCATGACATTTTTTCATCAGCCTTCCTGTTGGCTTTAACCAGTCTCACCTCTCTGACCACTAACAAGGGATATTTTCCCATAGAACTATCACTGATGTAGTCATTTTCATGCATAACACATAATCATCTGTAACCCCCTATGTTTTCATGTTTTCCAGCAACTCCCCTAGCCGGTTTTCAGAAGTTTAGGGATCGACTCACCACAGTTGAGTTCGTCTGAACGATCACGGCAGTCCGGTCGTCCATTACAGAGTGCGGCCAGTGGAACACACCCTCCACTGCCACAGGGAAACTCCCCCGCCGTGCACAGCCCCTTTATAACAGTGTCACCCCCAGGAGTAACCAGCTCAACTGCGGAAATACGGAGTGAGATACGATGATCAGAAGAAAGAAACAGGCAACCGAGTCCATCCCGAGCTCCTGCTGAAGGTCCTCAGATGGTCCAGGAAAATGAAATTCCATGGTCCTGAAGGATGAAATCGCTCATTTTCATTACTTTGATACTTTTAAGTCATTGAGGTTTCAAATACAGAAAATTCCAGAAGCAGCAGATGTACATTCTCATCATACATGCATAAAAACATAAGATACAAGCTCCTTATTCTCTCCCACATGAAGAGTTCGGACACGTACGATCTCTGCAGCCCAGGATCTCGGCCCGCAGGTAGAAGGTGTGCCGGAATTCCACGGGGACGATGCGGAGGTAGCGAGCCTGGATCAGCTGGGTCAGCCGGCGAGTCACTGGCCTCCTGCCCACCATGCGGACCTCAAACACCTGCCGAGTCCCAAGGCACAAGCCACAGCCGGATGACTGACAGCATCAGAGTCAAGGGCCAAGCAGCCTGCTCAGCCATTCAGCTACGATTATGATGATCAGATATGACACAGGCACGGCACACAAACCACACCGCTCTGCTAAAAACTAAAAGCTGTACAAATGAAGAAAAAAGAAGAATATACATTAAAATATATTATGGAATACATTTGTCCATACAGGGGCACTGCTAGAGATTGTGGGGCCCCCAAAAAAGCGTATTACTAATCTAATTATGTTCCAAATTATTTAGAGCCCTTGCTACTCAATCCAACCTTAGCCCCCTTTGCAGCACCCCCACAGAAAACCTTAATAATCGATCCATTCACCCTCTTACACTGTTTATCCTAGGCGGGGTTACACTATTCCAGGAGCCTAACCCAGGGGGCAGGAGGTACACTGGGTGTGGTGGGCTGGTTTCCGGTAATGGAGCCATGCACCGTACCTTGATCTGAGGGCCCTTCTCTGTGTTTTCCTTGTAGTCGGTGAAGTGGCTGCCATCCAGGCTGAATGCCAGGCGGTATTTGCTGAGGTAGCCCCAAGACCCGAGCTCGCTGCCCTGCGTCACCACCCCTGACACCCAGGCAGGCTCCAGGAAGTCCACCTGCAGGTATGGCTGGGGGTCGTCTGGTCGGGGGCTCCACCCAGGCTCCATGATGCGACTGCGATGCCATCATATGGAGAGGGAATGAACCAATCCCGGCTGCATGTGGCCTGTTCTTCGACCAATCGCTGGTTGGTGTATGTGGCTAATCAACCAACCGGTGCTCAAGTGACCAAAATGACATTTGTTAACTGCTCAGCACTTTGCTCAGCGTCTCGCGCTCCCGCACAGTCAAATTTCACAGGTGATTCTTGCCCTCAGGCCTGGCAACCATGGGACGGACACTCACACGTTGGGCACGACGTTGAGTCGGCCGGCGTCCGCGGGGTTGTCCTCCCAGTGGGTGGAGGAGGTCAGCTGCCCATACCGGATGCGCCCATCCTCCATGCCCAGGGGCGAGGAGCACGGCCCTAGGAGAGGTGAGCTGTCAAGTGTGTTTATGCCTTGGAGCATGACGGCATTCTGCACTGTGCCCCAGGCTGAGGATTAAGTGTGATTGAGCAAAAAAAAAAAAAAATCCCATAATGCACTATGGAAATCTAAATCACAGACTCTAAGGAGAATGCCTGTCATGTAAGACTTCAGTATTAATTAAATTTTGCAACAGGAAGAGGTTTGACTACGGTTACCTCTGTATGTTGGGCCTTCTATTCCCTGGAGAAAACAGAAAACAAATTAAAATAATGATATATAAATAAATGCTATGATGCAAAAAATGGTGTTAACTATTGTGGAGAATGATCCAGTGTAAGTGAGAGAAGCTCTTACGGGTGTCGGCAGAGTGACAGAGGCCGTCTGAGGTGTCCTGAGAGAGGAGGGGGTGGGTGTGATGTAGGTATCACTTCCATTATTCAGGGGCCTATGAGGGGAGACAAGCGAGCCATGGTCTGGGGCAGCTGCAGTAGTTCAAGTCGAACCGCACTTCAGCGAACTGCAAAAGCCTTGCTAAAAAAATTTTAGGATATTGTGCAAGAAGAAGGAAATTGTTTTCAGTGAAAATGAGGCATGTCTTTTTGTTTCATTGCAAATGAATACCTCTCCGTTCCTGGGCCTGCGGTGGTCATCTTGTCTTGAGGGAAACATCCCCATTCATCAGCTGCGTCTGGACAATCAGGAACTCCGTTGCAGAGTTGAGCCACCCCAACGCAAGGTCCCAGTGTAGGGCAAGAGAACTGTCCATCTGGGCAAGGCCGGGGGCTTGGTGATGTCAGAGGGGGCTGGATCCCTGCCGGAGGTTCAGGGTGTTTTAACCCATTATGAGCCGTAAGCAGCATTTTCCAGGAGTACAGGAGGCACAGACAATGGTGATATTATTTTAACAGTAAATGTCACACATACTAGAACAGGGGCATGCAATTATTTTTCCAATAGGTAAGTGCCACAAAGCCAAAGTCCACTGGCCACGATAAAATTTTCCAGGGAGGCGTGACTCAGTCATGCAGTCTGGATTACATTTTTTGCTCCAGATGTGAACCTCAGTCTGCCAACTGAGTACCCCTGTACTAGAACATTCCGCACTATATTACACCAATGTTCTTGGCAAAGCATCGCTGTAATGAAGACACCAGCCTCCTGAATTGTTTTGCAACATTCCACCCATTTGCACTGTTTCATTAAGATGGAAAATGCATGTCATGGGACTGAAAACCGGGGAAATGGACAGGACGTGGACGCAAAGAGAGGCACCAAAACCAGGCAATGTGGCACGTGACCCACTGGCCGCACACATGGAACTTGGAATCGTCATGATAGTGACAATAGCGTGGATAGCAGGGATATCAAGGATAGAGGTGATAGCAGGGAGAGCAAGGATAGTATGGGTAGTGGGGATAGCGGGGACAGCAGGGATAGCCAGGATAGCGGGAATAGTAGGGATAGGGGGGATAGATAGAATGGAGCCAGGAACTCAAACACAGAAGGAAAATTCTACCTTAGAACCAAACATGCACCAGCTTTCATTGTGAAACTTTAGAATTTCCATCTTCCCCTTTCCCCTGTTTAATGCATTATTCTGTATGTATGATGTAGTGATGTGTCAACACCCACCCATGGCAAATTCCTTGGGGTGATTCTGTTGTAAAAATAAGCTTAATTGAATTGAATAATTACTAAATAACCCAAGAGTGCAATCCTTCAATCAGTTATCCATCCAGGATGAATTCTGTCTAAGAACTCCTGACATGTGGGGATAGAACCTGATGGAACCGGATTAATAAGCTGCAACCAAATCCCATGTGATCAGCTGATGCGCCGCCAGCGTGTGACAGACCTGCCGCACAGCCCAACAGCTCCACCCTCAGGTATACGCCGTTCTGGAAGTCATGAGGCAGCACGCGGACAAACCGGGAGGACACCATTCTGTCTAGCTGCACCCAGACTTTGCCGCTATCATCACGGTTACCGAGGAACACCTGGACGAGGCAAGGAGGAGGACGGCATTATGGGAAAGGAAGGCATCACAGTGACTCACACACTGCATCACACTGGTGCGCTTTTGCACTGGGGGGGAGATAGATATTGTACCTTTGCTCGAGTACGGCCGTCAGTGATCAGTTCCTGATAGGTGAACCAATGCTGACCATCATTGCTGAACTGCAGGTAGAAACTCGACACGTAGGCATCAAATGCGCCCCCTCCCTGGGTTATAATGCCTGAGGGACAGAAAGAAGAGCCTCATACTGTAGGCCATTCTCCTACACTGATCCCTTCTTTGGTATTGCCATTGTGTTGAAGCACAAGTCAGTTCCACAACCAGTGAACCGAATGCAGGGAAACTGGTGCTTTCCAATCCCCCTCTGAGAAATGCTTGACCTGTTACCAGGAGCAAATACAGAGGCAGGGAAACAGGGGCACTGAAAGCTGATTGGCCCTCAGAGCGTCCCCTCCCCTGTCACTCACCAAATCGAAACCCGCCATTGGCTAAAGAAAATGATGGCAGCTCTGTACTGTATGAATTATGGCTCCTCTTATGCCCCCCCCCCCCCCACCTTAAAACACATTGTTGAATTGCTCCGGCCTGTTATGTCTTTTCCATGTAGAAGGATTGTCAGTTCATGTGTTTTGCTTTTGCTGTCCGCAAATCGCTCGCATCGTTACCCGTGATGTTCCGAGGTTTCAGGAGGTCCAGCTGCAGGTAGAGGGGCTCCACGCCACTGTCCCCGCGGTAACTGTAGCCACCTTCAGGGGTCCAAAGGGGCAGCGCGCGGTACTTCTCCGGTTCCGGGCTCCAGCCCTGCAGGTCGCTGTGGGGGTTCCGCGCATCCAGTCGACCTGCCCAAGGGGGCCGGCTGTCCTGGTGTGAGGACGCACTGAAGCTGGAAACCGGGAGATCTGGCACTCCAAGAGGAGCCCAGCATGCCTCTGCACAGAGAAAACAGCGATGTAAACGTGACTGTTGTAACTGCCGGGAAAAAAGACGCCAGTCAAAAGCCGTCACATCTCCATCTGTGTTGCTGAAGAGCAAAATCTATTTAGATGAACATACAAATATCAACCCCATAATTACATTGTTTGCATAACTGACAATCACACAGAATAGAATAGTAGTTAGACTAACCTCCAGTTGGGAGAGGGTATGTGGGAACCAGAGCTGGAGGGCCCTCTGGTGGCATGGAGGACACAGTGTCATCAGGAAGAGTAACAGTTTTGGGTGGTGAAGTCACAGTGCCATTACTGCCTGAAGGATGGACAGAGGGGGGACTTTTTTATACAGAGTGTTTCTACGGTCAGAACAGAAACAAAGGGCCAAAATGGACTCCTTACCAGTCTCTTTACAATAGCAGCATCTCTCCCCATCTCTGGGGATGAGAGTCTGTCCCTGAAAGACGAAGGAATTTTTAAGATTTCGCCAAGCAGCCTGGAGAGCCGTAGGGGAGTGCCGGCATCAGCTAACCTTGGGGCAGCCTGCATCGTGTGGGCAGTAGGAGGCGCACTGCACGGTCAGGTTGGGCAGGCATTGACACAGCTGGCACTGTCCCAGCTTCCACTGGTCCTGGACAGCATGGCTGCGGCCCTGGAACTCACACTCCCTGCAGGGCCCGGTCTGGCAGCTGGATGGAGACATGTGGACTCAGCATCACACACTGGGGTGTACATGGGGGCGGGGCCATAAGGGCACTGACCCCATCTGAAAGCCGATTAAAGGCAATATCAAGTTGCCCGTAGGTGTGAGTGGTGTGTGAGTGTGCCCTGCGATGGGTTGGCACCCCATCCTGGATCGTCCCCTGCCTTTCACCCATAGATTCTGGACACACCACAACCCTGAATAGGACAAGCAGTTACAGAAAATGGAAGGCTGGATTGGAGTTTCTTGACTGGCTACGCATATGCTTCGTAGATAGATAAATGATAGCATTGTCTTCAAAATTGAGCATAGTTTAACTGTGATAGTTTGTCATGAGATAAAACAGAATCTAAGAGATCCAATTTTGGTAATAACTTGGTTTGAATAAAATATGCAGCCGTGGGATTTTGCCTCTGCAGAGGGTTACACCTGTCAACTGTTAACCTTTGAGCAACCTGATCAACAGCCCTTACTCAGCAGTAACTCCTGCTGGACCACAGAGGGGCGGATGGGGAGAGGAGGTGTGGTGGTAGGAGACGGGGCTGGGGGGGGGGCTGCTTACCGGCGGGCCTTGCGGTAGATGCCCCGGCACTGCCGTCCGTTGCCATGCTTACTGGGGTTATTGGGGCTGCGGAAGGACCACTGCACACTTTGCACTGCACAGGGGCCCAGGCACTCGCCCCACGGCGACCAGGCGGACCACCCGCAGTGCACTGGGGGCAGCAGAAACACCACGCTTCGGTCCTGTGCCTCGTGTAAACACATCACTCAACATGCATGTCGATCATGCTGACCTGAACACCAACGCTTATTGTCTGTATATCGAGCAAAAGTCTGAACGCAACCGATTGAAATTTCTGGACAGGATAACGACCCGAAGCACACCCTGAGGTTGTGTAGTAGGTGCGGTGATGCCTGCGGTTCACGAACACAATCCCTTCCAGGAAAGTGGTCGCGAACCAATTTGTACGTGAAACAAGCCATAAGAAATTTTCCCATAAGAAAGCATTGAAATTCGATCAATTCATTCACAAGCCTTCCAAATAATATTTTTTGTTAATTCATTTTCTGGTTTCCATAGAAAAACATTAAAGAAAAACACAATATAGTGTGGTGATGGTCGGACCAAGGCATCACGAGAGCAGAGAGAGGCATGCCGGGGAAATCACGCTCTTTAATAACAGTCCTTAACTGTTGTATTATCATTGTTGTTAATGTTAATGATTGCATTTCTCTATTGTCACGCATGTGTTTGCCCATGTCTTGTGTGTACCTGGTGCGATCCTTGTGTGTATTTAGCGTGTGGAAATCTTCCACCGTGTGTGCATCTTGCAGTTCCACGTCTTTGGGTGTGGTGATCATTTTTTGCCTGTTGTGGTCCTTCTATTTACAACTGCATTGCGCCCCGCCGGTGCTACGATAGTATTTGGTCACAAGCAAAATTGTTCGTAGACCACAGCTTTTGTGAAACGCAGGCACCACTGTATTATCTTGTGATGAAATGCAGTGACAGATGACCTGGCCACCACAATCCTCCAAGCTAAACCAGACACAGCTGGTTTGGGATGAGTTTGGTCAAAGAATAACAACAAAGTAGCCAACTAGCGCCGAGAACTTGTGGAAACTCTTTCAACACTCTTGGAGAAGCATTCCAGGTGGCTACATCTGAAAGCTGGTTGAAAGAATGCCAAGGAATATTCATCGAAGCAAAAGAGGGCTGTTTTGAAAAATCTAAAACTTGAAAACATTTTAAGAAGCTGAACATTTCTGTTTGTTGTTGCAATATTTGATATGTATTACTCCGTTGCCTGGAGGCCTTTTACTATAACGTAAATAACAGCTAAAACAGAGACATGTGCATTAAAGGCAGTGTGTCCAGACTTGTGACTGGTACTATGTTGATCCTGCTGACCTGAACACTCTGGGTTAGGTCTGCAGTGTTGGGGTCTTCCTTCGGCACAGGTACAGATGTCACAGCCCACCTTGACCTGCTGCCCAGGCCAGTAGCGCACGCCGGAAACCTCGCAGATGCACTCCTCTGGTCTTACACACTGCTGCGTGTGGCTCATCACCTGGCCCTCGGGACACCAGCATCCTGGGGGGGGTCGAGAACGCCGTCTCACAGTGGTTGGTTTTACATATAACAAACCCCAATTTAAGTCACCAGTACCACTAAAGGCAATCGTGCCAGGAAATCTGTAACCGGCGAGAAGGTTAAAACATGAATAAAACATAAAGTCACCAACTAGCTACAGTTACAGCTAAAAATTCGCAGGTAATGGGGGGGGGGGGTCCCCCTTGGGAGTTTTGGCCAACAGGGTGTAAAGGTGTCACAATCAAATTCAAATCTCTCAATGAGTGGAGTCTTTATTTGTGTCTGTTAAATTTCATAATCTACTGCATAATCTGCTTATCTATTGATCTACTTCATTATCATCAAAGTACCGAATATCAAGCAATGGTAATTAAAACCTTTATGATTAAATAGAATTGCCCTCCCTTTTAACTCTCGGTGACTCACCTGAAAAGCAGCCAGGAGGATCACTCTCACAGGAGCCCTCGTTGCTCAGGTGGGCGCAGGTCAGGGGACAGGGGGCACACTTCCATCGGACGAGGCCCTCAGGGCAGGAGCCATTGGAGCACTTGTCTTGGGGACAGGGTTCTGTGGGACGCATGAAGAACCAGGCATGGATTCCAGACATGTCATCTCCCCCCAATTGCCAATCAGAAGGGCTCACACAATGCAAGTTAAAAAGAAAAAAAGTTACGTACTGATCTCCATGGCGATGGTGGGCTGTCCGGGCAGCTCGGTGCAGGCTTTGCCCCCATTCTGAGGTGGGACACACCCCCTATGACGCACTTCGACACCTCCACATCCCTTAGTGCAATTCGACCATGTTACCCATGGCAACCACTCTCCATCAACTGTCAATCGCACAGGTTTAAAGAGAAAATCATTCTGAATAATCCATTCAGGCAGCAAAAATACTAACTGTAGCAATGTTGTTCATTCCATGACAGTCAAATCAAGTCAAATCGATTGCATAATGGAAATTTAAGATCCAGTATGACATTTATCAGACACTGGAATATTCTATGCAATACTTGTATTACTCACTCACGCTTTCAGACTCTCACACACATGCAAGAAATCTTATGGCAACCCTATAGAATTCCATTATATACCTAAAATTAGCTACATCAAATGCATTGGTGTAGTTTACAAACTCTATGTTTTACATGGTAATAAAACAGTTACATACATGTAAATGTGCATGCAGACACAAATTGAAAATCTCACCAGCCACCTGACCAAATTGGCAACCCTGCAGTAAGGCTAGGATGCAATGCAGCTGAATGTTATCTATCTACTTACAAACCGACTGATATAAAGATACCTGGTATAGTTTTCCTAATATTCTCTGGAAGTCTGAACAGCCAGTAGAGTACATATATTCCCATAAGCCTTATTCCCTACTGGGCTGACCTCAGGGTATTTTGTTCCCATCTTCCACTGTGTTCTGTTTTATTTTCTGCAATATGTAAATCGCTTTAGGGCAACTATGCAGAAAATTACTGCCAATTCAGAGTTAAAGCTTGCCGGAGGTTCTCTGCTGCCCACTGCAATGCTTCACACTGTGTTTTGTGTGTGATACATCATAAAAGTGCAAACGTGTATTGTCATTGGTAAAGATTCAGCAAAAAGAACAGGGAACTGGAGCTTTTCTGACAGAAGAAGGTGCAATGCCAAGTAGTGAGGGAAGCGTGCTCCACTACCAAGGTGGACATCTGGAGGCCAGCAAAGGTCACGGCCATGTAGGTGTACAGTGCTAATAACTGTGATGAAAAACAGACTACACACACAACCTGTTTATCTCTCTCTGTCATCCATACCTGGACAGGAGACGGAAAAACAACTTTGTTTCTGGGTGTCCTCTCCCCTACAGTGGCGCAGAGGATCCCCCAGGGGGCACTGTCGCTGTCGGATCTGGGACCCAGACCCACAGGAGCGGCTGCAGGGGCTCCAAGGTCCCCAGGGGCCCCAGGTCCGGCAACCCCGTTCATCTGATGGGCCTCCCTCCAATCCGGTTGTGCTTTCAGGGCATTCTGGGATACCGTTGCATACCTGCCGGTATGCAGGAATTACACACACAACCCTGCTGTTTCACAACAGTGTTCAGCAACCCCTCGAGAGAGGGTTGCAGGTCTTGAAGCTGTCCAGTGGGATAGTTCATACCTTCGGACCACACCCTCAGGCTAAGCTAATATCTAAGAGTCAAACAGGGTATGGTTAAACTCCTTACCGCTTTGAAGATGATACAGGTGCCATCGAGGCAAGTGTACTCTGGGCATGACTTGCTGGTGTTTCTAGAGACCGGGGGCGAAGTGGTTCTCTGGTCTGGAGAAATGAGAGAGAAGCGAGCCATGGGTATCATCAAAGAGCCTGGAAGAGGTAGCAAAATACCTTGAAGTCTTCGCAAAAAGCTTCAAAGTGTTAGCAAAGAGCTCTGCAATCTTATCAAAGAGCCATTGCGAGTTAGCAGAGGGCCACGGAAAGTTAGTGGAAGGCCTCAAAGTGTAACTTTGAAGAGTTAGAAATGAGCCTTGAAGAGTTAGCAAACAGCCTTGAAGAATTAGCAACAAATCCTCAAAGACAGAGTCCCATAGTGTCGGCAATGTACTATATTGCTAGCAAAGATGCTCACAGCCTTAGCAAATACACCTTAACTTTCAGACTGGGGTTCTGGCCTCAGTGATTTCAGGCTCCATGCAGGAACTCACCGCACATCCGTTCATCCTCGCCACGTGGACAGTCGGGCATGCCGTTGCACACATGGGACATATTCACGCATGTGCGGTTATCACACTGGAAGCTCCCAGGACAGGGTGGGATTTTCAAGGAGCCTGGCGCAGACAGAGAGGTACATAGGAACACGTTTCTAAGCAGTACTCTATTGACCAATATGTATTTTCATATTAATCTATTTTTCTGAGGGGATTCCGAGCGTGTGCAGACGAACCACAGTTGTCTTCGCTCTCGTCAGAGCCGTCATGGCAGTGGGGCGACCCGTCACACAGCTGCTGGTGCTCGATGCACTGGCCTCCAGCACGGCAGGGAAACTGGCCGGGGCCACAGGGCCCCTGGCAGGTCTGTTCGTCCTCACCGCCAGGGCAGTCGGTCTCCCCGTCGCAGCGCCAGGCCAACGGCACGCAGCGTCCATCGATGCAGCGAAACTCATGGTGCCCACAACCTGGAGCTTTTGGCCCACGACAGAAAGGTTGGAGGGAAGGTTAAAACCTCCTCATATGACAAGCAGTGGCGTGCATCACCTTGAATTGAGATGTCCTCCTGGTCAAGGAGAACATAAAGAAATTGAACTAGTCGAGCAGCGGCGTAAACAGATTTCGATTCACTCAATCTAGCTATAATCTTGCGTCCTCTCAGACCTTGACATGAATTTACAAATGTCAGGTCTATTTATGGACATCCACAGGAGGTCCTCAACAAGACTGTGTCTCAGAGTTATTTCCTGACCACAGAACTACAACCTCCATTGACCCCCCCCCCACCATGTTACTCTAGGGCAGGGGTGCCCAGCTCCAGTCCTGGAGAGCCAGATTCCTGCACATTTTCGGGTTTCCTCTCATTTACCACACTAGATTCAACTCCATGTGCTAATTACCACACAGCTCTTGAGCTGAATCATTTATGGTGGAATAGGGAAAGAACTAAGCTACACAGGGCTCCAGCGCTCCAGGACTGGAGTTAGGCACCCCTGCTCTAAGGGTGTAATGTGAATAAATTAAATCTTTTATTGATTAAATCTCTTGCTTTGTTTTCCATGTAATTCCATTTCTTTCCAACTTTAGCCCAAAACTTGACTCACCCGGACTGATCCAGAAAACTCATAAAATTTTCACGTCTCCCATTTATTAATGATGCAGGGCCAGATCACTACACAGCTACTGCCCAGAAGCATCATTTATTCAGCATTTGATTAGTATGAATTTAGGGGATTTAAAGAGACTCTATAATGCTCATTTTCACTGTTCCTAATTTTATTTTGGGTGTCTACTTCAAATTTATATGCTTCAGCATTCCAAAATTGACATTACTTTTGTCATATGATATATCTGCATTCACACTCTGTCTGAAATGCTATTAGAGCATTAAGCCTTAACCCCGATGATCCCTGTGTGCTCTGATTGGTCAGCTTACTCAACTGGTCACCTTACCCTACACATGTTCTGCCCCTGTCTTGCGGTCTGCAGAAAGATTCTTGCAGGTAGGTGGCCAATAAGGATTGTGTTATGAGATGACCTCACCATGTTATGGAAATAAGAATTAGAATTCCAGCAGAAAGGAGTTTCAAGGAGATTACAGAAGACTGGTTTCTGTGATGAGAGTACATTGATACCTCAGAATTCGAACTTAATCCATTCAGAACTCCAGATCGAATCCTAAAAAGTTTGAGTTCTGATCGAATTTTCCCCATAAGAAATAATGGAATATCAATTAATTGGTTCCCGGCCCTGAAAAATTACACCTAAATATGTTTTTTTTTAAGCATTTAAACACAAAATGCTAAACTGAATAAAACAAGAAGCATATAGTGTACTAACCACATCTAAGCACATTTATCAAAACATTGTGTAAAGTAAAAAAAAGTATGTGTCCTGCCCCAATCGTCCGCTCCTTCCATGTGCCACGCCCCCTCGCTAACCCCATGTGGAATCCCCATGTGATCAGCTGTTTCTGGTTGTTGTCATTAGTCCTCGGTATTTCATCCGGTTTTCAGTTTGCTTCCCCGGTCCGGTCATTGTATTGTCCATCTGTGTTTTGTCTGCCTTACCTGTAATTAAACCCCGTATTCCCTGATACCCTAGCGCCTTTGTCTCTGTTCCGTCCCCCCTCAGCAGGCATAATGAAATGTATTAATGGTTTATTATTAATATTAAAATAATTAATAATAAATAATGTATTTTAATATATGATAATAATTACTGTTACTGTCTATCGTTGTCTAAATGTATGTTTACGCTGAGAGACGTGCCGTGTGACTCACTTCCCCGCGCATACAAGTTATCTTAGGTCAGCATTCATGGTTTGAATTCTGAGATTCAGATTGAGCTCTAGGTAATTTTTTTTTTCGATCTGGTTGGTTCAACTTTTAAGAAATTTGAGTTCTAATGAGTTTGAGAACTAAGGTACTGTAACTCCTTTTGGCAAGTATGTTAGGCCTTAGACTTTGCAGAATGTTTACATGCACATAAAGCTGCAAAACACAGTAATGAAAATAAAAAAAACTAGAAGAGCATTATAGGGCCTCTTTAAATTCGTCTGTGGATTGAGTCCAGTGTGCTTAATGCCTGAGTAGTCTGTGAGATTTTTCTCATGGTATCACTAACCAGGGATGGGCACTGGGGAGGGCGTCACTACCGGCATCGCTGTGGGTGATACGGGCTGACAGACAGTCCGATTCTCATCCTCCCCACCCTGGCAGTCCATGGACCCATCACATAGCTTCATCTGGGACACGCAGGTACCATCGGCACAGGGGAACTGACCAGGGGCGCAGGTTACTGGCATGGACGGGAACACATACATATGCAGAACTCAGAGAGAAAGGGAGAAAACATTCACAAACACACTGGGTTGTACATGTTTAATACTTTAGAATTGAATTGAATTGAATTGAAACTAAATTTGCCATTTGCACAGCAGTATTTGGATATTTGGATTCAGTCACAGTTAAAATCAATGACATATAGAATGCATGTCATGCAGGCTATTACTGTAAAATTAAATACATTTTAAATTGATTAAAAGCCAAACAATTGTGGTTGAGGAATGACGTTAATGATGGTAAAGTGTTAATGATTGTTTTAAATCAAATATGTTTTTTTCAATTTTTATATATAAAATGGTTTTGCTGTCATACACTGACACTACATGACTAGGTAGTGTGTAATAGTGTACTGTAGATGCACATGTACTTTTCTGGGTGTCCAGCCATGTCTATGTAAGACTTGCATACATATATGTTTCATGCATGTTCATCTTCAATAAACAGTGACCAGCGAAAACATACATGCAGAGATCAGACGAACAGTAGAAGTCATAGAGTTAAATTGACTGAGTTGAACACATAAGAACAAGTGAAACAAACAATGTGAACTGCAGGACTAAGTGCAGCCATCAATGGGGTCCTACCTCCAGGTGGGCACACAGCCTCGTCTGTGCCAGAGGGGCAGTCCGGCACCCCATCACACACCCTCTCAGTGGGCACACACAGGTCACCCGGGCATTGTAACTCTCCTGCTGCACATACGCAGCCGCGTTCGTCGCTCAGGTCCCCGCAGTCGTCATGCCCGTCGCACCGGTGGATGTATGCCAAGCAGCGGCCTCCCACACAGCGGAACTCTCCGGCTCCGCACGTGGCGCCACAGTCTGCAGCCACACCCCCAAAGGCATCCATTACCCTCTAACGCCACCAGCAGGACATGCTGGGTATTACAGCAGGATTAGTTGTACCGCAGTGGCAGAAAGTGGATTGTTAAGCAGGTTAAAAACTGGATTTGTTTGCTGTATAAAGGCTACCTATTAAACATTTTAAATAAAAGTCAGTCAATTAAAGTATTAATTATACCAACCTGGTTGATGCATTTACAGTTAGATACAGTGTAAAATAATAAAGATAAGACAGCTACTGTAAATCTAGCTCCTTAAACTTCGATAACAATGAAAACAACAACGAATACACTATACTGTATACTTGTTGTTTATTTGAGAGAAGCTTATATTAAAAATACGTTTCTGAGAAGCATGGTCAGCCCCTGGAGCACCTGTGGGGTTAAAAACCTCGCACAGGGTCGCAACAGTGAAATCATTCTGCTGGCTTTGGGATTCAAACCAGCGAGCTGTTCCCCATACTCATATTTTTGAAAGGGGAGAGCGATCAAATCAAACGGGAGCCAGAGACCCAGGGATCCGGCAAACGCAAGGGGACAGCGGCCCGTAAAAAGATACCGACCTCGCTCGTCAGAGTCATCAGCGAAGCCGCAGTCAGAACGGCCGTCACACAGCTTGCTGGCGGACAGGCAGCGGCCACTGGCACATTGAAATTCCCCAGGGGGGCACAGGGGCACCGGCCGCACTGGGCCGCAGAACTCCTCGTCCGATTGGTCGGCGCAGTCAGGGTGACCGTCGCACCACTGGGCTCGGTCCAGGCAGCGGCCACTAGTGCAGTGGAGCTGGCCCGGAGCGCAGGTGGAGGGGCAGAGCTCGTCTGAGCCGTCCCCGCAGTCGTCCTCATTGTCACACCTCCACTCAGCTGGAATACAACGTCCCCCCACGCACTGGAACTCCGACTCCAGGCACGGGGATTCTGGGATACAGGAAGACCCCTCACAGAGCCAACTGCCTGCCTGGCATGAGCTGCAAAAAGACATATATTTGATTACATGTAAGCCAGAATACAAGCCAAACAGACTTTTGGGAAACGCAATTCAGTAAACCCAGTGAATCAATTAACAATCTTTGTTTGATCAAAATGAGTTTATTCCTTTCGGACCTTTAAGAGCATGAGTACTTCAGAGTTTTTATTACTTCTCCAAAACTTATTCTTGGTGTGTTCAAATGCCACCCAGGCTGAGAACTTAGTTGAACTCACCACATGTTGGCCAGGTATGCATAATAAGACTCACCAATTCTTGCAGTCCTGTTCCATATAGGACCCAGGAGGAAACAGAGAGCCTTCCCACTCACAGGGGCAGGACAAAGGTGTAATACATCCATGACCTGTAGGGGGCGACAGAGAGTAAAGTTATGCACAGTTGTGTTGTACTGACAACAATATGCAGGAGGTGAATTTTGCAAATGTTGATCAGAATCATGGGGGTCAAAGTACAGGGCCATTCAAGAGTCCAAGTGGGGAAAGTCTCATAGATTCAATGCCTTTATCACCAGCACAATAAACCTGCTCACACAATATACAAATCAAGATATACTATGATTGATGGGTGGCTGTGCATCCAATAACATGTAAGCAGTTAGACACAACCCCAGAATATGGAGGTGATGGTGTGTATTACTGGAATTATACCCCTCAGCCAGCACCAGCACGACTGTGGGAAACTCAGTCTGCCAGTTAGTCTCTTACCATGCCAGACAGTCCCAGACTCGCAGAAGCAGCCCTCCACACAGGAGAGGGCACTGCATGGGGAGTCGGGGTTATGTATACTGCTGGGGCACATTAGTTTGCAAGCTGGGCCACAAGACTTGTACACCAGGCCATTCTCACACTGCAGGGCTGTGGGGCAGAAAGGAGCATATCATACATAGGAGACTGCGTGACGCAGAGCGTCGATGGAGGTCGTCTTTAAAGTTAATGCCAGTCAGCTGCAACGTACGGCAGAGTTCCTGGGACCTCCAGTGGATGTAGATCCCCCTGCGGTTACATTCCTCAGCGTAAGCAGCGATGGCAGTACACAGGCACTCACAGTCCCCGCCAGAGTCACAGCTGCAACACATCACTGAGTCAAAGAACACCCTGAGAGTCCCCATCGGAGTCACAGCTGCAAGGCAACACTGAGTCAAAGAACGTACTGAAAAACCCCACCAGAGTCACTGTTGCAACACAGCACTGAGTCAAAGGACACTCAAAGTCCCTGTCAAAGTCACAGCGATGACACAACACTTAGCTAAAGGACACACTCTGCCAGAGAGATGGTAAACAATATCTTTTGGGAAAAAATACATGAAAATGTAATGCCTGCATTACCCTAAGCTTGGAGAATACGAAACGAGATGGGAGAGAGCAGCATAACATGAAGCTCAGGAACTCACCCGCAGGCATCGAAGACACACCAGTCATAGAACAGCTGGAATGCTACCTCAGCATGGCACGGAGCAAAGAGCTCCTGTGTGATCACAGCACAGCGCCTCCGAGCCCACGGCAGCCGGTGCGGATTTTCCTGTCAACAACCAGTTCAATTCAATTCAATTCAATTCAATTCAATTCAATTCAATTCCTTAAAATACTCTGGTATCATTACTGATATTATTACTGCCAGTAGCGCCTATTTAGATTTGTCTGGGAAGACCTATGCTAAAGCTATCCATAAGTAAGAATTAGGATTCGAGGGACTCACGGTGCATGGGTCACGGAGATCCTGGCTTTGGATGTCTGGACAGGTCGGGTTGATTTTCCAGGAATTGCCAAAGAGCTCGGCTGTGGACTCGATAATACCCTGTCGTGTGGTGAAGTCATTCTCTGCATCCCCGTCAAAATTTCCACACAGCCCTGCCACTCTTCCTCGGAACTTGGGAGAGAGGTGAATGTACACCCGCATCCCTGCACAAAGGAAACATTAGAAGTAAGACACTATTAACTTACACAGTCAGCTTGAATAGGCCAAGAGATGGGTCCGGGGAAACATATATAGATTGTTATGTGAGTACCAGTCAATGCATCATTTACAGTTTTTAACAGCAGGTTCAACTCTACTCTTGATTTTTTTCAGATGGTGGCCGTATCATTAAGCAATGATATGTTTCGAATCAGTGATTGACAGGGATGGGAGCACTCCCGGGGCCAGCTGGGGCCGATGCCCCTGTAGCCCCGCCTCTGTATCCGTCCCTGTCTCAGTAACTGGGACTTTATTTGTAAACGTTAGTTTCCAGATGTGCATAAATGTTATGCTCTTTAACGACAGTGATATTAAAGAAGGAAATGTGAGATGTTTATTTCCAAAATAGCTATGAGGTGATGTCGATATAACGTGACCAGCTAGGCCGCACCTCCATCCCACAGCACAGTGATTCCAATTCGGGACGAGAGGGACACGAAGAGGCCAATCTGCTCCAGATGCAGCCCGCTGCCCGAATACGCCTTGGGCAGGGCCACAGGCATGCCGTTCACAGACACCGCTTTTCCTGCAACCAGAAGTTTTCCGAATTTTACGGGCAGACTGATTAAACACGAATTGCCCATTTGCTTAGAGCATGAATGCCCCACTACTTGTCACACATCTTCATATATATTCATTCATTTATTCTCTGTAATCACTTATCCAATGCCATGATGGGTCTGAATCCAGTTCCAGAATGCACAGGGCACCCTGTACGGGATGCTGCTCCACTGCGGAACACATACACTAAGAGCATTACACTAAGAGCATTGTACACCAATTGAAGAGCAAACTTCTAAAGCTCATTTAGTCCAGGGGATACAAAGTTCTCGGATATGAAATCCTCCATTGGATTATGTGAAGACTGAGTGAGAGCTGATTTCCGATACTGTAACGTATACTTTAGGTCACTGGCATTCTCGTCTCAAACACAACAAAAAAATGGATGAGTGAGTTTTGGAAATTTGCTCTTCAGTTCGTCTATCCACCATGCGGGGGTGCAGGAACTGGGGGGGAGGGGGGAGTTAGCCCACAATATTTAATTTGGTTCCATTCATCTCCCCCAAAAAATGACCTTTGCCTTTAAATCATTAGGTTCTGTCCCTCTAATCTCAAACTCTCACTTACAAACACTGCGTCCTGCAGTTAGTATTGCGATGAGCAGGTGCCCGAGCTCCTGGGCGCCGCCCCTCACTCACCTCGCAGCAGATGCACGGCGACGCCGCCCACCGTGAAGGTGACGGACTTGGTGCAGGTCACGCCAGTGCTGCCGCAGGGCACGTTCTCGGCGGTGATGCTGAAGTGTCCCCCCTTCTCCTGTGCCAGCACGTACTCGCAGTCACCCAGGAAGGTGAAGGCGCGCCCGTCGAACGTCACATAGTGCGGGTCGCCGGTGGCAACGCAGGTGCCCGCGCACAGGGCATGGCCGCAGTGCCAGTGTCGCTCCCGGCATACACTGGGGAGGGGAGGGTCATCGTTGAGAATGCGATACTGAACAATTACTAAAATATCACCTACTAATAATTTCATGCATTGCTGCAAAACTCAATGAAAGCCACAACGAAAATGTTTTTTTTTGTAGTTTTGTAGGCAAATTATCCTGAGTGTTGTGATATGATATCTTTCACTCAGCATCGTTTCCAGGCAGGCAGCATGAGCTCGATGCGTCAACATGCACCGTGGTGTCAGCAGTCTTCAACAATTTAGAGAAAGAATGAAGAGGCAGAAGGTCTTTCGAAAACAAGTAGTCAAGTGGACATGACTTATCTTCCCCCAGCTAGTCTGGTTTATGTTGAAGTAGTCGGTGACGGGTAGTGTCTGGCAGTCCTGCCCACTGTATGACTAATTCCACCTCAGCTCTGCAGGTTCCTGTCTGAAACCTGTTTGGGAGTTGCCTACCATGTGTTGCAGTCTCTGGTGATGGTGTCATTGCTGTAGTACAGCCTGCCGTTGTGGTGGCACGGACACTCTGAGGAGGGCACGCAGCGGTCGCCCTGCGGTGGGACAGAGTGCATGCTGGGATATTGGTGCCCCTTAAGAACCCCTGACACCCCTTCTGCCCCCGTGATGGACAAACACCAACCAGCAGCACGGTGTCGTCAGGGCAGACACAGCCCTGGATGGGCTCTGGGCAGGACTCTGGGTGTCCGTCCAGGCTGGAGCAGGTGCGTAGGCAGGACTGGGGGGAGTACTCCAGGCCTGGGGGGCATGGGGTCAGGGCCGGACAGGGCTCCTCGGTGCAGTTCCACACACCCCTTTCACATACACTATACACCAGGAGCGGGACGGACAGGAATTTGAGGAGAATAAGGGGACACAGGACAGACAGAAGGAGATGTTAATGAGCCATACAAATGCACCCTGAAATAGAGCAGGCATCTGGGAGGGGGGGGTTACATTTACCGGAGATGTTTACATTACCATTTATCTACATTTTTTCAACTTGCAGTTGCATTTGTATAAATCAATATACAAAAAAGGCAGGCAGTACATTCACGGGTGTAGCTTAAAATTCCGGGCCCCCTAACAAAATTTCACCTACATATTTTTAAAATTGTACATATTCAAGGGCCCCTGCAAAGTGATGGACCCCCAAATCTGCCAGGGTATCCATTCCCCTACTGCATCCCTCAAAACATCACGAGCACAGAGCCAACGTAAGCAAATGTGGTGCTAGGCTGAGCTTCCAGTGTGCAACCAGTTTGAAATGCAGGTTGGCAATGAAAATCATCATTACAACCTAATACCAGAAAGCTAAGTCAAAACGCCATGAGTTTCCTACCATCCAGGCAAGTGCAAAACAGAAGATTACTGACACGTAACCGTCCGTGAATGTTGAATGGAAAACAGATGAGTAAAAAGTAACTAGAACATTCTGACATTTTTCAGGTCTCCGTCTTGCATTTGGATAACCTCAATTTTATTCAAATCTGTGAATACAATCAAAACAGTAAAAATACAAAAAGTCTTGAATTTTGTTTAGTTACTTATGGTTATTGTTAGGACTGGGTAGGGGATACGGTTATCGTGACTTGGATTAGGGTTTTTCTAACAAATGGAAGTTCCCCATCTAGATAGTTATGCCAACAGACTAGACTACGGTAAATTCGTCCTGTAATGCCAGTAAAGTTTTTCAGCATGTGGAGTTTCTCACGTTTTATTACAGTTTAAACACTATCTGTGTCCCATACAAAAGAAAGAAAAATACACAGAATGACAGTTAACCAGTGACTAATGTATATGGTTGTGTTTTGCAGGGAATACAACTCAACAAACTCTAGGCATTCGATTAATTATACTAGGTTTTTTTTTTCTTTAAAAGTTCACTCCGACACTGATGATGAGCAGCCCACAAATGATACACCCAGTAACATTACTATCCATTTCATCCTCAACTCAATGCGGTTAAGGTCAGATCACTCTGCAGGCCAGACTATCATCACTTTAAGCTCTCCTTCATCTTCTTCAGATGTTTCCGGACAGGAGTTCACTAAAAGTGCATTGCTTGAAGTTCAGCCAAGAACACTAAAATGTAAGGTGATGAAACCTTTTAGTGTACACTTCCATCAACGGTATCCAGTGGGGGTGGACGGTGAGATCCTGCCCTCCTCACCACCACTTCTCCACAGACCACATAAACACTCACAATGTTGGCGCAGTGGAGAACGCCGATGAAATCAACCTATCCTGATGTGGGAAAGAGCAGGGCATAGGGCGAGTTCATCATCGCCCTCGCACCACTATTATCAGGAGACAAACATACACACACACACACACACACACACACGCACACCACTCCTATCAACCTACACAAACTCAATCTCTGCAAGGACATAACATAATAAGTCCCCACAGCAATAAAACAGCCTTTTACAACAGCTGTAAAGCAGGGCAGCAGAATTTTGACGCGGATGAAGGCATCTCGATGTGATAAGTATGTCATAAAGCGCCCAGATCAACCAGCCTCATCGCTAAAGCATAAGACACCCGGCTCTGAAGACAAATGCGCCTTGCCTAAGTGCCCCCACTTCCTAGAAGCGACAGTGCACCCTTCGGCGTTAAAGGTCAGCGCTCTGCTTAGTCATCTGGCAACTTCTTTATCTTCTCAGTTCATTATCTCAGATAAGAACCGTCTCAGGGTTCATGGCACCGATAAACAACGGCGTTCCAGCTAAGATCCGTTACCCAGCGCCTGTATCGCGCTTGATCGGGAGAGGGCCAGCAGGTATGACTCGTCAAGGAAGACAAAGGGAGCATTCTGAAGGAACATTTTTGCTGCTCGAATTAATATCAGCAAATTTCTTCTTGGTTCAAACACAAAAAGAATCATTTGTTTTAACATTTTTACTGAAAAGAAAATGGAACAAGAGGAGCACAGCTTTGAAACAAATGTATATTGATAAAGGGCCAACCTTTTGAAATCCATCTAGATCAAATCAGCAGATGATAGAAATAAAGACCTTTTTAGCTGAGCTGCAGGCCAAATTAAACCAAACCTTGAATTAGCTGGAGTCTCGTTGATTTTGCTTGGTCTACCTACCAGGTGTTGCAGTTGTTCTGGATGGCACTGCCGGGCTGGTAGACCCCATCCCCATACACGCAGGGGCACAAGGCAGCAGGCACACATTGTCCATGATCATCCTGTACCAGCTCCGAAGGGCACTGGCAGCCTGGTACACAGCTGGGCACCTCCCCCTGACAGCTCCAGCCTTGGTGCAGGTCTGCGCAGGAGCCCCCACATGGACGGCCGCATTCCTGGTACACCTGCCCCCCCGAGCACTGAACGGCTGGGGAGAGGGGGGTTGGGGGGAGTGTCATCAGTGGACTGAAATGCATAAAAGCCACTGACACCATGAATTACTGATACTGAGGGACATCGAAAAACCTGGACACCATTAATTACTGACACTTAGAGACACTGAAATCAAACATCACTCATCACACTAAAAACTCCCGACATTAAGGGACACTGACACTGAACAAGGACACCATTTACTACTGACAATGAGGGACACTGGCGTCATAAATTAACCTTATCAACTACTGACACTGAGATATGGCATTGGTTAACAGCATTGATTAATGTTTCTGAGAGGGAACATACGAACTCGACACACAAAGGAAGTGAAATTCAAAACTCCATCCCTGGGGTTGTGACACGCCAGTGCTACCAACTGACCTTTAATAAAATATCTCTTGAAGTACAGTGATTCCAAGGTCCATTCACACAGACTTC
The DNA here is from genome assembly GCA_015164015.2 of Brevimyrus niger. Taxonomy (NCBI): domain Eukaryota; kingdom Metazoa; phylum Chordata; class Actinopteri; order Osteoglossiformes; family Mormyridae; genus Brevimyrus; species Brevimyrus niger. Next base: position 12,011,071 of record JAABNY020000032.1, read on the forward strand.
TCTGAACTACCTTAGAATCTTTCAATCAACACTTTAACACTTCCTGCGAACTGGAGTCCCTCAGGGCTCAGTACTCGGACCCTTTCTGCCCACCCCAAAACCACATTGGATATTTAACACTGCTGTAAACTGAACCTGTGATTAAGATCCATGCCTCGCACTTTAACATGGAGAGGGCTGTCCGTGTGATAGTAGCTCTAGAATAGTTATTATCATGTCTTGCGTATCTAAACAACCAAACAGCATCCAGCCAAACAACAAGCCGGACACCAGCTTTATTATTTACGCCCACAATTTGGCAAGCAGATTAGTAGTGCACTTAAAATTTTAATGAGGCATTTTATGATTAGTAATGATTAGTAATCAGTATAAATTCAGCATATCATTATGTTCAATACACGTGTCACACTTTGAACTGCAAAAAGTACCACCACACCACCGACATATTTTTACCTTTTTTATCCACAAGATCTCCTCTTTTAAAAGATGTCATGGCTGCTGAGTCGTCCCTTTGTGGTGTGCTCCACTAACCAAGTTTAATAAACTTAAAGATATGCCAAGTTCATACAGATTACTAACGTTTGGGTGTCACAAAATGCATCTCCTTAACATTTTAGCCATCCTATTAATCTGTTTAAGAAATCGTAGGTGTAAATAACCGGCCATGTAGAACCGAAAGGTTGGCATCTGGCCAAATGTCATTTGTCATCTGAAACCCTGGTGATTATTGTGCATGTGTCATATAAGGTCGGTGTGTCATCACCCAGCCCTTCTCTACATATTCAAACACCAATAGCCGCAGAAAGAGCAACGGAAAGGATGCGCAGAGATTCTCACGGCAGAAGGTGGAATTCCTCCAGCTTACGGGCACCCCCTCCTGGGCGCAGTGCCGGGCATAGGCGACGAGGACTGTGCAATGGCACTGGCTCTGCGGCGCACAGCCGCACGCCTTCGCCTGACACAGGCGTATGTAGGGCTCTCGCTCCACCACATCGTGGCACGGCTGGTCGGTGCACAGAGAGAGGGTCCTCAGAACAGGTGGAGGCCATGTTGGGATGTTCACAGCAATAACAAACAGCTACTACATCTGTTAATTTACCAAGTTGGATTCATTCCTAATTGAACAGCAACTGCAGTTTCAGTTTCAAAGCTCACAGAAACATTCTGTTAGACCAGGGGTGCTCAACTCCCGTCCTGGAGGGCCGCAGCCCTGTGTAGCTTAGTTCTTTCCCTGTTCCACAATGAATGATTCAGCTCCAGAGCTGTGTGGTAATTAGTTGAATGAGTTGAATCAGGTGTGTTAAATGAGGGACAACCCAAAACCTGTGCAGGGCTCTGGCCCTCCGGCACTGGAGATGGGCACCCCTGCGTTAGACCATATGAAGAGCAAATTTCCAAATCTCTGGCCTCATGTAATCCAAAGAGGGACCTTCATAAAATTTCCATAACTCACACAATACACAGAAATCTTTTGGCAAATGTATCCCATGGACTGAGTGAGTTTCGGTAATGTGCTCTTCATACAACTTCATTACTATTATTAATTCAAGCACAGTCCTGAAATCATCCAGAGCCTGCGAGTGGACTGGAGCTTTTTTAGATTCTCAGAGACGATTACAGTTATGTGTCACTTAACGCACTCCCTCTTAGCGTCCGTCCGCATATACGTCTGAGGTCCCATAAGGTTAAAACATAGTTGAAAAATCCTTATTGTTTCAAACAGGACACAGCAGACGTAAGAGGCTGTAATGCAAGCAAGGCAATTGCGCTGCCAGTCATAAAATTCATCTAATTTATAATACTCTTGATAATGATAACCAACATTAACTGTGTTAAGCATTAATGTATTTACGTTACTGTACTTTTGTTGTCATTTCAATGTGTACTGTCTCTCTTACAAAGAAACTATATAGCTTTGCATACATATATATGATGTTTGCATTGCACCCAAGTACATTGCACCTGTCATCCTATTGGATAGAACATAATCCGGGCTTTAAGTGATTAATACTAAATAATTTTTAATTCCTGCATGTTAGAGTGAAACATATTATTGTTATTATTTTATCATTCATGTATGTCATGTAGTTAAGCAATGTATAATAGTATA
>JAABNY020000032.1:12013280-12024318 GCA_015164015.2 Brevimyrus niger
GAAACAGTTGTTTGTCTCAGTCCTTGAGCCGGAAGGATAGTGTTGTTGGAGTGGAAAGCCTGGCACTTTCTCCAACATTGCAAATAATACAAACGCAATGTAATAATGAAATAAATGATCCCAAACACGTGCGGCATCAACCAAAGGAAATGAAATGTTAATTTTTCACTGACTAAAGCAAAGTCCCCTCTGTCCCTGCCCCCCACCCGTACCTGAAACACGGCGCTCTGGATGATGCCGCAAACATCCCCCGCCTGCTGCCTCCTCTGGGGGTAGGTGACGCAGGGGTCGGGTGACACCCCCACGGGGGGCAAACAGCCCGCTAGGGTCGTCTTGCTGGAGAAGGAGCTGACGGCGCTCTCTACGTCGCCCTCTGGGGTGGTGAAGTCGTCGTGCTGACTCCAAGTCAAGGTTCCGCACAGCCCTCTCACCTGTGAATGCATGCGGGAGGGCAGTTAGAGTCTGGACGGGCACCATGTGATCGGGGCCATAAGCTGGACTAACGTGGAGACAGAGTTCTATAACGGGATGGTGACCCAGGGGGTTAGAACGCTGTACTTTTGCTGTTGTGCCGACGTTCCTCCTGCCTTCTGCAGCAGCACCAGCACCTGCCTGCCCCCCAAATGACACTCAGATGGTAAAATTGGAACAGTGTGATTTGGAATTTCGCCATCCGGCTTATCTGCTACAGCCGAGGAGTGGTTGTAATCTTAGCTACACTGTTGCCGTTGTATATACTCGGGTGTTTAATTGCATCTCCGCAGGCTGTGTTCTAAATCTCCTGACACCACCTGGGATTGGAAGGTTGAAGGTGTTTGATCACCATCCCAGTTCCGACTTTGGCAGAAATGTCGCCGAATGCTTCAGCGCGCTGGTTTGTGGACCTTGTGGGCGAATCCCGGCTGTAGCGTGACAAGGGCATAGGATCCGTCCAGGTGCCACAGCAACTGCGCGCCAAATGTCTGGACCGCGACGAAGGAGGAGGAGGCGCGGCGCACGGTCAGGTCTGACGTCACCACAGGGAGCGCCATCCTCTGGCCGTTCACGGTTACTGCACCTTTAGCAGGCAATAACACATAGGAGATGATACACGGGTGCTACACACATGGGCAGAACAGAAGAGCTCAAAGGGGCAGCCTGACAGCTTTATAGATCTAGAGAGACTAGACTTGTCTGCTTGCGTCACATCCAGAGTCAATGATCTTAGTCATATTAAACAAATAACTCACTTCACCATCACTAAACATGGCCGATTCTAGGATTTTTTAAAGGTGGGCGGCCATGATTTATACATGATTTAAAAGATTTAATTTGGCGAGTGACAGACGAGGAGTCACTCTGGGGGCCAATCAGCTGAGCCCCAGCCCCTATATACTGTACGTTCCTCTCAGTAACTCGTTTAGTAATGTAACCCTACTTGGAGATGCTGTTTAGACACCCCTGCCAAGAGGTTTTAGTTGGGTCCATAAATCGGCTGCCTACCGGAATCAGAGATGGTCACAGAGGTGCGGAGCACAGTAACGCCCATCTCCCTCAGGCACCCCTGCCCCACTCCTGAGGCACATGGTCCAGCCTGGACAGTCACCAGAAGCTTATGGTCCACAAAGTCCTGCAGGGGGACAGACAGGCTTAGTCAGATGGGGCCCTATTACCTCCGTGGGCTTTACAGCTTGGAAATACCACAGCTCTACCATAAGGCCGCTCCTCACCTCCACCGCGGTGAAGCCGCAGTCGCCGGTCAGCACGCTGTACCGCTTCCCGTCGAAAGTGGTGACTTGCAGCGCCCCCAGCAGGGTACACTGCGCAGCGCACTTTTCACTGGAGCACTGCCACTGCCCTGCTCTGCACTCACTGACAGACAGAAGGAAAAGTACAGCTGTGTACAAGGAAGCCAAAATGGAGAAGGAATGGGGACATTGACACATAGTATCTGTTGTGTCTCAAAAAAATATGCTCCAGACCTGTTGCCTGATCCCACGCACTGCTTTAACCCCTAACACCTCTGTATCTCTTAAGTAGGGGCTATTCTAGTATTTTAAGCTGGGGTCATAATTCATACAGAGAGGCCAACCAACAGGGGCAAATCTATGATATTGTTAAGGTGAGGGGCATGAGTAGGGTCAAAATTCGTACAGAAGGGCCAAACTTATCATTAGCCAATGACATGCTTTGAATCGGTTAGTGACAGGAAAGGGGGGATTAAGGAGGCCAATCAGCTATTGGCTGGAGCCAGTGCCCCTGTGGCCCCGCCCTTATATACATCCCTGCTGCTAAACTCCATTCCACTTTCATATCCCAAATGAATTCCTCATTCCACCTTCCTATCCCGGTATAATATGGTTCCATTCACAACCCCACCACAGTTATGGTCCAATGATTAGCTTCAGAAGGCAGGCGAACATGTGTTGGGCAATTTTGAATCATGTGACTAACTGATGGGAGATGTGACCAAATAGGCAGCTGAACTAACCAGGTGTTGCACCTCTGCCGGATGGCATCGCCGGGTCGGTAGGTACGCCGGCGATGGAAACAGGGACACTGCTCCCGGGGTAAGCAGGCACCCTGGTGGAGATATAGACCAGGGGGGCACTCGCAACCACTCACACACTCCTCCCTGCACTGGCCAGACATGGGGGGGAGTGGGGAGGAGCAGCTGGGGGGGCAGGACGACACGCAGTCAGAGAACACCTGCCCCTGGGGGCACTTCCTTTCTGGAGGGGAGGAGGAGAGAGACAGTCATGGGGTTATAAGGGTCTAACGCGAGGCGGGCCAAGGTTCCGTTGCTGTGGCAACCTACCACAAAGTCTGGCACCCCTCCAGTTGACGTTGACATGCTGCTGGGCGCATTCGCGGGCGTAGCTGGCCAGGGTGTCGCAGCTCCCCCCCTCCTGCTCTGCTCCCCTCAGGCTGCACCGCAGGAACAGGCAAGCGTCCACGTAAGGCGCCGGGTCCACCTGGTCAGGAGAGCGAGACACGGTCCAAAGAGCGCCACCGCCTGGCCAAAACAGCGCGCTTGAGAAGCACAGGAAGGGAAAACAGCTTCTGTAACGGAGGTAGTTTGCAGGCATTCCAATGGAAGGGGGGGGGCACTGCTGGTCAACCCTTCGGGCGACGCAGACGGCTTCCCGGGGCGCCGACGGTTTCTCTCCGTCTCGGACGGGAGGCACCAGCGGTGAAGCTTGCCTAGGGCGCCATATTGGCTTCGACCGGTACGGAAGGGGGGGGGAACCGGTCGGGGGGGGCAAACGTGCCATGAGCCTCACACCTGCCGGTGACACCGCGTGAAGGGACTCGAGAGCAGCATGTGACACGCGGCCTCGGCCTCCCGCCGCAGGTCTGCGTCTCCGACGATGTCACAGCTATGGCCAAGCTCAGCCGCATCGCTGCACCCCTGGAGGGGGGCGGGGGAGAGGGGGGGGGGGCAGAGAGCAGGGAACATAACTGGGGGGGTCGAGAGGCTCTGATTCCATGTGTCTGCTGTGCATGGAGGTGTCTAGGGCTGTGGCTCACAGTCATTCACAGTGCAGAACTCCGGTCCGGCCTCATACCTCGGACTGTTCATCTGGCACACGCCACGAGTTGCCGAAGCTGGCGGCGTACTGGGTCACGGTGCCCGACACGGTGGTGAAATCGTCTGTGTGCACGAGGAAAAAAGTAATGAGAGGGAGAAAAAAAAAACAAGACAAGAATGACTCCCCACCATCAACCGCACAGATTAAATCCAGAAAATGGAGCTGATGTAGCTATTGTGGCTCATAATGAAATCTATTTAAACCAAACAGATGTGATTCTCATTCATTGGTAACAAAGACAAATAAATAAATCAAGTCTCTGGGGAGCATAAATACTTACATCGTTACTATAATATGCGTTTCTATTCTCATACCGTCAGCTTTGTTGTTGAAGATTCCACATAGCCCCCTAGTGGCAGTGAGGTGTTCTGCAGTGACGGTCAGATGGACGGTGTTTCCCATGTCGAACTTCACTCGAACCCCCATGCCGCTCTCCACAAAAACAAAGTCTCCCATCCAATGAATGCTCACCCCTGCACAATGAGGCAGATGCACACAAAGAAACAGATGCGAGTTAATGGCTGCCAGTATTGAGGGCTCATCAGGCCTGATAAATGGCAGGGGTTTCAGAAAACAAAAAATCTGTGGAAAAAAAACAGTCAAATCAACCGATGTAAAATGGCCATAGGAGTAAACTTACCACCCCTAAAGAGGGCCTTGTTCTGAGGGACCAACAAGCCATTGAGTGTGACATTTCTCTGATGGATTGACACCAGGTCTAACCCCAACATCATCCGCAAAGCCTAAAAGGCATAGAGAGTCATAGGATATCAGTGATTCCATCCTGGACAACAGGGGAAATTCTAGGATTCTAGGGGCATAAGTAGGGTCATTGTTCATGCAGAAGGGCCAAACTTATCATTAGTCAATGATATTTTTTGAATCGGTGAGTGGCGCATTGAGGAGGACAGTCAGCTTTTCAGCACCCCAATAAACATCCCTGCTATCTATGGCGCCATCTTGGAGCACAGAATATTGGGAAATGGTTTTAATGAAAACACATTTTATGAACTAACAGTTTGTTCAATTAATAATGGTCCAACCAGTAGTCACGGGTTCAAGTCCTTGAAATAGCTTATTCAGCTGGAAGCTTCATGCATACCAATTTCCTCAAACACGCTGGGGGACGCATCTAGCTGTGCCCATGTGCTGTTATGACGCGGAAAACTGACCCGGCTGTCTGTGTTGGCTCACAGTAAGTGCCTTGCCTGACACTGCTGGGTCAGTGATCCATCACCATTTGCCACAATCTGCTCTCATTTGCCGCAGAGCTATTTTTATATCCACCGCTAACGACTGTGTCCATCCATCATGCCATTTATAGATATCCGTCTCTGGGAGCAGTACCCAGGTGTAAAGGAAGTCAGGGATCATTGAATCACTTGCATTTTTACCCTCCAGTTAGCAATATATTTATGAATACAGTTTATTGATCCCTGTGGGGCAATTATATTTTTACTACGACCTCTTGTTCTCCACCAATTGCGGCACCCAGGGAGCTGAGGGTTAAGGGCCTTACTGAAGAGCCCGCAGACGTGCCAAAGCCTGTTGACCTTCCAATCACAGGCACAGAGACTTAGCCCACTAAATCGCACACAGCCCCCGAATATTAGCACATTAACATTTGATTGTTCTGCGATCTTATTACAAAGGTGCAAAACCAAATAAGGTGAGAGGGCATAATTCATAAACCGTCAGACTGGTCTGAGACTAATAGGAGAGCAGAGCGATTAGTTAGTGGTTAGTGGTGGAGATTAATGATGAGCTTTCCGAGGCCTTGGGTGGTACCTTGTTGCAGCGCCCTTGGCCGTCACAGATACTGCTGATATACACGGCCCACGTTCCCTCGGTGGATGAGGCCAGGATGTAAGTGCAGCTGCCCTGGAAGTGAAAGTGCTTGCGGTCGAAGGTACGGTAGTGTGCCCCGCCCCAGGCAAGGCATGTCCCAGAGCCCAGTGTGTCCAAGAGCCCCCCTAGGGCCCCCCCACGAAGCCGAGGGTAGGACTGGGAACCTGTGCACGCAGAGAGATGGTGTCTGATAAGCAAGGGCCCAGTTAAGGGGGTGAAGGGGAGTTAGAACATTTCCAAGGGACTCCAAGTAACCCCTAACAATTTTGGAACATAACTGGATTGATTTGTGTTGTGGGGCCTAATATGATATGTTTCTTGGGGCCCAAAATGTCTAGCCTAGCCCTCACAGGCTCGCTAAGATTGACCATGTTGTTGTCAGACTGACTGTTTTTTAAACTTAATCATAAAACAGTCCGGTTGTCAGAACAACGGTGGAAATTAAAAACAATAAAATATGTCAATGAACCTTGCATAATTGCTTTTTGAAAGCCTCTCAGTAAAACATGCCTGAAAATCAAAGTTTTTTTAGTTTATGAGGGCAGATTGAGGTCCATGTCACATGACTGCTGGAAGCATTAATGACAGCTTGTGAGAATTTGCTTGACACACACTATATCAGTGTCTGCACATGCTTGCAGTATGGTGCACCTGCCTGTTATATATACTTTTATTGACTTATATAACTGGTGACTGATTAGTAAAGAGTTGATCAAAGAGATGCACCGTGTACTTGAAAAGTTAAGAAAATAAAGCTTATTCTAGTCCTGAATCTATATGCTGAACCTGTTCGATGGGGTATTTACATAAAACTTCTAATAAAATTTTCTGTATCTTCTATATAAATGCACTTCATAACTAGATGCTTGAAAAGTCTGTCTACAGTAGAAGGCAGAACTGCTACAGCTCACCCCCTATTTTTGGAGGTTGTTGCATATGGATGGCACAATCAGAGCGCGATGCTCAAGGAAAACCAAAAGGGCGGCGCTGTAACATGACTAACCAGGCAGCAGTGTGTATGCACATGAAAGGCAGGTGTGGTCGGAGGCATTTCTCCAGCTGAGACCCCACAGGCTGCTGCAGCACTGTTCCAGGGGCATTAATGAGGAGTTGTGTACCCCAGGGAAATCCTCACAGCTCCACGTCGAGTAACACAGTCCTCTTGGGCTCACCCCTTGAGTAGAAAGATGGAGAAGATGGAGTAGACACATAGAAAAATAAATAAATATAAATAGCACGTAATGAGTCAGAATTAGAAACAAGAAAACTATCCAGCAATGCATTTCTGTCCTCTATGTTTTTCTTCCTATCTCTAACACTATACATCAGAGATGGACATTTCAGGACCAGAAAGTAAAAATCAAAACCAGGATTTTGTTTCAACCAACCAATGACTGTAACTGTAACACCTGAAATGTCCACCTCTGCTATACATCCCAAGTGCCATTGTTCCTTAAAGTGTATATATATTTTACCCCTGCATTTCAGCATGTGGAACTTTTGCTACCACAAAAAATGTTCTGAGGGCAGAAGGAAAAATGACTGGTTCAGAGAGATAACTAATCAGACTGTAGAGGAGGTGGTTCCAAGCAACCAGACGAGGAGGGACCAAGACATCCAATTGGTTGGTCCTGCCTCTGCTAGTTACTTGGACCCATCTCCTCTACAGTCTGATTGGTTAAAACTCTCATGAGCTGTATTTCAGAAGTATATTACAAAAATGCTAAAGAACCAAAGGACCTGAACAAGTTTTTATCTGTCTTGAATAAAGGGCTATTTACAAGACAATTAGGAAACAAATATTCAGGGGTTGTTTTTCCTCAGGCTGATCATAAGCTGAAGCGTAGCCTTTCAGACGTGAGGGGGAGGGGTTGGGAGTTGGCTGAGTGGAACTGAGCCCCCCTTCTTGAGAGCAGTGCTCTGTCTGCATACCCTGTGAGCAGTGCGGCCCGACCCAGCCCTCGCAGCACCCCCGCACGGTGTGGTTCACTGGCTGCCTCTCCAGCATCTCCGGCCTGCCAGAAAACACACGGGCGGTACCCTCCGTTACATCTCCATGCAACAAAAATGCACCGATGGAGGACAGCCGAGGAAGCCCTCTGACTACAGGTCTCAGATGGAGGGACTTACTACAATCGTGCATATAGCAGACACTTTTATCCAAAGTGACATTCAGATCAAGAAAGCAGGATCAAACAGTCCCAGATCAATTGAAGTGATAGGCCTTGCCCACTGGAACCAATGGTAAAATCACTCTGGCAACTCTGGGATTTGAACCAGCAACCTCCAGAGAAGAGGCATTGCATCCTAACCCACAGAGCAACACACTGTCAATCGTAGGTGTGTTTTTTTGAGCATTTATGTCCATCTCTAAAAAAATAATTGTTTTGAGATTCTCAATTTGTATCTTCGTTTATTGACATACAGTGGTGACCAAAATTATTAGAGCACTTGGCATTTTTAAGAGGTTTCAGTTGCTTTTGTTGAAATGGCCATTAAAATATCTATAAAACGAATGAAATATCTACAAAGTCATCATTATTCTCTATAAACCGTAGAATAGAGCCACCATAAGGAAATTTAGGTCATGTTCCTTACAAAAAACAAGCGAGGCTCATTTCACTGTCAATGTCACACAATCATGCTCCTTCATAGAAGAAGCCAAATTACCTGTTTAATCACTGTCAGGTGTGATCATGGTTAAACTGATGGTGAATCAAGAGCCTTAGGGCACAGCTGAGTGATTCTTTTGAATGTACAAGGTCTATCCTGTTCATTAAATGATTGGTTACATTAGGGTTTGTCACTCAGGCAGCACCACCAATTGGTATAAATTCAAAGCCTCCAGTAGTCCTGAAGCACTGTTCTTTGAACATGGCTAAGGTGAAGGAAGTGCTAATTAGTGAGCAACGGGTTCGAATAAAGGCCCTTTTTGATGCTGGCTGGAGTTACCGCCGCATAGCCAAGGACTTGAGATGCAGTCCCACTGTAAAGTACACTTTAGACCACCATCATGCCACCAATTCACACTAGAACTGAAAGCGAAGAGGTAGGAAAAAGAAATTTTCAGACAGACAAGTGAAGCATCTCAAAATTCTCCATCTTAATGACAGAAGAAAGACCTCATGAGATCTGCGTGACGACACCACAATGACTAATGGTGCCTCAGTGTCCTCAGGAACTGTGTGTTGGAGACTGGGAGAAGAAGGACTTGTTGGCAGAATAGCAGCACAGAAACCATTTTTGATAGAGAGCAATATAGTGAGATGTCTAAAATTTGCAAAAGAACACAAGAAATGGACAAAGGAAGACTGGTATAAAATGTTGTGGACTGATGAGTAGAAGTTTGAACAGTTCACCGACAAGCAAAGAGTGTATGTTCGGCAGTGGAAGGGGGAGAGATATAAAAAGGAGTGTCTCTTGCCAACAGTTACACAGAGGGGTAGTATTATGGTGTGGGGTGCCATTATTGCCTCAGGAACAGGTGACTTAGTGAAAATTGATGGTACTGTATCATGGATAACAAAGTATACCACAACTTTCTGGTGAGGCATGGAGTACCATCTGGGAGTCGTCTTATTGGGCCTGGATTCATTTTCCAAGAGGACAATGGCCCTAAACATTCTTCTAACTAGAATTACCTGGAATTACCTGCAACCTGCTAGAATTACCTGCAACAGAAGGAGTCTGCTGGAACATTGAAAATGATGGACTGGTCCCCTAAAACCCCATTGAGCAAATTTGGGGAGTTGGAAAATAAACTGGACAGATCGATTGTACATTCAAATGAAAGCCTTTGGCTTGAGTTGCAGAAGGCATGTGATAACATTAGTGTTGAAGTTCTCAAGAAATGTACTGACACTGTGCCAGAGAGATGTGCTGATGTAACTGCTGAAAAAGGTGGACACACTAAATATTGAAGATAAAAGTGAATAAAAACAGTAGGACTCACTTCATCTGATATTTGTTGTACTCAGCGCAACCATCTGCATATTTCATGGACATTGTGAAATGAAACCATGTTTTGGAGAAAAAAAGGTCAATATTTTCAGATCTGTCAGGTTTTCTAAACATTTTGGCCACCACTGTAAATACTCTTCAAATCAGTGCCATTAACAAGAATGAGTAATTATTTATAAGGAATGGTAATTTAGCTCACTTGTACATGTAGCAAGACGCCCTAGGACCCCGTTCTTTGTAATACTGTGCAATGCCGTCATCCCCCCCGAACTCGTGGCGCATTCTGTCCACGTCCAACTTCCAGCCCTGCAGGTTGAACTGAAATACGGTGGAGCAGTCCACTTCATGTTGCTGACGGGGAGAGATGATCCTCTCCAACTGTTCCTCCACAGTGTGTTCACACCAGTGCCTGGAACATACACAAAGATGTTGAAAGTTGAGGAAAGGTCCGGCAAAATCCTCAAATATGAGCTTGTCTAACCATGGGCATGAATTAAACTCTCCAGCAAGAATAGTCCATGTGAGGATCAGAAACAATCCAGTCTATTTTTTTAGGGAAATGAAGAAATCGATTTCCTGAAAGCATAAATAGTCAACAGCAACATCCAGTCAATATTTAATCTACATGTAGTCATCCATTCAAATCACTTTTTAAAGTATGTTCTTATCTCCTGTTCTTTTACTGTTTTCACCGTCTCTGTCCCCAGAAGCCTTTTTTGCAGTAGTTGGACCACAGAACCAGTCACACGACCCAGAAGCTCACCCTGTCTCCATTGCCATCACCAAACGCAGGCCCAGCACCAACAAGATCAGGGCTTCCATCTTGCGTGATCAGTTAGCCTTGGAAAATCCCTTCAAATTAGCCTGGGCAGAGAAGAACTCATGAACCAAGTGCTACACGTGGAAATCCCCCACGGAAGATTCTAGAAGAACCAATACTGTAACTTCACAATGCTCCCCATAACTCGTTGCTCCCCAGAACTGGTGACATGACCTCCCCTGGTGTTTTCCTGCTCTAATGGCCCAGTAAAGAGCTTTTCAGCTCGACAGGAGTGAAATGACTCACTAATTATCACCCTCGCTGACTTTGAATCCACTTCATCTGCTAAGCCTGAAGCAGAACAGAGAAAAGTTACACAAAGATGTGGGTTTCATGGGATAATGGCAATACAGAGGCGGGCCAAGGTTATTACTCACAGGCTAAAGCACATCACAGTACCTGTGAAAGCTTGCATGCAGAATAATCTTAACACAAAAATATACAGATTATAACATTATAGATATTATTGCTTCCAACAGTTTGCCATCTTCAGGCACAATATTTGTGGAAAACTAGGAAAAAAAGAAGATTTAAAGAATCTATCTATCTATCCATGAAAATTCAGCATCCTGGGTTACCTGTATTCCCCTTTTCTCTCTCTCTCGTAGCTTTATTGTCTTCGCTGTCCTGTGTCTCCTCGGTGATCCGTCCTGTGTGTACTGGGGCGCCCGGCACCCCAGCCCGGGTTTTAAACGGCCGGGGAATCCCTGGGGGTGCCCGCACCATCTGAGACGGCGGCCATTGGAGGAGCAGTCTCCTGCCTTAGGCTTAGAGGAGAACACAGATGTTACGTTCATACAGACAGGAGGGTACCTGACGAAGATACGTTCAGCCAAAT
>JAABNY020000032.1:12024418-12051552 GCA_015164015.2 Brevimyrus niger
CCGTTGTGGGCACTCTATGCACATAACCCTAATCCTTACTATAAGAGCCTTAACCCCAGCTCAGCCCTAATCATAAGTAACCAACCAAAAGTAACCTTTGGCCCCCACAATATAGAATGCACATCACCACCCCCCCACACACGGCCCACTGCTCTTTCAGCGTGGGACACACGCACACTCAGGCATGCACACACCCACTCTCCTTAGCGCTAGTGTACAGTCTTCATTGTCGCTGTTGATGCCCCCCCACTACAGCACATCAGCCAAAGACTCAAGGAACAGAAAGAATTATGAAGACAAATATATAAACAGCATGTTTGTTCCCCCCAGTGGGCTTTGGGAGACTGCAGGAAGTTGTCATTATAGATTTTCTTGATTGCTTAGGAGCATTTTTCAAATGGCAGTTAACATTCGCAAAACATCAAGTCTAATCCTCACACCATGTTGTCACTTCTGCAAAGCAGAACATCATGTCTCATTGCTTCACACAAATTTCCAGATGTTTTAGCACATATATGCAAATGGTTTTGTGCAATTGTCATCATTCGGCAGAATATTCAGTTACTTTAGTTTTGTTGGTCAAGATAGATTATGTAGTTTCTCATTGTAATAATATACACCCCGAATTATATATGTACAGTATGATTGTCATGTTAGGCTCCACATGCAAAACAGGTACCTAAGATTTCAAAATGATTTTAAAATATCTTACATAAATCACAGTGATATGCCATTGCTGTGTTTTTGGTTCTACAATACATGATTTCATTGTTATTTTGTTGTTCTTGTATTGCAAGTTTGCAGTTTTCTATTATATAGTGCAGTGTGACTATTTTGTTTGCTATTGTACTGCATCTTGAGATCTGAAAAATGGCTGTGTGTGCAATCAAGTGAACTTTGTAATGTATATTGTAATGTAAAGCCTTGCAATGAGGAATCTGGTGTCTTTGACATGAATAAGTTTGAATAAATCAAAAGTCTGTGATCATGAGAAAGTGCAAATCTCAAATTTTGACTATAATTCTGAATTATTTACGTCAGGAACATACTTACACTGATGTACTGACAATACATCTAAGTATTTTGACTCTAGTAATTCAAAAGGTGCTGATTCTACTTTTCATTTTGGTGGCACTGACTCATTCATTGGTGAAATTATTTGCTTTTGAGACAGGAGTTAATTGTTTTGAGTAAGTTACTAGCTTTTGCAGCTAAATCATAGTGTTGTGCTACATGCATAAATTGTTTTGAGAAATGCTCTCGAGAATATTAAATATGCTTCACGAAACGTTCCAAAGCAATCGAAAAAAACTTCATGAGATTCCAATTCCCCATTCTGACATCATAAATCCTCTGGTGAAAAGACAGTGTTCACCTCATCATAATAGTGTACTCCCGTTCCTCTGCTTATGCTTATTATCTCCAGATTGCTGCACTGCATTAGTCATTTCTCACTTGGCCCATACTGCAGCTTTCCCTTTCTTACCCACAGTCCACCAATCTCATGTGGGGCGGATATGACCTTTCTAGAATGGTGCGATCCTTTCCCTGACGGGCGACGTAAATTGGTAGAGAAGAGTCATGAATATTGATGTCATGACCACGTAGGAACAAGGTTGACACAAATTTGTGAGAAATTAGTTTAGCTGCCAGGGGGTATTGCTCAGCCCCTGTGGACTGGAAGTTACTTGACAGTTTCTTTTTAATGTGAAAAGGGCAACGTATACTTTTTCAAGTTGGAGTCAGTACTGAACAAAAAACAGACATAGGGGCATCACTTCTCATTACATTTATTTAGCAAATACTTTTATGTAAAACAACATACAACTGAGAAAGCAGGGTCAGTTTGTCCATAGAACAATAAGGGTTAAGGGCCTTGCTTAAGAGCCCACTGGTGATATTGGCCTGTCAGTAATGGGATTTAAACCAACAGCCCTCCTCTGACAGGCAAAGACTACTAATGCACAGAAATATACACTGCCCCCACATTTAATAAAATGCATTATGACTTCCTACGGTGCTGAGTGGTGAAAGCAGCTGAGCAACTCCCTGGCTAAATATTTGTTAAATCACCTCCCCAGCTAAATGCTAGGTCAATCACTTTCCCAGTAAAACGCAAGTTCAGTCACTTCTGCCACTAAATGCCAGTTTAATGACTTCCTTGGCTAAATGCTAGGTCAATCACATCCCCAGCTAAATGCTAGTTCAATCACTTCCTTGGCTAAAAGCTAATTCAATCATTTCCTTGGCTACATACTAGGTCAATCGCTTTCCCAGTAAAATTCTAGTTCAGTCCCTTCCACAGCTAAATGCCAGTTCAGTTTCTTCCACTTCCTTCTTTCTTCCAAGTCAATCACTTCCTAAGCTAAATGCTAAGTCAATCACTTTTCTGGCTAAATGCTAGGTCAATCACTTTTCTGGCTAAATGCTAGGTCAATCACTTCCCCAGCTAAATGCTAGGTCAATCACTTCACTGGTTCAGTCACTATCTCGGCTAAACGCTATGTCAATCACTTCATTGGTTCAGTCACTACAGTGGTTAAATGCTAGATAAAATGCTAGATAAATGCTTGGAAGCTTGGTCAATCACTATCTTGGGCATATATGACATATTCTTGCCAATAAAGATACATAAATGGTGAACATACTGTAAATTTATTTGTAGGCAAAGAATACTGAGTGTATTTTTAGTAAGTGTTAAGTCAGTAACATGCAAATATAGAAAATCTCAGTGTCTGCAAAAACTTTTGACTGGTAGTGTACTTCCTTCTAAACAAAATATGTATATGTGACAATATAACTGAGTATAGCAGCAAAGCCAATAGAACGATTATCAATGTGAACTTTCCCTTTCTGTCATCACAACCTTCACTCCAATCCCCCCCGCCGCCCCACCCCCCAGCTGGGCACAAGGTCTGTGCAGTAAAGATGATAATCAAGTGCTAAGTTCAGCTCTCTCGCATGCTCCAAGACAGGTGAAGAGCAAATCGGGGTGCATGCCATGCTGGAGGTTCCTCGGGGGCTCAGCCTCCACCCAACCAAAGCATATTCCATGCATGGATCCAGCAGCCTGGATAGAGGAAGAGCACGCTCACAAGAGCTGCCTTTAGCTGCCTTTCATCCCAACCAAGTTGATGTATCTGCAATGCAATTAGTTAACCACTGCAAAAAAAATCTGCAACTACATAACAACCTTGATATTGAATCATGTTCGATCAGATTTAATTATAATTGAAATGCTGGATAATTATATCATATAATACTTAATTAAATATGCAAAAGTGCTTAACTGAAATGAAAGCTAGGGAGAGACTTGGGCAGGAATCTTTTGTAATTAAGAATATTACTCTCAGCGCATTAGCTGTTCAAAAGCCATTTTTCTCTGTGAATATGTTTTCCCAAAATATACCCACTTCAACCCAGGTCTCGGCGAGTACTTTTCACACCTAATGTATTCCCCGTTTCAGAAGGCGATTCAATCAAACAAGGTCGTGACTTTTTCCAGGAAAATGGGCAGACGACATGGTTTAATGATTTATAACGAGGCTCGCAAATTTCATCATTTTATGATGCGCTGCTCTCCAATCACAAACTCTGGAAAGAGGAGGCGGGAGAGGGAGCTGTTAAAAACAGCTCCAGAACATATCATGTTCACTGTGCTCCAGCAGGGAATCAGAAGAGGGAGTGAACAGCTACAAAACCACAAACGAATTCCAGTAAGTAGAAGAAGCAGCACGCGGCAAAACACGTAGGTACATCTGCACCAAAACTGGCTTTGGCTTTGTAGCAACATATAATATGATTTTTTTTGCATTTTTTATATCCATAAAACAATTTTTTTTTTTTAATTATGAGGGGGGGTGGGTTTAGGCAGATGCAGTCAGTGTGTTTGGAGCTGGGGGGGCTGATATCAAGTCGTGCCTGTCTCTGCAGGTGTGGACATGTTGTTCTTCTGCTTGCTGCTTGCCGTTGTAATAAATGCCTCAGCCGACATCCCCCGGTCGCGGGAATGGGCTCACCACGGCTCCTCCATTTTCGCCGACCTCACCGCCACGGAGATGCGTGTGGTACGCGACTACCTATTGTCCTGTAAGGAGCTGGGCCTCTCGCCAGCGAAGGGCAAGGAGCTGAAGAAGAACAGCATCCTCCTGATAGAGCTGCAGCTGCCCCGAAAGGAGGAGGCGCTACGGGCGCTAGACCGAGGCTATGCCAAGCCCCCCCGGCAGGCTCGGGTCGTGGTCCAGTTTGGCCAGCAGCTGCAGCCCAACATCACGGAGTTCATCGTGGGGCCGCTGCCATTCCCCAAGTCCTACCAGGTCAGGACCTTCAAAGGCAACCGGCCAATCAAATTTGAATCACGGCCGATTTCCCTGGTGGAGTACGCGCACTTGGACGCCATGTTGAAGAAGATTACCGCCAAGGTGCACCGACTACTTGAGGAAAGCACGGGATTCACTTTCAATAACTGTACTGACCGCTGTCTGACCTTTTCTGACATCGCTCCCCGGGGACTAGCCTCGGGTGAAAGGAGGACCTGGATAATGCTCCAGAAGTTCGTGGAAGGGTACTTCATCCACCCAGTGGGCTTTGAGGTCCTCATCAACCACCGTGACCTGGACCCCAAAAATTGGACAGTGGAGAAAGTATGGTACAACGGGCAGTACTTCGACAGCATGGATGAATTGGTCGAGCGATACGACAATGGTGACCTGCTGAAACTGAGGCTCCCGGAGCACGACCAGCAGGACCTGTATTCTACTTACATCCCGCGTGGCCACAGCAACACACCGACGAACATCCACGGGCCCAAACTGGTAGAGCCACAGGGGCGGCGCTACCGCGTGGAGGGGAACTTTGTGGAGTATGCCGGTTGGTCCTTCGCCTACCGCGTGCGCTCCTCCGCCGGACTCCAGATCTTTGACCTTCGCTTCAATGGCGAGAGGATTGCCTACGAGATCAGCCTGCAGGAGGCCATCGCCTTCTACTCGGGGCACACCCCGGCGGCCATGCAGACCAAGTACATTGATGCTGGCTGGGCCATGGGCACCGTGACCTATGAGCTGGCTCCGGGGATCGACTGTCCCGAAATAGCTACCTTCCAGGACCTTCACCACTACTATGACACGGACAAACCGGTGAAGCACAAGAACGCGCTCTGCATTTTCGAGATGACCACTGCCATGCCCCTTAGGCGACACTTCAACAGCAACTTCCATGGAGGCTACAACTTCTACGGGGGTCTGGAAAACCACGTCCTGGTGATCCGGACCACGTCTACAGTCTACAACTACGATTACATCTGGGATTTCTACTTCTACCAGAACGGGGTGATGGAGTCACGGGTCAGCGCCACCGGCTACATCCATGCCACCTTTTTCACGCAGGAAGGGCTTCACTATGGGAACAAGGTCTACAGCTATGTGCTGGGCAACCTGCACACTCACCTTATTCATTACAAGGTGGACCTGGACATTTCTGGTAAGCTTTGGGGCTATCAGCATAACCTGCAATAAGGCGTTATTTTACCCCAAAAAAAAAGGTAACTGCAACCTTTAGAAAAGTAAAAAGATAAAGTACAGAAAAAACCCTACTACATAATCAATTCCTGCACCCAGTTTCCTTAACTTGGTTGGGAAAAAGCTGGGACACTTGAACTGCAACAAAAATGTATGCAGATTAATTTATATCCTTATTTAAAATAACTATACATATTATTTTTATCTATAGTCTACATATGATTAGTATTTTACAACTTGTTATGCTATAAATGCCACAAATAAACTGAATAATAATAAATGAGATGTTTTACTTAAATTATTCCACTGACAAAATTTAAATTCATGACCATGTGATTAATACCCAGACTATTTTCACATACTGTATAAATTGCCCCTACTATCTAAAATGGCTGCCTCTGCTCAGGCCGGGAGAACAGCTTTGAGACGATGAGCCTCAAGTTTGAGAACTTCACCAACCCGTGGAGCCCCGAACACACCATCGTGCAGTCGCGGCTAGTCCGCACACAGCGACCCACGGAGCGAAGCGCCTCCTTCCGCTTCGGCAAGAAGATGCCGCGCTACCTGCATTTCTACAACCCCCAGGAGTCTAACAAATGGGGTCACAAGAAGGGCTACCGCATCCAGTTCAACTCCCACGCGCACAGCGTGCTGCCCCGAGGCTGGGAGGAGGAAAACGGCATCAGCTGGTCTAGGTATGGCCACGCAGGGCTCCTTCTGCTAGCCAGGCAATCTGAATATTGAGACACTATCAGAAATAAGCACCAATTTGTATCTGCTTGTCGCTGAGGCTGTACCCTCAAGGGTAACTGTACCTTATAAGATACAGAAATGAGGTACATTTTTGCACCATTGGGGTATATTAGTTGTTTGTACCTTGGGGAGTCCAATTATGTACCTTAAATTAGAATAAAAGGTACACTTACCTACAGCTAGGGTACAATTCGCAGACCCTTGAGGGTACAGCCCAAGTGACAAGCAAGGGTACAAATTTGGGCTTTTTTTTCTGACACTGTGATGCTTCAGAGCTGGAACATTCTGAATACGATCTGTACTATGAGATTGACTCAGTAAATCCGTATTATGAATGTACTATACTCCAAATCCAGGCATGCAGCCATGAAGTAAAATAATGGGTTTGACACTCCGGACCAGGCACTTAGCCATTTAGTTGTAAAAGGAGTTTCAAACCCCCCCCCACCTGCTTAAAAGCAACATTGGTAAAATCTACCTAGAAGGGCCTATTGGTACTTTTGTAAATTTCTTTCAGGCTATGAGCCAGTTCCAACTGCATTTTTTATGCAGGTATCCCCTGGCAGTGACGAAGCACAAGGACAGTGAGGCGACCAGCAGCAGCATCTACACTCAGAATGACCCCTGGGAGCCTGTGGTGTCCTTTGAGGATTACCTGCGCAACAACGAGAACATCGTCAACCAGGCAAGCCGGGCGCCACCGCGAAACACACTGTCACTCTTTCCAAACAGGTTCAGAAGCGGTCAAATCATATCCTGAGCCACTTTTTGAACATAGTTCAAACTACTAAATAAATGTACATACATTTGATTATAAATGTGCATACACTCATTGGCCATTAGTCACAGCTGCTCGTTAATGCAAACAGCACTCTACTTCAAACAGTGAATCATACAAGCACACCGACAGGGTGGAAAAAGTTCCATTGTGACAAAGCTTTTGAGAGGCCGGGGTGTGTGATTGAAGTGATTTTAAATATTGTGTGACTGTCGGCATTACTGAAAACACCCTATTAATGAGAGAGTTCAGAGGAAACTTGTTAAAGGTAACAGGAAGGCTGGAGACAAATAGAGTAAACAGAGAAATATGTTATACTGTACCTGGTATTATGTATTGACCACTGAGTGTGTTAGTGTATGTGTGTGTGTGTGCGTGTATATATGCATATACATACTATACACACACGTGCACGCGTGCACACACACACACACAAACATAATACCAATAATAAATCTGGACAAATCTGTCTTTATTTTAACTCTGCTATTCAGCTTATAGGCATCAAAGCAATAAAGTAATACATATCAAATACTGCAATGACCAAAAGAAATGTTCTATATCTCAAAATTTTCTCAAATTCTAGGCTCTTCAAAATAGCTCCCTATTGCTTTGATAAAGCCTTTACAGACTCTTGATGTCTTTTCAATCAGCTTATTGATGTAGTCACCTGGAACGTTTCTCCAACAGTCCTGAAGGAGTTTCCACAAGTTCTGGGCACTAATTGGCTACCTTGCTCTTACTCTTTGATCAAACTCATCCCAAACCAACTTTATAAGGCTTAGGTAAGGTAAGATTGTGGGGGCTAGGCCACAGCACTCCTTATCTTTCCATATTCATAAGATAATACTTACTATTTAACTCTGAGGTGTTGAAAAACAAAGCAATTTCAATAGGTGTGGCCAGACCTTATACACACAAACAGACACAGACACACACACACACACACAAGACCCCCTTTTGTTTCCTGAACTCCTTCAAAATAAAAAAGCCACCTATTGCATTGCCTGATCACTACTTGGTCTTGGTCTGGCATCTTTTCCAGTCCCATTTCTCACTCTCACGCATGAACATGAAACTTGGATCTGTGAAAATAGCTCAAATAAACCCTAACCCTGATTTCAACGCCTAACGACTAATCCCTCATAATCTGAAACAGAATGGTAACCAAGACATACTGAGAGCCTGTGTTCCGACAGGACCTCGTTGCCTGGGTGACTGTAGGCTTCCTGCACATCCCACACTCGGAAGACATCCCCAACACAGCCACACCCGGCAATGCTGTGGGCTTCTTCCTGCGGCCCTTCAACTTCTTCGACGAGGACCCGTCCCTCCTCTCCCGTAGCACGGTCATCGTGCGGCCCGGTAAAGAGGGCAAGCCAGAGGTGCAGCGATGGACCCCTGAGACCGTAGGTCACTGCGTCTCAGACAAGCCTTTCTTCTACAATGGCACGTACGCCGGAATCTGAGACACGAAACCTCCAGACGTCCTGCAGGTGAACCGCAAATACGTGCCACATCTAAATGACGCTGGACTGAAACATTGGAATCAAACTCAGCTCAGATGTAAATACTTTCCAGGCTCTGCGTGTTGAATTCTGGGACCTCTATCACAAGGCAAGATTTGTTGGTTAGCCAGATAACTAATCGGATTTAAGGTAAACCAGTTAAAATGGACGTTCTTTATCTTTGTTCAATTACATTTAACCCAGACTACCTTAAATCCAAGTTACCCTGCTAAGAAAGAAAGTTCAGAGAGTTTCATGACACAGGGCCCTATATTGTTGTTTTTTTTTTTTGTTTGTTTGTTTTTTTTTTTTTTTGTAATGTAAATTTCATCTACATTCTGTGAAACAATCAAAACATCCATCACAACTTGTTGTACTATATTTTACATATCTGTACCGATCCCCCAATATATCAGTTTACAAAATGCTCGTTCGGTGTTTAAATAAATTACTGTGGATAATTTATTTTTCACGTACTTCATAGCTTATTTCTAATAACTGCTGTAATGCTGAGAGGGAACTGACACAAATGACCAATTCTTTCATATTCTGTATTGCTCTCAGTAGTACATAACATTTTAAAATTTAAATCTATATTCTGTATACAGCTGAGCCATTTAATATAAAAATGGCCATTATATTATCGATGAACATTTACCATTTCAAACATACACCATTTAACTTTTTCAACCATTTCCAAAACATATTAATCCACACAAGCTACATTATTCATCTAAGAAACACATAATGCATTCGAAGTGAGAAATCATTAAAATAGGTAAGCCTGAAGCGGATGTCCATGCATACAGTCTAATCCAAATGTAGCAGACATAGCGGACCATTTATTTCTCTGGCGTTATCACTGTCACGCCAAGTACCTTGTCGGAGTAAGTCAGCGTCTGAATCACCATGGATGAGGGTTAGAGCTTCCGAGCATGCCGGATGCGGGGCTTTCAAATCAGCCACCGTCCGGATCCTGGATCCCACCAGGCTTTCCGTGAATGCTTTAACTCCCCAGAACAAGACGGAGCTGCTTAGGCAAACTTCCCCCCCGACCTTCCTGCCGGAACCAGCTCGCAGACAATCCAGGATTTACCTGCCGGGTTGCCCCGGGAAACTGCACCAGAAAACGGGAAAATAAACCAAGCGTACGGACTGTTCTGTTAGCCTGGTTGCAGAGAGGCATGGCGTTTGTTTAAAATTACACGCTTGCTAAGTTTAAAATTACATGCTGATTTGAACAGACAGATCCATATGTTTTCGATTAGTTAAAAAAAAAAACTCAGAAAGACTAACAGATCGAGGTTGCGTATTCGTTTAATTTAATCATTTAATTCAAACATCTTCCCCAATAGACGTAAGCATGTTAATAGTTTCCAATAGTATTTATACAGAAATTTTTAAAATAAAACACGTTCACCATTATTACAAATAGCCAAGGAAGATTGTCTGTCCGTGCATTGCTATATGAGGGGGGTCGTCGCATCTTACTGTAATTAAGAAGCGGACCGTAGCTAAAGGTAAAATTGCTGCTACCACCTGATAATGTGGTAAAATTGGATAAGAATTTTGAACGATCACAGTATAGGCCCAAATACATAAACGACAACCCTTCCTCCCCTGCTAAAACATCGGCACAATGCATGCATGTTGCGTTTTGGTGCTGTGGACCAGAAACATTAATAAAATATTTCTGGCGGACCAGCTTCATGGGCCGGTATTCTGTCGATTACTGCTACCTTGTCGAAAAATGCTACCGTAGTGCTAATCGATAGCCCTAACCCTAACTCTTACACTAACCCAAACCCTAACCCCCCAAAACACCCTAAAAGCCTTACCCTAACCCTTACAACCTAACCCTAATCCCAAAACGGTGGAACTGCACATGCGCAGAAAGGCTCGATAGCACGTCCGATAGATAGGATTTTATGACAGAACAACCGAATTCTGTTACCCTAGAGGCGCTGCACCTGTAAGCCAACACAGCCAGAAGTTTGTTCAGCAGTGGTATCACCCTAACCAAATGCGACCGCCCTCCCGCAATAGATAAACGAATATAAACAAATAAAAGTATCACACAACCTCCTACTCATTCCAGTAGTCGTGTGCGATATTACAAGATTTGGTATCGATCCGATAGCAAGTAAATACAGGGCCAGTATCTCTGATGCGGTGTTCCGATATCGATACTTTTTAATAATTAATAAAGTGAATGCATCATCAAATTGTTAAAGCTGTAAATAAAAACTTTATTATAAATATTATACTGTGTGTGTGTGTGTGTGTGTGTGTACGCGCGACAAGTGAGCCTGTTTGTTTGCCAGACGCCGCTGAGTCACGTGACTGCCGGGAGTGGCAATTGTGAGCATCAGCGCTTACACAGATAGTGCATTCAGGAGAGAAATTGAAACTAAAAAATAGATAGATAAAGTATTGATCTCAGTAAACTAGTATTGATCAATCAACATTATTATCGATAACACCGCTACATTCCAGCACTCGAAACCGGCCTGCAAGTCCCTGAGCTATACTCGCTGGTACAGCCTACAGGGACTGCAGGCTAGTATTTGCTCAATACGTTATGTTGAGGCAGAGAGAGATACAAATCTATTTTATGGTTCTTACGTTTCATACTTGGTGAAAATCGTTTGTAGAAATAAATCCATACCACAGTATGATTTATGGAAGCATTAAACTGATCGTCCCGCGTTTTATTTCAAAGTGTCCAGTCGGCATCTTTACTGGGTCATCTAGGAAACTTCGTCAGATATGTAGTTTGGAAATCTAAACTGCAAATTTTTCAAATAACCATGAATATTTTTCGTATAGTGCTGTTCAGCCTGAAATGTGTCATATTTTATTGCATATACTGATTAAAATATACATTCTTGATGAGTTTTTTATATTATTTGGATTCACTTTTTTCATTATTGCTTTTTAAATTATTTTCATTTTTCACTATTCATCATAGTGGCAGTTTTCGCTGAAACATATATTTTGGGTACTTAACATAGCACTGTGGATAAGCTTAATTGACTAGGATAAATGGTTAGAAGACGGATGGATGGACTTATGTCTAGGAAGATTTAGTCTGATGTGTGTTTCGGATCGAACACAGCCCTGCAAATCTCTGTGACAAAAAAATACTTCAAAGGAAATCTGTGACATAAAAAAAATACTTCAAAGGAAATCTGTGCCATTAAAAAAATACTTCAAAGGGAATCTGCACATTTCTAGACAGGGTATCGGTGCTCTCCATGCTTCTCCTTTGCTTCTGTAGAAGTTTTTATTGACTGGAAGATACATGTCCAATGTGTGCACTGTTTTCCAACTTAAGTGGGATGGTCAGGCATGTTTTAAAAAATGTAATGCTATAGCCAGTGGAGTTCATTCCTGGTTATTCATTCTGCAGACAGGCAAATTATATGTCAATTTAGAAATGGCTCTATTGTGCTAAGACATGCTGTGTACAGTACAGATGAAATTGACTCATTCGCATTGACAGCGGTCTGGAAACAAGCTTGGGTAATGACAGAAATACTGGGACTGAATTTAGGGAACTGGCACCCAGTCGTATGTGTACCCCAGTCTTATGCAACATGGGATGGGTTCCAAACCCCCTGAAACCCTGAACAAGATAAAGGGTTACAAGATGGATAGATAGATGGATTTACAGACCATCACAATGGCACTTCTGTAAACAGCTTAATCTCAGTTGACGGCTGAGCACATATGACTAAGGCACATTTTCTTATTCCTAACCGAACCAGACAAATAGCTGTATATAACATAACTTACTCAGTTACAGAACATAAGGAGCACAACACACTAAGTCAAGATATAATTGTTTAGCAGAATAATAGTAGTAATAGGCCATTTAATGAGTCAATTGGAAACAAAAATAAACAATTACACTGTAAAAATATAATAAATTACATACCTGTGGAAGAAAGATAAATTTTGAGATAAAGAAAAATTATTGGTCCAGAGGAGAGAGATGAAAGGGGATTAGAAAATGGACAGAGATTAGCACAGAAGATAAGTTTAGCCTAATAAATAGGTATTCAAAGGTACAAGTACACTACAAAGGGCTAGGCCTAAATATTTTACAACCAATGACACTTTGTATTTCAGATAAGTACCGGGTATAATGCTAAGAATGTACAAAATTACAAAATGATCAGTAAATCAGTACTGCTTGCGACCCGTTAAACTGTATTTTGTGGTTTTAAGAGTCAATTACTCAGAAAGCCACCATGGAATAAAACACAGGAGAGGCTTTGCGTTTCTGAATTTGTTTGAATTTCAGACTCAGGTGAAGTTCTTAGCTATGAGGGAGAGGTGGGCTTGATTTTTCTCCAGGTATCATCACGCCACAAAATTATTTTTAAGAATGTGTTTCTGCAGCTCAAGCTCTCTCAGATTGAATGGCTATTTCATTCATTTTGTTGACTGAACCGAAATGTCAACACAGCATGTAGCTATCAAAGGTGTATATCGCATACTGGCTCATGGGAGTTTTACTTACATAAAAATGTTCTCAATCAATCAGATTGTAGATGAGGTGGGTCCAAGCAACTAGAGGAGGTAGGACCAACCAATCAGATGTCTTAGTCTCTCCTCTAGTTGTTTCTATAATAATTGCCCTCAGAACATTTTTGTGTAAGTAAAACTCCTATGAGTCATATACAGATTAACTGCCTACCAGAGGAAGCAGCTCCAAATAATCAGCAGACATCCCAAGAGCTTGGAATACAACTTCAGAGCTTTTGATATACATGGGCTAATATTTGCTAATGCCAGGACACTGCCTTCCATGGGAAAAGAATCATTAAGAGGTTTCACTTCTCTTCCAGATTTTCAGAAATCAGTTTGCTCTTGGGGCATACAAGAAAATTGCAGATAAATTCAGGAGCAAAGTTACAAATGTCTAATTAAAATAAAATAAAAGGTTGATGCATTGGCTTGCAAATGTGTTCTCAAACGGATGATAAATGTGTGGTGTCAACCGAGGTCAGCAGAAAGAAATCTCATATAATTGATTAAAATTTCAATATGGCATTTAAAAACGGTTTTTAAAACCTTGCTTTAAAAAGAGCCTTGGAAATAAATAAAATAAATTGTGGGCGTTCAGAATACGTTTAAGGGATGCTTTTGAATTTCAAGGGAAAGTGTCTGTGACCCTTTTTTCCCACGTTGAGAGCCACATGGTCCAACAAAATGCATGAAACGTTAAGATATTGCGGTGAATGCTGCCATCTAGTGGCGAATCTGAAGGATTGGCAACGAACCGAGAAAGAATTTTGAGAAAATTCTGGGAAAAGTCTGGTAGGATCTTGGCTTAGTGAACAGCACTATGGCTAGAGCAGATAAGTTGGAAAATATGTTTGTAAAAGCAGAATATAAAATTATATCTACAACAGTGGTGGTTGGCAGTAACGGCCCTAGCCAATGTGGCGCCCTACATGAGCATCACCACCACTGTCTCAAGAAAATTGAAATTGGTTGGCAAGTCGGTGCCCCCTTGAAAGTTCACATCCTAGGCCGCAGCCTATGTTACCGATTGGATTGACCAGCCCTGGCAACTATTGGCTAAAAAATTAGGTAGGAAGGTAAAGTTTACGGGGCAGAGCAGTGGTTAGTACTGTCACCTCATAACTCTGGGTGCTGGTTTGAAGTCTTTGGCAGGGATATATGTGTGGAGTTTGTAATTTCCTCCAGTCCCCCCCCAGTCTAAAGACATGCTAAGGCTAAATGGAGCTGCCAAATTACCTGTAGGCGTGTGAGTGTGGTCTGCAATGTGTTGGTGCCCCATCCTGGGTTGTTCTGTTTTCATCTCTTTTATCTGTAAGTAGGATACTATCTCCTATACTTCCATGGAGCAGCCGCCTCTGCTTTACAGATACTTTCTGCACTGAATGTTTCAGACAATAATCTGAAAACCAGACCAGATGATGGCACAGGATATAGACTTTGCTTGAGATGCAGTGATTTTCACACATTATAATTATCCCACATTTCATTTGCATTTTGGAACCCCCTTTGTGATGAAGCACAATCAAGTACATAATGAAAGTTGAATTTCCCATCAGAATACTGTCAGGGTCAGCTCCTGTTGTCTCAGTCTTTTGTGTCCCTTCCATGTTCGGCCAGCAGGCATTCTGTCAGTCATTGTGCTTTCCCTATCTTCAGTCAGCTGTATGGCTCAATGTGTTGCGCATGTGGCTACCTGCCAATCCCTTTTGTTGTGTGTTCGAATCCCATCTCCTCTGTTTTTGTATTTTGTTACCTAGTGTTTCATTGTATAAATGAATAACACATGCCTGTGTCTTCTGATTTGTATTTGGTTAAATTCTTTGTGCCCATGCTTGTGTTTCTACCTATCTATCATTCCCAGTGTTACATTCTGTTTTTCCTGTTTTCTTGATTAGTTATTGGTTTCCCCATTTAGTTCCTTTTGAGTTAATTAGTTTCACCTGTTTTTCCATCCCATGTTAGTTAATCACACCTGCCCCTCGTTACGCTTGTTACCCCTCTGTATTTAAGTCCCTGCCTCTGTTTAGTTTGTGAGTAATTTGTTGAATGCTCTGTTGGTTGTTGATGTTAGCTGTATGGACTGTTTAGCTGCCCCATTTACTTTTTACTCATCCATGTCCTTTGTTTTGTTAGTGTATTCTTGTGTTTTTTTAGTTCGGCTAATAAACACCGTTTGTCCTTTGAGCCACGAGTGGGTCGTCCACCATTTCTGCCTGCACCATACCTCGTTCTCGCACCAAAACCACCTTGTTTCGTGACGAATGCTTAAACAGGGCCACATTAGGGAGGAGCTAGGATGGTCCGGCGAACATGATGGGCAGGACGTAACATTAGACAGTGTTGTCCAGGTCTTTATAAAGCCATTTTAGAGTGCTTAAAAGAGGAAAGCTCTTTTCACCATGGTCAGTCTGTCGTATAGCGGCACAGCGCCAACAGTGAGGTTCGTCACAACAGCCCTGCGTTCCATACAGTGTCCGTATCTCTAAAAGCTTTTCTGTCTGATAGTAAGCTGCTTTCAGTACTTATATTTAATTTGTGTGCCTGCTGAAAGGCGAAGCGCTGCCTGCTTACGTGGCCGCCTCTCTTTGCGTATAGTTTCAAGTTCCCTTTTAGCTTCTTTGAGCCCCCTTACAGAACTCGTTTGTGGGGAAACTCATTTTTCCACTATCCGGAAGATTTTATTTTATTTTTTAATCTTTTGCAGCATTAGTTTAGATATAGGCTATTAATGCCTGTGTTATTCAGTGCAGAACTTGCATGCACATTCCCTTCATTTAGTAACCGTTAGGCTTAATGGCTTGTCTGCACTTAAAATTATACTTCGTGAAGGCAGGGAACAACCATGCATTTAAGTCGTCTACAGCATATGACCTCTGGGTATGGAAAATGAAGGTGTATGGAGCCAAGCGTTTCAAACGTATACTCTGCAGTTTTACACTATATGAACTGCCCCCCATTTTCCATTACGAGAGTGCGGCACCGTGACAATAACAGGCTGGTGCAAGGTTTATTCTCGACCCTTATGATGCCTTTATTAGACTGTAATCTTATAGGTGGAAGCATGTACCTTGAATGAAAGTTTATGTTTTTAACTTCACTTCTTCAGAATCAATAATGAACAGAGAATTGTACGTATCACGAGCAAAACTGAAACGAGAACGTCATTAATATATGGAGATTAAAAATTAAGTAAAGCGGCTTATATGTTATTTTCTTGCATTGCATAAATAATTTTTTAAAACTATATACGAACTAGAAATGTTTTAATATCACCTAACTTCGTTTTGTTCCAATTAACTGCGGAAAATGACTGACAGACCGCAAGCAGTATACTACTTCGCTGCATAAACGGTTACGATGATAGTGCCGGGAGGACCTCTCATAGTTTTGGGGTTTACCAAAGAGCATACAGCAGCGCCCACGGTGGCTGTCTACGGTGACGCGCATTCGGGTTCGACGTGTCAGTTTTGGTATGTCAGCTATCCCGGTGCTATTATATCTAACGCTGAAAATAACCTGCAGCAGCTGAGACAAAGTCTCGGACACATTACGGCCTTTCTGGCCACTACGGCCGGATGAATGCAGTCCCAGGATATCATCTCATTTTGAAATAAACCAATAGACGCGGCTGACCCCCGCCCCCGAAGAAAATAATAAATTGGTTTGGATTTGGAGAGTTAGGTAATTCAGTGAGCAACATTTGGTTTTATTTCTTTTCTTTCCTGCCGATGGCGGAGTAGAATCTTGCCTCCGTTCTGTGTTTGACGTCATATCGATCTTTGGGTTATGCTACTTTCCAACCGTTCAAGATCAGTACTCGAGGTGCTGATGCGCGACTGATGGGAAGGGACGTGGAAGTCATGATCGAGTCTTAGACCTGTGAGAGGTTTTGCTTTTTTCATCGAGAAACATCACGACTTTCTCCGCTTTCACCGGGCAGTTTCCTTCTCCGGAACCCTCCTTTAATTGTTGCTTTGCTTAATTTCTATTGGCTAGCTAAACACCATTCTGACATTCCTCGCGTGTGAAGGTACAATTTTAAAATTCTCATGACCTTGCTCTTCTTTTAAATTACATATAAGACATCCTTTTTACCCCGTTTCCTCTTGGTAAAGTTTGCCTACTGAGATGCGGGCCCCTTAGTATATGTGAACCAGTGTTTCTGTATTACCCATAGTGTGTGACTGTATACTTGTGAATACCCTATCATTCACTGGTATCCTATCTAGGGTATTCCTCTGTTTTGTGCGTCATGCTCCTTGTTTTGTGCAGATTTCTTCCTGACATTCCTCATTCCTCCAGAAAGACACACGGCTGGGCTAATCTGTATTTTTACATCGACCATAGAATATGATTGTGTGTATGAATAGGCATTCGTACATGTGTGTGTGGCTGGTGATGGGCTTACTTATTGTATCTAGGAGTTGGTAGCTGGATTGATGGATAGCCTGCTACTGACCTTCTGCCGCTCATCCATCGAGAGCCTGCTGACGTGCTGTACCACAGTGTGGTGTGGCAGCTGCACCACGGCAGACAGGGAGAGGCTTCAGAGAGTAGTTAAGGCAGCACAGAAGATCGTCGGCTGCCCTCTCCCCTCCCTGATGGATATTTACACCTCCCGCTGCCTCAACAGAGCAGACAACATCGCCAAGGACAGCTCCCACCCTGACTCTGATCTGTTTGACCTGCTGCCCTCAGGGAGGCGCTACAGGTGCATCACAGCAAGGACAAACAGACTCAAGAACAGTTTTTTTTCCCAAAAGCCATAACTGCCCTAAATATACACATGCACTGACTGGACAGTAGACTACACCGTCTAACCCTCCAATCCCTGGACTTCCTTCTATCAACTGTGCAATATCCATTACCTAGATGGTATTGATAACTGTGCAATACCGTATACTGTGCAATATCACATGATCATTATTGCCATGTAATTCACTGCATATCATATTTTATATTTATATATTTAAAACCCTATTCAGTTATTTATTCCAAATGTATATAGTGCTATAGAACTTTTGCACTATTTGTTTATTGTTTGTCGTGTGTGCATGTTTGCACTGAAGGAGCTGCTCTTAATCTCATTATACATGTGTATTGTGACAATAAAAGGCATTCATTCATAAAGCTGTGATACTTGCTGCTCACTCCTTATAGCCAGATCTTAGAATACATGTATAGTTGGAATTACATTTCGAACTAGCTTACCCGTTTTGACATGTATTTCATAATTTGCCAAAATAGATTAAATAGAATTTTGTGTATTAAGATACAATAAACAATAAAAAAAATCTCAATTTGCTTAGAGAAAATTAGCATTTCAATTGGATTACAAATGCATAACTGTCATATTGAGTAAAATGCTAGCTTCCATTGCATGGTGCTGTGCCTTTTCACACTTGACTAGCCAAATTTTAAAGCTGCTTGGGAGCCTTTACTGAAATGCTACCTAAAGGCATGGATATAAATTCAAGGGTGGATTTAAATCCTTTATTCAACAGACTGATATCTATTTGCGACTATACAGTAAGTATTAGGTTTTAATCAAATAAAGGAACTTTTGTTTTAGACTGTTCAATTTTAATATTTAATTTAAAAATCGAGTTGTCTTTATTATAAACTTCTTAGTCTAAACGATACAGATGCTGATATTCATCTTAAGCTATGGGCTATCACTGACTTCATATATATAAAATCACCAATGCTCTACAGGTTATTCTTATAGCTTACTCTTAATACTTAATTGTGTGTATCTTGACAAATCATTACATCCATGTATATATCAAAGAACTTACCGGAAAAAAATATTATTATTATAAATCAACGATGATGCTTTATTGATTATAAGACAGTCTTATTATAAATACCTATTAAGTTAGCCCAGACAAGCATTTTGTTATAATAATGGTCAGAATCGGGGTTTCTCTGCTCTGATTGGTATTTGCCACAGTTTGACACTGCTCCACAGCCAATAGGAGGGCGCCGCGGGGCGGCACGCCTCCGGTGCATTCAATCAGTGAGTCTGAGCCGCCGAGTCCAATCGCCCCGTAACGTGTGCCTGCTGTACCGGTGCGAAGTGCTCGAGCTGAAGTCGCTGCAATAAGCTCTCCGATACTGCAAGTTTCTCTCTTCTCGACCCCCGGCGAAGCCGATAAGGGGTGGTATGACGGACAGATTTGTCGTTATCCCTGTGGGGAAGGACGACGAGGCTCCCAGCGGGGGCAGCGATGACCCCGTTGCTGGAAGTGGAGGGTCTGAGGGTGACAACACCGACCCGCAGGACGCTGTTCCTATTCTGGAGTATAGCAGAGAGCCAAATAAATACGGTAAAGACGCGCCGCAATATGCTGCCATATAATTATTACTAATACTTATATTAATTGTTATTGTTATTAATACTACTACTACTATTATTATTGTTATTATTATTGTTATTATTATTGTTGTTATTTTTATTCCGCCATGATATGTTATTTTGTCATTTAGCATTGTGGTAAATTAATTGTTATGTCATTGTTGGAATGAGGGTTTTGTCGCAGGCTGATCATTTGTTGGGATCCCGTGAAGCGGGTAAATATAGTCTGCGCGCGCCGCTAATCTAATAACCCGGCTAATTAGTCACTAACTTAGAACTGACCCAAGTGAATAACCCCAGCTTCAACGTTAAATTCATTACGGTCGCATGAACCAAAGCTGTGTACAGAATGAGAATACTGTAACCACACGGCAGGAAAATCAAACTAGCTGGATAACTGGCTCGGCTGGGTAGTAAGTACGCATTTATAGCTAACTAGATGTTGCCCCTGTGAGGCGAGGCTATACCAATGCCCGTGGTACAGTATGGCTGAGAATTTGCTTTTAAATAACACCTATTGGAACTCAACTATGTTTGTACATCTTGGCGAATTTTATAAAACTGTCACAAAGTAAAATTATAAAAATGACAAAGAGTGGCGCTTATAACCAGTAATTACGATGTTATAGGCCTAACTATAATGCGATATGTCTAGTTTTTGTGTTAAGTCTAATCTTACCTGTTTTTTGTTTTTTTTTGTTTTTAAAAAGGCGTAATTACCTTCATTTTATTGGTATTGCAGTTTTGTAGTTGCCTTAAAATATTGAGCTGCATTCGCAAAATTTAGAAATTGTCTTCAATTTTCGATCTTTTATTATTTGCAGAGAACAGCCACATACATTCTCCATACCAAACTATATTAAGATTTTGTCATGCTTATCAATTTAAGCAAAAACAAGCACATTTTTAAGCAAATTTTTGTTTGGTCATGGTGTATTTTTGGTTAATTTTGTTCTTAATGGTGGATTTGGACAACTTGTGCCAACTCGGTTGTACGAATACAACATAATTGAACTGAAACATCTTTAAAAAATAAAAATTCATTTTAAAATATTTAGTTGGCACTAGGTTTTAGGGGGCAGTGATGGATCGGTGCCCCATCCTCGGTTGTTCTCTGCCTTGCGTCTAGTTTGTGAAATGGATTCCGGTCTCCCGTGACCCTGGATAGGACAAGCAAGTATAGAAAATTGATGGATGGGGATAAGGTTATAGGGGCAAATTAAATCAGTTTTATGATGCAGTTTTCATAGAATCATAAACGGCACTCACTTGTGATATCGGAGGTATGGATTCTGCTGAAGTTCTTCCACCCTGCCTTGTCATTCTGTTGGAGTACCTGCATCCATGACGGTCCCTTTTCTCATTCCCCCAGACGGTGCCTGTGAGGGAAACGTTTTGGTTATGACTGACATAGGCTGTATTTATCATTTAGCACAATTCCAAGTTTTGAATGTGTTCCATGGTTTGCAATTCTGCCTACAAAGTGCACTTCGTTTATGTGAACTTGCGCTAGTGAACACAGTCCTGTTTTTCGACTGGCAATAAATTGATTTTTTTGGCACGTAAATCACTTAAGGTGAAAAACAGTTTTGCCTTTTCAAAGTCGGTGTAATTTCTCTTCACTTGCACAATCGTGCCTAATTTTGCACAGGGATAAAACTGGCAGTTCTTCCCATTAATCGCATGGCAAGGTGCGTAGGAAACCATATTTTTGGAGAATTGAATCTGGGCCCGCCTTTATGCTTTTTTTTGGCTTTATGTATTGTTCATTATTGATGGCTGATCAAAGTCGGAACTTTTTGCTATGGTGCTCCAGCTTACTGTTAAGGTAGGCGCCCACCGGGAGAAGGTCTCTGAGGACCTCCAGGGTTATGTGCTTTTTAACAGTTCATCTAAATCTCAGGGAAAAGGGTTAGACGGCAAATGCTTAGGCTCGGGGTAATCACATTACATCGCACTCATTCCTAACAGTAACTGAATCTGAGAAGAGTGTATCTGTTCTTGAATGAGATCTTGGTGACCACTTGGCACCAGACTGAGGCTTCAGCTTGCTGAAGCAACCTGAATGAAAATAAATGTCATTTACCTCCTGCTCAGTGACCCACTGAGTGTAAGCTTTAAGTCCCATTAAGTACATGGCTTTTTTTAGGACAGAGAGATCTGGTCATTTTATATTTGTAAATGCAATGAAAGGAGTACACAGAGAAAGAGAGAATTCCCATACAGTGACTTATGGTATAGAGCATTCTGGGGAAAAAGGTTGACACTGCAAAAGGGTTGGGAACATCTCCTTGGGGCTGTGGGGTCTGAGGTCGCAGAAAACATTTTCAGGCTCCAGAAGGTCTTCCCAGCTTCATCGGTTAAAAAAAGCTGATTAATCATCGCTCATCGCTTGGTCTTAATGGTCTTCTGATAATGTTATTCATTGTGTCCTTGTTTGGAGCTCAAGTCAGGCTGTGGAGATCAGCTGTTGCCGCCATGTCTGTCCACAGCACATTTTCGCTTTGAGTAAACCACTTTTTACAGTCATAGTGAACATCTCTTAGCAGATCTCCACCCTCCATCCACCCAAACTGCCGTACAGCTTTAACCATTTTAACCACTTGGCGTTTCACTGAAGTGGATCAGGGCCGAGAACGTCACTGAAAGATGTTACATCGAGGGCTCTCCTGGGATTTGAATCCGGAACTTTCTGGTTCTAGTGTCCTTAGCCCCCATGCTGTTTGCTGAGGCCTGCAGATTTTGTCCACTCAGTCCCACTGCACTCTGGCAGTTTGCCGAGTCGCCAAGGACAGCGGTGCTCAAAAACGGAACGAAAGCGCTTCAGTGGCGTTTCTGGCAATAGTCACCAACGTAACCTCCGCTTCATTATCTCTGTGTAGCAGAAGTTGGTGGTCATGTTGGTGACACTGGAGGAATTCTCCAGCTTCCCCCCCTGAGCTCCTCCCCCCCCCCCCCCCATCTCATGGACTCTCCCAAAGCACTTAAATAGAAAGCCTGTGTGCCACCCAAAGATTATGGAATTCACCAAATGTGGCATCTGTCTCGAAAGGCAAAAATACCGGCCGTTCCCGCCACGCTAAACGGCATGCTTAGGGCAGATGAATCACTGACAGGCAACGTCCAGATATTTGAGAAGGTCACTGTCCTGTAGCTGGACACTCAGTCTAAGCCCTGGGTTAGGGAGTGATTCCTTCTGATTCTTGTAGCTTAGAAATTTTGGTCTCTGGTTGAACCAGAATTAATAAATACACATGCTCACATCTTTTGTGAGGACCCACCATTTATGTGGGGAAAAACCCTAATCCCAACAATGATGACCTTAACTCCTACCCAGCCCTACACTTAACCAAGGTAACAAACAAAGGCTGAAGACTTTTGGCATTATTAGGTTTATTTGATTGCAGTTACAAATTTTTACATAATTGAGTTTCCCCTTGTGGGGACCAAAAAGTGGTCCCCTCAAAGGTTTCTACCATCTTGTTTGGTCATTTGGTTCACAAAATGTAATATATACATAACACACACACACACACACACAAAATGTTAGGTCACATTATCATTGTGTGTGATACAAATCCGAAACTGGATTCATTTTTTTCTTTGCACGCACTGTTCCAATCATTTATAAATGAATTATGTTTCTTATTTTTATAATTTACAAACAGGACTTTGGTCTGATACAGCTGAGCTTCCCCTCCTGGGAGATGAAGTTGTATAATAGCTTTACCCTTAATATCCACAGTGGTTTCACGCTGGTGAGTTTTAGAGAGCGCAGAATGCCATTAAGGCAAAAAGGTCTCATTTAGCCCCAAAACAGTCACCGCTGTTGTCTGTGGTTTTGTTTACGTATGCTTTGTGGCTTCTTTAAGTGTAGAGGTCTGCTTTTCTCCGTGGTTAAGTAGTTGCTGGACTGTTTTCGTCTTGTAAAAAATGCACTGGAAAATGTGTAATGGAGGTGACTGGAGTGATTTTGTTTTCCCTGGAAAATGTTACAGAAGTAGTCAACAAGCGGGAATGACTGACTGTTTTTTTTTTTTAGGGGGTTCAACTGTTTTTATGCATCCTGCGCATGTTAAAGCAGACAGATTCTGTGTTAATTTCTGCTCTGTTTTCTGTTTGTAATTGCATCTGTAATGATTTACAGCATTGCATGAAATATAGTATGTAGTAATAATCGCATTGTACCTTTCCATCTTAATGTAAACATTGTTTTATTGTCTTCTGTGTCTAGGGGTAAACACACTATTTTGTACCAGATTGCGCAATATGTATAGTACACACTAGGTGGCAGCATTTTATCAGTTATTTAAGTTAACACTGCTTGAAATAATGTGTGTGTGTGTATATATAGCTTGTACTTGTATATGTATTACTGTTTATATTGATGTATGTAATGACGAATTATGGGAAAATCTGACACTTTATTTTACTCCATAAACTTCTCAGAATATGCTATAAATGAATACCACCATACTTGGATAAGCAGTTATTTTCAATGGATGGATAATTTATTAGGTTTTCCATTCAGTTTTATGTGGAAGTACTTAAGATTGATAACTTTTGGTCAGACAAAATAATATATGAATGAGTTATGACAAGTCACAGTTGCCACGGAAGACCTTTTAAAATGCTTCACAAACTTCTTGAATCTCTTTAGATATCTATATTTCACATAAAATATATTTTTAAGTTTTTATGTGTCCTGGAAAGATATCTGGCTGCAAAAAATTACTTCAGCACAATTAAGGGTATCAGATATTATTACAGTCTATGTCAGCTGCAAACTGCAGCCTTGTGGTCTCTCCCTGTCCAGATCAGCTGGAGATGACTGGGCTGTTGCCCTGCTTTTTATTGCTCTCTTTGTGAGGACAAGAGAGATGCAAAGGACAGGGAACATTAGCCAGCAATGTCTACGGACCGACTGACCAAATGTGCCATTTCTCAGAAGCTGTGCACTGCAGTTTAGGCTGCTTGGTTACACTTACACAACTGGAGGTGCTACATTTCTGAAGGGATCTAATAATGCCTGTCATGGCGGTCTTTGTGCGTGACAATATGTTCGTGTTCATACCCTAGAATATAGTCTTCAGCCTGGTTCACCCAATAGAAAGATGTATTATGGTATTCGCATGGGGGGCCATGTGTGGGCAAAAATATATTTCAGCAATTTTTGCTTGTATAATCATATGGCTAAATTAATGATACTTGGAAAAATAGCGAAGATTGATTTGACTTTTTAAATGGCACTACTCATATTTTGGTGGGATACACCAAAACAAATAATACCATTAATTTAATGGTTAAGTTGCAACTAAGTAGTAGCACACTGTTGGTAAGATATGGAGAAATGTGTTGTTTGTTACACCCTTCAAAGAAAAATTGACAATTGATTCAATAAATATGACATTATATAATTATGTTACCTCTATGAACAGCCATCCCATCTGGAGTGTCCTATATGGCTTGGGATTGGCTGTAGTACCCATCTCCCAAAATGGATAAGGGATTGTAATGGAGGAATGGACTCCATAACTGCCCTGTATCTTATTTGATTATTTGACCCATAATCACCCCTGATCCCTAATCTCAAACCCTATGTAA
Organism: Brevimyrus niger; assembly: GCA_015164015.2. Lineage (NCBI taxonomy): Eukaryota > Metazoa > Chordata > Actinopteri > Osteoglossiformes > Mormyridae > Brevimyrus > Brevimyrus niger. The sequence goes on from JAABNY020000032.1 coordinate 12,049,472, forward strand.
TTTTCCCTGTTCGGCTGCACATTCTCTCCCAGAAGTAATTCAAGTCCAGTTTTGTCTTGTTGTCCCTCCATCATTTGACCCGGTTATCCCATAGGTTCATTTTGGTTGTCTTTTGGAACAGCAAGGTGGAATAGATTCAATAACAGTTTGAAACTCATAGCCTGCTCCTTTTTTTTTTTTTTTGGCCGGAAAATATACTGTCAATAATAATACAAAAAAAGGCACCGGATTCATTCAATTCAGAGGCTATAAGAGAATCCATTGCATAAGCCAGGAAGTACAGGAAGGATGTGAACACAACCCTACTATCTGTTTAATCCCCTTTAACCTGCTTTCTGTCTAAGTGCATATCTCATATTAGCTTTTTTTTAGGCTTTCGGCAGCTTGAGTTGTCTCGCCCACAGTGTGGCCGGTGAGGCTTCCAGGCATGGGAGTACGGACGGCTTAATCCTGTTAGCAGATTCCCCAGCTTCCTAATGACTGCCCTCTGATGCTTGGGCTGGGGGTTAAATATGGAAGCTCGCGGCATATGTGTCATTGTCGGTATTTTTAGGAGGAGCACGTGACCAGCAGACGGGACAACGGTAGCCAGACCGCAGTGGAAATCTGGGAAGATGGCTTTTCACAAATGGAGTGTCCTGGGTTCCGGCGCGGTCCATGTTGTGGAGATTCCCCCAGCTGGTCACACGTGGGGCAGAGTGGTTTAGTTCAGTTCTCATCTACATATTTATGTAACGCGCGTCGCAATAACATCCATGACAAAGCATCAACTTTCATGTTAGCGTTGTTGTGTTTTTGTACGAGTCCAAGCGTGAGTTGAGTTGACCAGTCCCTCTGATACATTGTGTGGTTTGTAAGGAAAATAATGTTTTTTTTGTTGGGAAGACCCTGCAGCAAGCCATAATAATTTTATTGAGCCCTTGTATTTGTGAAGAGAATTTTTCATCGCTGTCACATGTAATCTAGATTATTAGAACAGGGCTGGTTATGAAATCTTTGTGAAAGTGCCTCAGATTCCTGGCAGTTGTTCCCTTAACTCGATAAATTGAAAAGCTAGTGGTTCACCTACAGTACTATATTTAAATGTGTCGTGTTACAATTAATTAAAGAGGAAATGCTGTATATCACAGCTTGTTGAAGGTTGTTTGTTTGCTTTGCCCTTGTGTTCACATGAGCAGCATAGGCCACTCCCCTTATTTGATCTTTGTTAATAAATAAGGACACGTCATCGTCGATGAATTTCAAAACTTTATCTTTTCCTGCTGGTGGCCTCTGGAAGTTCCTGTGGTGTGTGAGGTTTTCATCCTGGAGGTTTTCTGCTCTAATATGTTGCTTGTACAGCCTCCTGTGAGTCTTCAAGCGGCATTTGTGCCACCTGATGAATTGGTTACTTCACCTTGAGCAGCCTGGCTTTGAAGTCTGCCGGGAAAACAAATGCGAGCATAGAGAAGAATGGCTCACAGGCTGCGTTTATCGCTGATTAGCCACCCGCTGGGACCCCGCCACATGTAACCGGACACACTGTTGTCCCAAGAAACAGCAGCAGAAATTCTTTCTTTTCAAATCTTTATAGTTTTTGAGCCCTTACCTTCTCTTGTGAGAGTTTTAAAGTGTCACAAGAGAACATGCACGTGACCTTCCCCTTTAGTTTCTGCTCCCCCTGACGTTTTGTAAATTGGCCCTCTGTGCTTCTCAAAAGCACCGAGTCTGTGCTCCACACCTGACCAAGTCCCCCGAGACGCTGTGGTTGAGGAAAGGCAACAAGGTGCAGCCAAGGGTGCTTTTTTTAAACAAGGGTCGAACATAGTTGGGCTCCCTATTGTGCAGGGTGCATGCGGCTGTGGATTCTCATTCTCCAGTCCTCCTCTCGCACCCAGAAACATTTAATTAAAGCCTTTTCTTCCGCCATTGGGTGGAGTAACACTTAATGTAAGGTGGTGGCAGCAGGCAGCTCTGTTTCTAATACCGGGGGGGGGGGGGGGGGGGGGGGGTGGGCGGGGGGGGGGGGGGGGGCCCCCCGGGGGGGGGGGGGGGGCACACACCTCGTATGGGGGGGGGGGCCGTGGCGGGGAGTGGGGTCC
>JAABNY020000032.1:12051562-12068193 GCA_015164015.2 Brevimyrus niger
AAACATTTCATTCGCCCCTTCTTTGCCGTCATTGGGGGGAGTAAAACTGCGGGGACGGGGGGGGCCGCGGGCGACTCTGTTCCTAGTCCGGGGGGGGGGGGGGCGGTAGCAGCGTGTAGCTGTGGAAGGTCTACCCCTGGGGGAGGAGTTGTGCAACACTCCTTATATGGAGGGAGGCCGGTCACATAGAGTCAGTATCCGAGCTATAGAGGTGAAATTGAGAACTTCGAACTGTAGAACAGACAGCTGAGGGAGAAAGAGAGAGAGGAGTGGGGGGAAGCGAGATCGGTCGGCCCGACAGAATCCCGCTCGCGCACCCAGGAGGGAAAGCACATGGTGTGAGAATGCCTACCAGCTTCACGGTGGTTCCGGTGGAGGATGGCAGGCAGGCTACTCAGGACAATGATGACTATATTGTACTGGATGAAGAGAAGGATGCGGTGGACCTCTCCCCAAGACCCCTGTCAGGTGAGACGGAACGATACGCCCCTCACTGCTGTCACGCTCTCGCCGAGAAGCGAGCCCTTTGTGGATTGCCGGCTCTTGTTTACCGAGCTGCATCTTTCTGTGTGCGACCATGGGCCTCTTTTCAGTGAATTGGGTATGTCTCACTTTCAAAATGTATCGCTTTCAGCATACACGTTTTGCTTTTCTTGCTCGAAGGGGGCTGTCTTGCCTCTGGTGTCTGAGTACTCCGGTTCACTGCCTGTACCCCAGCATCTGTTTAGCGGTGTCCTTCTGCCTCTTTACATCGCTGCTTCATCGGGACACTTCTCAAGTTTTCTCGATGCGGTCCAGTGAACTCCGTGCTAGGGATTTGTGGATAACAGCTTCATGCTCCTCTCACTGTAGGGACGTACATATTTTATTCTAAATGCTATTTCTGCATATTGGGGTCTGTTATTGAAGCGGTTACTCATGTGGTTAGGATCAAAAACCAGACAAAAAAAAAATCACAAGTTAGTGGTTTTAAGCATAAAAATACCACTATCCCATTGTTGCTGGCTGGGCGATGCTCCCTTTGTTTCCCTGCTGTCTTCCAGGCCTCAGTCCATTCTTGCTTCCTCCTAATTTTCATGTTAGTGTGCAATTACTATTAAGCTCTGAAGTTTTCCAGACTTGGGGGGAACACATTTAATCTGTCCAGCGGGTTGTTACATTATCTCGCTGCCAGGGTTCGCCCTCGCTAACGTAAGTCATCTGCCCGTTCATCTGATCGATTGTCTCACTTGTTTACCTCACCAACAGAGCTGGCTGGGCTTAACCTTCACCTCTGCCTCCCCTACCACCACCACCCCCCCACCCCTCCTCGGTGTCGTTGGCACATCTGAAAGTGATGGGATAAGTGCATTTTTAGAGAGTATGATACAATAATGTGACGTGGAATCCAACATCTGCGTCAGATTATGGCTCAGTAGAATCCCGTCAAACTGGCACAGTAGCCGTAAATTCTTTCAGATCTATCCTGTGGTTGGCTCCCACTGTAGGGTTCACATAAGCCAGCCGGATCAGAAATTAAAAAAAAAAAAACTTCTCAAAACTGGACCTGAAAATGAAAAACATTTCGACTCCCTGCTATAAGTCAGAGTTACTGTTAGGGTGGGACTAGATTGTGGTCACGTCCAGGAATAGGAGTAATTGCACCCGCTCCGCATCTGCTAGCTTGCGTGATGCAGATTTCAGTGTTCATCCTACATTCGAGAGAAATCCCCCAATCCTGCCCCCAAACCTTTTTTTAACTTTACTAACCTTAGTTATTCAACTGCATTTCTTTGTGAGAGTTCCTGATTTTTATTTTTATTTTTTAACCTTTTGGGTGAAATGTAGCTTTTTTTGCCAGCAGAAACACACATTTTGGAATTTGTTTTTCATTGGTGTAAGTTTTCCTATATTTAGTATTTCCTGTTTGTTGTTCCAGGTTGGACATCAGGGTTTTACTTATTGAGCAGGAAGCACTTGAAACGGGCAACATGAAGAAGCAATTAGAAAAATGAACAGTAAGAAAATCAAGTCTGTTTTTGGACCCGGGATTAATTCCTGCTTTGTGTTGCGTGAGATACCTATGAAACTCTTGAGTTAATGGGGACCATATCATGGTTTCTGCAGGTGGCAACAGCAGCCTAAGAGACAACAGTACAAGGATTACATTCTGTGAGATCTAGGTGGGGTGGGATGGGAGGAAGGAACCGGGACTTTCTCTGGGCATATGAGCAGGGAGGTATTTGACAGAAATGGGTAAATAGAAATGAAAACAAAAGGCAGCTGTTTCAGTGTCAGCATAAAGGAAAGCGCACAGGAAAATGGAACCGACTTTGGGTCAAGGAAACGGCTCTGCCAGGGTGTGGAGCCGGGCATCAGGGTCTGTCTGCATGTTCTGGGTTGAGAGGAAAACGGATCCCAACTCTTTTATGAGTGGCAGTAAAACGCAGGTGAAGGTGAATGAATTTGCTCCTCACTGGGATGTACACACCACCTTCTTCCTGTCTTACATTCTTATTACTCCTATTGACAGTGTACAGTTTACTGTAGCTTCTCAAGCCCCCAGTGTAGTTATGACCTAATAATAGTTTGTTCTCATAACACAGTATTTTTCCGGAGGCAGTACGTATTTGTGATTGGAAGGTTGCCGGTTCCATTCCCTTGATGACCAGGGTGACCTCATCGTTCTGCCCTTGTGCAAGGCCCTTAACCTCGGTTACTCCAGGGACTGTCTGACCCTGCTTGCTTGTATTTCACTTTGGTTAAAAAAAAAATCTGCTAAATTAAAGAAACTCATAAAACATTTTTTTTCAGTTTCTCAGAAATCTGCTTTACTGTGCACACTCTGTTCAGCACGCTTGCCTGTTATGAAATTTTTGGCTTGCAGAGTTCATTGGGTTCAGATTGACTGCAATCTGTAGGATCATTTTTTGGACTCTGCGATCTTTCATTATATATTTCAGTACATTCTTGAGGACTGTGTGTACTTTTTGGTTGTAAATTATGTATTTGTACATGTGTGTCTCAGTCAAGGGGTGATCTTTAGCCTCAAAGTGGTTGTGTCTGCTAGTTCAATCTTATTCACAGGGAAGTCATGAATAGAAAGTGAACAGAAGCAGTCTGTATTTGGCCTCTTTGTGTTACAGTGCATGTTATAGTACAGTGCTGGAGATTTTGGCCTCTGTTTTGTTCAAGCAGAAAGGCAAAGTAGCCTCATACCTCCAGGGATAGTGGTTTGAATCCAGCCTCCACTCTGCATTTGGTGTTGACATGTTCTCCCGGTGTTGCTCGGGTTTCTTCCTGCAGCCCAAAGACCTACAATTAGGCTAACTATTGTCAATTGCCCATTGCAGGTGTCCTATAATAGACTGGCTTCTCATTTAGGGCGTACCCCTGCCATGTGTCTTACGCCACCTGGGATAGGTTCCAGGCCAACCTGTGACCTTGACGGGGATAAGCCTTGGAGGACTGATGAATGAATGTTGCAGCAGATATGAGTTGTTCTGAAATGATTGAGATCCTTTGTGTTATTTGACAACACGCTAAAGGTTATGCATGACTTCATGGTTTGAAGATTCAACTTGATGATGAATGACCTCTCTGTAGCAATGTGTTCGTTCTCATTGTTCTGTCTAAGTTAAGATGAAACCCCACAATGTCATATTGATCATTGTAATAGTTTTTGAGTTGGACTTGATTCCCTCCTGATAGCCTGAAATTCTCCCATCAACCAGAAGTCATTATTTGTTTAAACAAACTTAACTTCCGTTATGTTTAAAAGTAATAATTTTTCTGTCATTCTATTTTGATAACTCAAAAATAGCTTAAAAGTATATGATCAAAAAATCCACAATATCCCTGCAAAATTAAAACTGTATAGATATCTGTGGATGGGCAGAGTCTTGTCAGAGAATTTTATAAACCGTGTTATGAAAACAATTGCTTCCTGTAATATGATTTCAGTTGCTATTTTACTTTATATGTTGATTCAAAATTAGACTTGATTGTCTTACTGGATGATAGCTGATAACCGAGGACCATGAAGCCTTACATGATAATAGTCAACAGTGTTTAATGTTGTTCTTGCTTTTGTTGGCATAGATGAGTCATTGGCCTCCAGAATGAGTGGACTTTGTAACCCGTTAGCATAGCATTTGTTGCCAAGGAGAATCAGTTGATATGGAGTGACACCAAGTATGGTGTTCCATCCAATGTGAAGTATAAAGAATCAGTGTATACTGGTTTGGATATTTTTTTCTTTTCAACATTTTTTTTTCACACAATGAACAGTGCTCCTCATCAACCTCAATCAAAGCAATAAATTTGACTTTTGTTTTTTGCTAACCTATTGATTGAATTTGTGCAAACTAGTAGTATTGCATAACCAGGCGACTGACTGGGGAAAAAAAGTATATATAAATACTGGCTTGCACTTGATGTTTGAACTGTTTTCAGTTTGAGTTTTAATAATGGACTTGAAAAGGCATTACAGAGAATTACACTTGTATAGCATTATTCATTTACATTTTACATAGTTAGCAGATGCCTTTGTCTAAACAACATGCATGTGAAGTAAATAGTACATTGCAAACACACATGCTGTAAGAGTCAACTAGGCATAAGTGCAGTTGGGCTGAGCTTCCAATGAGTGTATCCTACAGAGGAGGTGATGCTGCCTGATTGGCTAAAGTCTGAATTCTGCGGTTAGTGTATATTTTTTTTTTCTTCCCCAGATAGTGGACACAAGCTTCCATAAAAAGGCCATATTCCCCACATTTCCCCTTGTATACAGCCTTGTATGTTTGTAACATTGTTTTTCATCACAATATTTGAGAGGTCCCCAAATATTTTCCTGTGGGCCAGATTCCATCAGCAATACAATGTCAAGGTCCCCTGGTAAAATGTTCCAAGCGGGTTGTGGGGGATCGATCATGCAGTCTGGATTATATTGTCTGAGAGTGAGAACCCCAGTCATACACTCTGCCCAGGTCCTCCCAGCTTTAAAGATACATGCAGACCAATTTTTAATGACACAGGTTATTTTAAATGGGGGGGGGGGAACTACCTTACCTACAAATTTGAAAGTTGAAAAAGCCTTGACGTGCAAGTCGGCTTCCAAATTATTCCCGAGTTCACTCCCGACAGACAGAGATACAGATTTTCTGGCTGGGGGAAAACAGGAACTGCTTCAGTATGTTTGGGCTTTGCTGTTCTTCCTCCCTCCCCATAAGTGTTCTTATCTCACAGCTACAACAGTCACCTCGGCTCACCAATGCAACTTCCCACTTTTAAACGGACAAATCTCATAGAGTAAAGCCTGACACTAGGTATTTCTTTATAGTCCATCCCGCTTTGCAGTGCATATAAGCGAACGGGGTGAACTTGTCCCATCGATTTCCTCCTCCTGGTTTCACTCGTATCTGGTGAATCTTAACATTTCTGTTAAATGTGTTCAGTTGAGGAGAGTTAAAAAAGCCTCCATGTTGTTTTTGGAATTGGCTTGTGGACTTGCATCCAGTGTTGAATCCAGCTGTTTTTAAAAACTGCCCACTATGAATAACTTCTTAGTGGTATCACAAGACTTTCTCTGATGCTGACATTTTAAAATATTGCTATGTAGCACAGTATTTGCTGGAATTCACATGAAGACATTTCCCACTGAAAGTCTGGTAGATGAAACCAAATCTTGTTCCCACTAAACAAACACCAGCCGCTAAGATGATTTAGCAATATTTTGTAATAGTTGAACTACTGGAGAGTTCTACTTCTGATATTTTGTGTTTACAACAGATTTTTGCAAGTCATCACTGCATGTACATCCTACTTCCTTTTTTTAAAAAAAATCTGTCTGCTAGGAGTCATTTGTGCCTTGTTGCTTTCAGAGACAGGGTTTCAGGTCTGTACTTGGGGGTCCAATAGATTGTTTGTTTGAAAGTGTCTGTACTTTTACTGATGGAATAACTTATACAAGTAGAGTAAACCTCTATAGCAGAGGCAGTACAAATACCATGAACTCCTCCACTCGCTAAACCTGCTGTTCTTGGATTGCACAGGGCAAGTATCTAATTACTTTGTCCGAAGCTACTTCTTACAGAGTCAACAGGAATCGGCAAGCCTCACTGTCCTCATTGCACCCAACGAACTTCGGTCATTTACTCAGAAGCACAATTGCCTTCAATGGAAATTAACCAAAACTAAATTAGCAACACTGTAGTGGGAGTCGCCACTTTACATTATTACAGTTGGTACATGTGGAAACAATTTCTTTCTTTGCAAACAGCATTTTCTTTTCAGCTTTCTATTTTACTTTTGATTAATCAATTACCGCAATTTATTTTATGCACAAAATGCAAAATTGTGACGGGGTGAAAACGGTCAAATATTACGGGGGAGAAGTGTCACTTACTGCCAACAGTAATAGTAAAGCGGGACCTCGTGCCTTTTTGACAGAAGGAACTGGGGAGTGTTTCTGACAGTCGCGATGTTTTCGTTGTTTGCCCTTTCTGAACCCCCAGACCGCGCCATCAAGGATAGCAGAGGGCCTAAGGATGTGTCCTTTGAGGAAGCGGCTGTTTTCTGACCTCAGCTTTCTCCTGTTTATACTTGTATGCCTCTGGTGGTATGTGGCTTCAGATAAGGACCCTGGCCGGATTCCTTTCACATCAACTGCTTGCTCGTTTTCTGAGTGGCCGTCCTTGCTGCCAGTGGTTTAATACTATGCTTGTCTTGGCTTGACGCCTTCACACCTCAATCCCCTTGCTATTATTATACACTGGGCCAAAAAAAAAAGTCACCATTTAAATTTTTAGTTGGACCCTCTTTAGCTTTGATTATGGCGCAAATTTCTCACGGCATTGTTTCCACAGGCTTATGCAACATCCCATCCTTTATTTTCATCCAGATTTGCATTCATTTCTCACAGAGATCCTGTATTAACAAGTGAGTTGAACCTCCATAAAGCCTCCTTCATCACATCCCAGAGACCTTCAGTGAGGTTAGGGTCACAACTCTGTGGTGATCAAGTCACACGTGAAAATGATTCCTCATGCTCCCTGAACCACTCCTTGACAATTTGAATCCATTGAATCTTGGCATTCTTGTCCTGGATAATGCCCATGGCAACAGGGAAGAAAACATCTATTGATGATGGATGGAGGTGTAACCTGGCCATTCAGTAGATTTAGGTACTCGGCTGACTTTACTTTATTGCTGCATAACGTTGCAGGACTGTAATAATGATCTAGTTATTGGCTTTTAAGAATTTGCTAATATAAATTCACTATTGGTCGGGCAGTGTACGTGCAGGTTTATTGAAGAAAGAAAAAATGTTGCAGTTGGAAAGCAGTTGTTTTTTTTTCTCCAATATTGCAAAGAACACTTTTTTGAGATCAAAAGCAGATTCCTTCACGTCACGATTTCTGCATATGGATCATACCAGGCTAATTGGAATAGGGTGAGATAAATGCTGATGTCTCTGCACTGCAGTACGTACACATGTTCTGCAGAGAAGAAAACAACATGTCTGTTTGACATGAAGATTCCTCCAGTTTGGGCCTATATACATTACCCCCTGTTTACTGACTTTCACGAAGAAAGAGAGAGAAGAGGAAGTTGAAGAACCTGAGTAGAAATCACATCTAAAGATACGATCCTTTCAGTTCCTCACTTCAGCTGCTGCTGAATCTCCCACGTTTTATAGCGATGTTCCTGTTAGATAAGTAGGTTTACACTGCTAAACAATGTGCTGCAGGCCCCCCATCTCCCGAAAACAGTTTGCGTGTACCTCCAGGGGTATTTTAAGAATAGGAGGCCTACTTTCATTGGCTTCATGCAATCTGGGTTTCTGTGGCTTGACATTCTTGCAGTCCCTTGTCAGTGTGCTAGTCTCTCGAAAGAAAACAAGTGGCCATCAAATGTTGAGCCAGGCAAAACATGCCATCCTGGTGAGAGTATTCCCCCTCAGCAAGACGGTTCAAAAGCGTGTTGCAGATTGATGAGTGTCCCATGTACATACGTGATGACATTGGAATTCCCGTTCATTTTGTCCTATTCCAGTTTAATCTTTTTTTTTTCTGGTCCTCCTTGTTCAAACATCTCAAATCTCAATCCTTACTGCTATGCTGAATCCATCAGTACCATGCATTTACTTTTAAGGTTTTCTTTATCTTTTGTTCAACACGATGTTCAAATGTGTTCGAAGGGCACTTTGCATGGCGGGAGGCGTACGGCTCCGAGGGTTAGGTCTCTGCACCTGTGATCGGAGAGTTGCCAGTTCCAGTCTCGTCCTCAGGAGAATAGTCGCATCCCGGTGCCCTTCCGCCCCAGTTGTGTTTCAGATGTTCAAACAATGAAAGAGAGAGGTTAAATAGAAATGTGCCAGATAAATGGCTGACCCTCCTCTCAAACCCCAAACTTCATTTGTTCTTTTTTTTATATTTTATTTTTTTAACTTATGGGAAAGCAGTACGTTTCCCTTAATGCGTCATGACCAACAGATGTACGGCTTTGATGAATTTAGCGTGAAATGTTTAATTTTACTCAGCTATTCGATTATTCAGTATTGCCTGAACACCTTTAGCAATTTGGTTTCTTCAAAACACAATGCTTCCAACAGATGTAAGGGATGAAAGAAACATGTTTATACGCATGGACAAGCTTGTTTGATTTTTCCCTCATGCATTATTTTTGGTGCGTTTCCAGTGCGTCTGGCAGGAGGCGGCATAAGGGCCCAGGCTGGGGCTTGGGCACCATCACATGTTGCCATAGTGATTGATAATCAGCCCTTGCCTACAGGTGTCTCTGTTAATGAATTTTAGCTGGCTTTCTTTGAGCTCTGTTTCTTGCTAGTTAGGGTTATTTAGAGGGTAAACTGGTTGGATAAGGAAGGAGAGGAGGGTGGATGAGAGGTGGGGAATGTGAGGATGCCTGAGCCTTCAGGGATTGAAGACATATTGGGCCTTCTTTGGTTCCTTCAGCCCCTCCTCATATGCAGCACCCAAATAACCCCGGCACAATAGGTCAACGCCCTTATGCCCTTAAACATAACATAATACTTCCTTCAAAAATGACCCTGAGTAAAGCATAAGTGGAGCACAAGTGTTCATTCAGTTCATTTAATTTTATTTCAATTCAATTCATTTCAATTAAATTTTTATGTAGCGCTTTTCAAAAGTCACCCCAAGGCGCTTTACATGGGTGTTTTGTGATACATTACAACATCATTAAGAGATAATACAAAAACAGGGAAATGATATAGAAAGAAACAAAGCCAGAAGAAATGGAAGAGAGGAGGAGGAGGATGTGTCTTTATGTGGTCAGATGCAGGATCACCGATTCCTCCGAGTCACGGGACCACGGTGACCCACCGATGTTACGCAAGTGTCAAGAACCAGACAGTCTGAAAAGCAAGGAGGCCCCCACCCCAAGGTGACTGTACATCAATCAGAAATGCATATTCTAAAATGGCAGCAAGAAATACTGGCATGATATGGAGAGGTTTTGTATACATGTTCCGTGATGTATGATGTTCTTTAAAAATGGTTTAATACACTATGTAAACAGGTTCTGTGGAGGCCCACTGTTGATGTGGTGTTTACGCCCATCTGCTCTTTGGCTTATTTCAGAATCATGGGAATGCTTGTGAGCCCACTGCAAATTAAACAAAGTTCAGTGCAGACAGCCTGGATTCCTGACATCGTTGCCCCTGGTATTAGATGAGCTTCATTCTGAAGCATAAAAGGGTATTTTGCTGCAGTGAGTTCCTGAGAGATTTTTAATCGAACTCTCGTGAGAGTCTTCGGTTGGGACACCGACGAGAACCATGTGACACAGGAAGTAGCGGAAGGATAGGGTACAGAGGGGAGTGGGATGTAATGAAACACAGCTGTTTCAAGGTCAGTTCAAGGGCAACACAGCGAAATAAAACAGGTGTCCAGTGGTGGGTAGGGCTACAGATCTGTATGCAGCAGTCGAGTTGTAAAAATATTTCATGGGCAATTGTAGTAAAATAAAATTTGCCTTTCGTGGATGATCACACAGTTCAGATGAAATTGTTGCAGGCAGGAGTTTGCCATTTGTGTACCTCTGGTGCAGGCCTGGTTGGTAGATGTGTCATTACAGCAGCGTTTCCCAGCTCGGTCCTCAGGGACCCTCAGACAGTCCACATTTTTTGAGACGGAGGAAAAATTCTGGCAGGGAGCAAAAGCAGGAAAAACATGGACTGATTTTAGGTCCCCAAGGGCCAGATTGGGAAACACTGCTTCACATTATTGAAATTTACACAAAACAATTAGGGAGGATATGCGGCTGGTGGTGTATATTTTCAAAGGGGATGGTTTTTGACATTTTTTTGCCAATGGGTATAGTATCCACATGCTTCTTATGACAACTTCAGCCCATGTTCCAACTCCTTATCCTTGCATGGGTTGCGGGGACCAAATTACGTATAACTGGTAACACACAATTAAAGTGAATGAATATGCCTGTTACCTGATTTTTGTGAGCCGTAGGTTTCATCACGTTACAGTCTAGGTATCAGAACTGAAGAACTCATTCTTATGGCTTCTGCCAGCTGACATATTACATTTGCCCTTAAAGAAAGCCCTGTGTGACCTTTTCTGCTTCGCTCCATAATATCCTTTGGATTCGCATAACAAGGGTGTTGGCTTCTAGCTCGCAGCTTTACTGACCTTCAGGGGGAAATTTTGATGTCCTGCAGCATTAGAAAAATATGTAACATATGTTGCAGCCCAATGGCCACCCTCCCCCAATAAAACTACGATTAACATGAAAAAACAGCTGATGGTGTGGTAGAAAGCTACCTTCCATGCATCCAAGGTGCCTAACTTAGGACTGTACAGTGATGAGTCGGAGAGAGAAATGTTTTACAAATGCTTTGCAGAAGCAATGGGGAGCCATTCCAGCCACTAGCCCTGCGTAGCACCCAGCTGGATGATGCTGCAGCAGCCATTCTGCGTCAGTACGTTCGACACACAATGGCTAAGGTGCTGAAGCGGCAGGAGAGAATTCACCAGTTGGATATAGGGGCTGATTTGGGAAGCCAGATTTTAAATGTCCGCAGTGGGCAACTTCAGCCAGGACATCAGGGTGCCGCCCCCATACTCTTTCAAAACATGGGTCTGTGTCCCCTGACCTGGATGGGTTTGGGGGATATGGTGACATCACTGAGCATCAGTATTCACGAAGAAACATCAGAATCACAGAATCGGTCATGAATCTCATGGGCATGAATTTGTGGATGAAGGTGCAGGGAGCTGGAAGGGTTGAAAGGGTTGTTCGATGTTGCAGGTTCAATGGTAAAAAAGAACAAAACAAATGGTAAAAATTCCGCGGCTTTTGCTTCCTCTGTATTTATGGCACATTCAAAGACGTGCATTGTATCAGAACAACAATATCTGCTGCTGCTGATGTTAATAAGAATGATAATAATGATAATAACAACAACAATGTTGTATTATAAGATCTTAAGTGGCCCATGTCCCTTGAAAGAGCACTTTGTTCTTATTACACATAACACCAATTGTGTCTATGATGGGGCTAAATCTGCAACTTAATGACGACGGCTGCAGGGAAAGCTGCTCTCACTCAAGGTGAAAGAAGATCTCACTTTTTGTACTTAGTAGATTTATTTTGATGTGATGAACATACCAAAAAAAAAAATCACTGACAGGAGGAGAGACGATACCATAGAGTGCCATACCGACATTTCCCAGAATTATCCCTTTGAAGGTAGCATTGATGATACTTAATCTGCAGCTAGAAAGTAACATAAAAGAGAATACGAGAAGTGGAAATCTTATTGGCTGCTAAAAATAGACTGCAATTATTAATGGGAGGATAAAGGCCATCTAGATACTGTGTGTGTGTGTATGTGTGTGTGTGTGTGTGTGTGTTGTTGTATACCTATATCCAGATGTCTCCAAGATGTGATTAAAACCTGTTATTTTGATGTAGTGGGGACCATTTTTTCAGTCCCCACAAGGGGAAATTGATTTTTGCGAATATCTGTGACTGCAATAAACTAAAAATTTCAAAAGGTTGTTTATTTTGTTTGATTACTTATGGTTAAATTTAGGGCTGGATCTGGGTTAAGGCTCTCATTTTTGGGATTAGAGTTATGCCCATAGAAATGAATGGAGATCCTTACAAACGTGTGTGATTGTGTTGATATGTGTATATATATATATGTGTGTGTGGGACCATCCAGTGCTTACATAACATTTGAGGCAACCAGCCTGCTGCCCTGGGGAATCTTCTCCTCCTCTCCCTCCTCTGGCTTCAGACCTCTCTGTTGTACAGTCCGTAGATGTATTTACATGGGGTGTGGTAAAACACAGTAGGCCTGCTGCACCCAAACAGAGGAGCGGTCCCTCTTTCTGGCGATCACCCCCCGCCTGTGGGCACCGACAGCTGAACAGACGCATCATCTGTAATGGGACACTGCATCGGCGCAGTTCACAGGATAAAACCAGTCTTTGTCGGGGCTGAAGTATTCATAATCAAACCTGCATCTGTTGGCCAGTCCACAGCATCCTCTATAAAAAAAAAAAGGGCTGGATCCAGCTAATCGAGTAATGAGATTATGGGGGCTATTAGCAGCTAGGTGAGCTGGGCTTCGCTCGTTGAGGACTGGGTTCTTCCCGACACGTGTGACGATAATACTTGAAACCTGAAACTTGAGCGACGAGGTGTGTGAGGTCACGGCTTGCCTTCCTCCGTGTATGACGGCTCACAGTCAGACGGGGAACGCGGACGGTGCGGAGGATCTAAAAGCGCGAAGAATCCAGCCGTTTCCAGCTCTCGATGTTTTTGTTCGGCAGTGCAATTGGATGACTGTCCGGGGCTGGGATTACAGGATAGGCGCGGACGATGAGCGAATCTGGGGAGCAAATCCGGAGAGAGCAAATCCAGAGAGCTCACGCCGCACGGAGTACCTGCGTTGCGTCTGTGGCTCTGGGCCCTCCTCTTCCTCCTGCCCCACCTCCCCGTGCCCTCGATCAGGGATCAGGAGCTCAGGGGCTGACGCGACTCTGTCGACTCGCTCAGTGTCGTGGCAGCTGACCCCGGGATCAGAGGCAGGAGCAGACGCTGAGCCGGGCCGGGACTGTGCGGAGCCAGGCGCCATGGATCACGGGCAGGGCTCACGCCGAAGGGGTGAGTGGTACCTCCAGTGACCCACTTATCTATCTTCATCCGCCCACCCCGACATCGCCTTCACCGCCATTCTCATCAGGCCATGGAACCCCACCTGGCCGCACATGCCTCATGAAGGCTTCATTCTCCTCTTGGATGAGCTCTGCAGACCCAGACGGGTCGTGGTCCTTTTTGGGGGAGTCATAAGGAGCACAAGCTGCCTGGCATTTTGTCGCCGTCACACTCAGCCAGTCCTCTGCACAGGTGCGGTCTCCAGCATGCACACCTGCTTTAGTTGCTTAGTGGCCGCAAGTATCATAAATGTTCATTTATTGCTTTAGGACGGCGATCCCTAACCTCTTACCCAAACTCTCTCCCTATGCAATCACAGCTTTTTCCATCCATGCCTTTTTCAATTTATTTCCCCCCCCCCCCCAAATATATTATGCTTATGGTATGTAAAAGGAGTTTAATTCAGCTCCCTTAGTAGATTCAGAGGGTGACATTGTATTTGCCTCATGCCTACCGTTGTCTGACCTGTGGATGGGGTTAGCTGCCTGCCCCCAATTTGTTTAGGTGATGTTAAGTCACCTGGTGACTGGGGTCAAGTGTTGAGTGTCACTGGTTTGATATTTTCTGATTTGTAATGCAAATACTGCATTGCTGTTTCATGTACGGTAAGATTTAAAGTTAGCCGTGATTGCCACGTGGGCTTAAAATAAAGGAAAATGGCATGTGATGCAACACGGGTGCTAAATTTATATTTGGTCTCACTGCATCTGGTGCCGTGGGGTATTTCCTTTGCATGTGGCATATTGGGAGTTTCATTCCAATATTGATTTCTGGAGACTTTCTTTCTTGGAGTCTTTTTCTCCCTTTACGCCTGTATGAGGGTGGTTTTCTCCTGGGACCGGTGCTGCAGTTCTGTGTGGTTTGTGCTTCAGCAGATCCTTTTTAGGAAATCTGAACTATTTCTTGGTGTAGTTTTAGTCTTTGCATCCATTTCGGTCTGGATGTTACTGTATTATATTTATAATACAAGCTGTTCTCTTGACACACAATATTGTGACTAATGTTATTTCACTTAATTCCATCATGGAAATTCTAATTAGTGGGTTTATAAATCTGTCCTTTTGTTTTTCATTGCCTTTATTATACTGTATATTGTGCTAGATATCTACAGATTATTTACTTATACCTCTTACACATATACAGCAATTATTTTCACTTATATGCAATATTCAGGCATGAATTCAGGCAATATTCAGGCATAAATTATTGATATTGACTTTTGTGGTCATGAGTTTTATATTTATTTTATAGGAGTTCCTGAAGTAGTTATTAAAATAGCTTTGCAAAATTGTGTTGAATTTCCCTTGGGATTTATCAGCCTTCAAGTCAGTTAGTGTTTATGAATTATGAAATGCTCATCTTGATATGCAGAGGCCTTGCAGTCTAAAACTGGGTCTTAGGGGAAAAAAAACAACATTTTATTGATATTTCTACATCTGGTCATGTATGATAACTTTTTTCAAGAAAAGATAATCTGCAGGAGTCACATCAGCAATTCCTCGGTTTAAGGCGCTTTTCACGATAAGCTCACAAAAACAATTATTTTTCCGTTTTAAATCATGGGAGGAATGATCAGGCTTTGTTTATAAAACTACTCCCTTAATGACATTCATGCCAAGCTTTGTGCTGCCTTGTGTTTGGTGGTTATAAACCAGCCATGTTTTCCTTACTGAAACTGAGGTATGAGAGCCCTCTTGTTCTAAGAAAAATATAAATATTTTAAGGATTACAATGCAATCTAACCTAACTGTCAAGAATGTGACCGATCATCAAAGGTATTAAATAATGAAGACACTTATTATTTATTTATTATTTTATAAATAGCCCTGAAAAACAAAAACAAGGCAGAATTATGAGCCGTGATCCATGGTAGTCTTTGCATGCATGGAAGTGTTCATTGACTCTGGTGAGATGCTATTCAAGTGAAGTATCAATGTTAAGTCACAAGCATGTCATTTATTGCAGGATTAAATGTTGAATTACTAATGGATGCTTGATACCAAAAGGGTTATTCTTCTTGTGTGGAAGGTTAACTTTAGGAGACACAGAAGGAATGAATGGGGCATTCTTGAAAAAACTAGGTGGAGACCAGCGACGGGGCAGCTTTAACAAGGGTCTTCATTCTGGCTTCCAGTAACTTACGAACCTTACTGGGGACATGCCACTGGCTTTAAATTCTGTACGTTTTTTGGGGACAGGAGGTGATGGATTTTGGCATAAGCATGGGTGGGAAAATAAAACAAGAGCTGAAACAGGCTTTGGATGATGGAAGGAGGCCTTGTGCTGACCTAGGAGTCTGCACTGGGGGCGACAGGAAAGGAATACTATGAAGCAATGCTATATCTTCCTGAGACCCAATGAAAAAAGTGTCCTTCATTTGTAGGTTATTTGTCTTTGGAGGAAATAAGACGTCTTACAATTTAGATTTTTTCAAATTTATTTTTAATTTCACAGCATGTTCTCTTTAGTGCACAACAGGAATAAATATGTTTCCTAACATCAGTGAAAAGAGATGCAAAAATAAAAAGTCCACTACAATGGACATAAATGAATGGGTGGGGTCTCAGGAGGTTACACTTGTCGAGAGGGAGTCACAGGTGAGCGAGCTGAGTGAGTGGACTCCTCATCGCATGACATCCAGCAACTCACCCCACCTTACACTCAGATATAGTACCTGGGCCGAATCACAGCAATTAAGGTGCTCCATTTGTGCAAAGAGAATATCCGGTATTAATCCCTCCATAATCCAATGGCCTTTTTTTTTTCTCCTCCCCACAACAGCACTGCTTTTCATCTGAATCTCTCAATGAAGATTGAAGATGTTTTGAAGTCATGTCATACCATACTGTTATCATGTTGCTGTTATTGTTCTCATGTCATATGTCATATACATATGTTCAGTGCTAGGACTGCAGGTGCTGTCAGAAGTTCACCATGAAGTGCATCATGTTCCAACTTGAAGTGCTATTAGGGCAAAAATGTTATACTTGAGGAGAGTGTGTCAGATGTACATATTACATTGTGGGGACCAAATGTCTGGTTATTTTGATATTGTGGGGGGGCATTTTTATAAACTCCTGTATTTTGTTTGGTTACTTATGGCTATGGTCAGGGCTGGGTAGGGGGTAAGGCTGTCATTGTTGGGATTATGGTTTTGTCCACAGAAATGAATGGATGTCCCCATAGAGATGTAAATACAGTTTTCTGACTTTGTCACCTCGTGGGGGAGGGGCGGTTGTTTAGATGTGATCTCTACTGACATCAGCCCTGGGCACCTCGCTCTTCAGAGGAGCTCTGGGAATGGCACCTTCCTATCCCATGCCTGTGTATGCCCCCCCCCCCCCCCCCCCCCCCCCCCCCCCCCCACCCCCCAAACCCCACACCAACCCCCACCCCCCCCCCCACCCCCCCCCCATCCACCAACACCA
>JAABNY020000032.1:12068203-12086482 GCA_015164015.2 Brevimyrus niger
GAGGGGCCTGGGGATGGCCCCCTCCTCACCCCTGCCTGTGTTTCCCCCCCCCCCCCCCCCCACACACACACACACACACACACCAGCACAAAGTGGCTCGCATCGCTCCCCAGTCAATTTGGACCAAGGAAAGTCAACCCTCTTCTCAGGATCTTCGTGCCTGTGATGGATTTCTCATCAAACCCGGCTCACAAAGGATGTGAGCTGCCCATTGTCTGCACTGAGAACGTCCAACGGGGTTTGCTGGGCATGTGGGACGTTAATGGCTATCATCCTGTAACTGGGTCATAGTGCCCCCCCCCCCCCATTAAATTAAATTGTGTCTCATGGGGATTTGTCATACTGACTGCAGTTTTTTTTTCCTTGCCTGTTCTTTTGAATTTAAGCGGTTCCCTTGTTAGTACAGGGACCTTGGTATCCCACTGTCCCAGAGTCCGATTTCATCCCCACATTGAGCTCCCAAGATGTCACCTGGAAAACGGAGAATCCCAGAGGCGCCGCCAGCAGTATCAGCACCGCCATTTTCAGTAACCGTGATGCTCATGCTGTGATGAATGACCCCCGATCCCTAATAAAATGGTTTTCAAAAAGTCTGAACTAGCGGACTGTGCAGATATCCTGACAGCGTTGTGGTTTCTGGCCACAGGCTTTCAACATTTGTTCATTTCAGTTCATAAAACACTGTGAGGAAAGCATGCAGTGAAAATCCATGCGATTATAGCCACTGAACATCCTCTGATTTATAGCATCAGTTTTTCTTGTTTATCAGTTCTCCAGCCCTGTTGTCGAGTTTGCATGTTCTGATTTTTGAGTAGCTTTGCTGTGGGTGACCCAAGTTTCCCTCCACACTAGAGAAAGATGTGTGACGGTGCGAGTGTCCCGTGAGGGTCTACCTTCCCATGCAGGGTGTCCCCTGCCTTGTGCCCTGGTTTTCCTGGGAGAGCCTGCAGGGTCCCCATAACCCTGTACTGGATAATGTTCACGTGTGTATTGAATCGCATTATTATTAAAGGAATTTTGTAGGTTTGCAGGTCAGCCTCTTGATTTCGGACTAGGAAACGTGAGTAAAATGGTGGCAAAGTGGAATGAGCATTAAAGGAGCAAAACGCATGAAAATTTTATGCTGGGCTTTTAAGGCAGATGCACGCTTCAGTGGAAGCCATTGGAAATGCTTGTGGGGCCTTCCGGAAAAGTGCTACCGCATTGCAGATCCTGGAGATAAGTTTACCGTGTTACAGAAATGTCTAGAAATTTGCGTGAGGAGTCACCGATCACCTGCCATAGTGGCGGTTGCCCACAAACACACCTCAACCCAAATACGCCAGCCGCCCCAGACGCCCTGTCCAGCCATTCCAAAACCAGTGGCTTTGGCCGCCTGATTCACTGGGCGGGCTGATATCCAAGCCATTCATCCCCACGCAGCGCAAGGCTCCCCAGCGGTAAAATTGGAAAGCGGGGGACGACGTGGATCACAAACTTAACCCGCCACCCTCATTCCAGGAGGATCTGCCCAGGGTTGGATTTGCTGTAATTATAGCCTCAGAATACAGGAAGTGTCTTCCAGGACACTACATTGTTCACTGACCGTGTCTTTTGTATGGTAGGGCTGTTTTTCCTGTGCGCTTGCTTGGATCATTTTGCTCTTTTGGTTCAGGTCATCCCCCACACCCTCCCTGCTCTATGAGGACACATGGAATGGCTTTCAGTATGATTACTGTGCAGCTTAGGGTGGAAGCCTCTCACTAAGCCCTTACAGGGGTCGTTTGGCATCACGTGGATAAAAGCAGATAAAAGCTCCTGATGCCAGCGGTCACAGAGGAAACCTCCTTGTGAGGCGACTCTATGAAATTTTCTAGGAATTCTGGGAGAACTGACTTGAGCTGTGGAGCCTTGTATAAACTGGGGTCTTGTTCCTCATTGTCCTCATTTTCGTTTTCAGTTTTCAAGTCAGGACTGACTTTTGTTTGCTCAGCAGATGCTTTGATCCACAGTGTCATTTCCAATGGCCAAATCTCCCTCAGTGCTGTCACTTTCCTGCGTCTTCAGTTTTCTCTGTTATATTTTAGGGCCTTTTGTGTAAATGAGTTTTACCGATTCATCCGTGCCAGTGTTTCCCGACTTGGTGCTCCTGGTTACAACAAAAAGAAAACTAAAAAGATGCAACTGAAACTGAGTCTGGTCTCATTATTGTTGATGATCATTAAGGATGTTGAAGGATTTTTGTGATCAACAGCCCATGCAAAGAGATCTGGTGTATTTTGTCTGGCTTCATTTTCCAGCTTCTTTGTCTTATAATTTAAAAGAACATAATAATTGAATAAAGTAAAAGTATTTTTTAAATACTTCTATACTATACGTAAGGTTTTAGATTTTCTAATTTTATTTTGTTGTTGCTAACAGGAGATGGTATTCCAAAGGAAAGCAGTCCATTCATCAACAACACAGACAATGACACAGGAACCCTCTACGATAGGAAGAACATGGCTCTCTTTGAGGTATGTTCCATCATGTGAAGTATAAATTCATTCCACCATATTCTTTGTTTTTCTGATGCCTCTGTTGCTCTACGATAGCGTCAGCTTGTGTCTGTTTTTTGTCAAAGTCACAGGGGTGTGGTTCAGGGTCTAGGTCCGTGTTCTAGGATCGAGAGCAAAACCAGAACCCGGTTGCATACCACCATAAGTGTTACTTTCAAATATATAGCCAATGGTTGCTGCTGTGAGAAATGTATCCTGTCTAAAGGTTGTACGTTAGGGGATTCTAGCCACTGATCTGTAGGCAGTGCTGGCCTGTGACCAATATTTCACCAGGCTCCGGAAGACTTGGGTATACGCTATTTTTCAGTGTATTTTTGTACACATTTTCCTGGTTGGCAAGTTTTATAGTATACTGCATAGTCCGGTACAAGAACTTGAAAAGTTGAAAAGTGAATACCCTGTACTGCCCTGAATCTAATTGGTTGGCCACCTGGAGTACTATTTGTTGTGAGTAGGTTTGCTGTATGGTATTGAGCAAGATTCCAGCTGCTCAATTCACCAATAAAATAGTGGGTTCAGCATTACATTACAATTTAAGTTGCCAACATCTGCAATGTTGCTTATTCGGTGGATCAAAGACCTCACGGTCCTTTGGTTCTGTCCCTGCAGCTTTAGCCTTTCATACCGCAAAAATAGCCATTTTCGTCTTATAGTGTATAAATAAAGTAAATGACAGGGTATTGAACGTATTTCTATACTACTTCATGAATCTGGAAGAGTCCTGATTCTAGGGAGTTATTCTTGGCTCACAAATCCAAGTGTTTTGTTAAATTTTGACTTGTTTTTCTGCTCAGAATTATGACTTTATATACAAAAAGCTGTAAAAGGTTCTGCACTGTGCAATTAACGGGAGCCGCTGGAGCCAGTTGACGTGACTGGGGCAGGTCTGGGGTGTGGGGAGCCCAGCGTATCTCTGACAGCCCTGACTTTGGCTCTGCAGGAAGAAATGGACAGTAACCCCATGGTCTCATCGCTGCTCAGCAATCTGGCCAACTACACCAACCTCACCCAGGGGGTCATCGAGCACGAGGAGGAAGACGACGACGAGGGCCAGAGAAAGAAGACTGTCAAGGTGGGCGCTCCTGCTGTGGTCTTCCGACTTCTCCTTTTTGAGATGGCCAGTTTCAAGGTGTCTTGTCCAAGACTTGGGCTTGATTGCATACCTGAAGCATAAGTACCGTGCAGTCTCTGTAAAACTGCTGAAACCACTTCCGCATTGTAACTTGCCCAGTTGTCCCCAGCGAGAAAGCAGAGCGCAGCAAGAATGTTGTCACTCCATTAGCAGCCTTGCCCATTCACTTCTTCTTTTATACTGGGGATTCTGGGAAAGGTTTCCCACATGAGAGATGCTTGCATCTCCATACGAGTGACATCCTGAAATGTACCTCCAAGCCATAAGGACTGGGTCCGTGGCAAAGCGATATGGGTCATGTTTCGCTAAGCATTTTGAGACGAAACATTTAATTAGCATTAAATTGCTGCTGCTACCCTGCAGTCTTCCCTGGCTTTTTGCAGTTCATTGCAGATTGGAAGGAGGGGGGGCTCTGATATCCTCCTGAGATCCGGGGAAAGTTATTAGTATTGATTAAAATATTGATTTGACAGGGAGAAGTAGTTGGCATGGTCACACCCTCGCAGATGTGGTGTGTTATGTTAAAGCCCTCGCTGCCCACTTTAAGGAACAACAGGACTTAGAGTGGCACATATAGAATGAGAGATATGAGCAAAACACAATGTCCTCTACAGAGGACATTTAAAAATTGCTGGATCTCTGAAGTTTATAGCTGCTGTTCCTAATAGCTGCATACAATGAAAAGAGGTGTCATTTAACTCTGCCACATTGCCATAGATACGGTAATCCTGCATTGAATTATCTCTTGGAACACCGAAATTCCGAGATAAGTGACATCACGTCCGACAATCCCCCGTTCCGGCTGAACAAACATGGCTGCCTCCATAAACATGCTGTTCTGTGTTGTTGCTTTATATCTTAGATTTGTATTGAGATTCTTTTTTCTGAGAGACATACAAACGAGAAACACAAACTAATCAAACCACATTAAAAGCTTTTTAAAATATTTTAGAACATTCATAGCAATATTCTTTTTTCGAGAGGCAAACAAACTACAAACAAAATACTGTAAAGTCTGATAAAAATCTGATTGCATGCTAGGATACTGTTTACGGTCATGATATGGTATTGTCTAAACCAAACACGTTCAATTACTTCTATAACTATTAATACATTTAACAGAATAATCATTTTAAAATACTTCTAAAATGCAATCGCGGTTGAGTGTGTAAGCCACCGTGTTGAACTGACGTCACAACTCGGACAAGAAAATTCTGTCCGACATCAACATCATAAAAAGGCATGTTTCCGGCGGGAAGTGATGTGTTTCATGACGTTTTGTGACATTTTCATCAGAGTTCCAACTTGGACAGAAATAGTCAAACGCAGGATAATAGTACTCCTGACTGCCTTGTTGTATTCATTGTGTGGAGAGCTCTGATTGGCCAGAGAAGTATTGCTTTTCTGAGTAGGGAACGAATATAACTTTTCAAATTGTTTTATAACAGAAGCACGCAAACAGTACTACTCAGCGACAACTTTATTGAATCAACTGAGCAAATTAGAAGTGATGCATTGTTTTAATTTTAGTTATACATTTTGTGAAATTCCAGTTGTGAAAATTGTGAGATGTTTAACTTAAAATGTAATTGTAAGCACTATATTTTGTGGTGACTGGTAGTTTAACTACCAGTATGCATCAGACTGTATGTAAAGTAAATATTTTTCTAAATTGTACTAAAATTGTAGTTTAGCTCTGAAGTTGTATGCAAAAGACAGACATCCAGTCATTCTAAGCAACCATACAGCTAGTTGGGATCCTGGGAAAGGCAGGGCTAAAAGGAAAGCATGCATTAAGGTCAGTCGAGAGGCAGCAGTTTACCTGTATTGCACGTCTGTGGATATTTTGAAGGAAACCACACTAGCTAGAGGAAACCCATATAAACACAGCAGAAAAATAAAACGCTAAGTTTGCGATAAATGGAGCCGGATTCAAACTGTGACTTTCCAGGTCACTGCAGACCTTTTAAAATATTTGTTCTTGGTTATGAGGATGGTTGTTTCACCCTGACGTGGGTACCGTAACAGATACTAAGGGGATAAGGTGTCACTGCGATTGGTCAATGTTCTGGGCTACAAATTGCACACTTTCCCCTTCTTTTATTAATTTACAAAAGAATGTGTTTTTCTGTCCCCCCACCCCACCCCACCACAGAGCCCCCAGATGGGCACCTTTATGGGTGTGTACCTGCCCTGTCTGCAGAACATCCTGGGCGTCATCCTGTTCCTCCGGCTCACCTGGATCGTGGGCACGGCGGGCATCATGGAATCCTTAGCCATCGTCTCCATGTGCTGCACATGTGTATGCCATCTTCCTCTTACTCCTTTTCTAACCTCTATTTGTCACTGTAGCTGACCTGAGCTGAGCTGATATTAATTTTACTAATAGTCTGGTGTTAAAAAAAGTGTTTGTTGCACATTTGACCCTTAATTTACGTTTCCATGTACTTTCATTTAGCAGATACTATAGTTCAAGTGATGTACAAGTCAAGCAAATAGCACATTGCAAGCATTTGGCTGTCAAGGAGTTTGACGAGGTATAAGTGCAGCTAGGCTAAGCTTTTGATGAATGCCCGGGTTCGAGTGTAAGCAGTACTGTAACAAGAGCTACACAGGGTCTTCCAACAAAGCGCTAATTTTCTCTGTGTACTTGTGCGTGTGCTTGAATGGCTGAGAGTTTGTTAGATGTTGATCCCCAGCTAAATGTATAATGCCGCTTAGTTGATTACACCTGGCAGGGAAGTAGAAGTAATCTTAAGAGCTTGAGTGTTTGCAGCACCAGGTGCTATTTATAACGCTGGGACTCAGTTTAAACTTGCCCCCTGGTGGACATCATATGCCCTTGGCTTTTACATTAAGTACATTCTGTCGTAGTGCCACTTTCACATAAAAGAGACAACTGATTCTCTTAAAGCTTCATGCCAGAATGCATTACTTTTTGGAAAATGGCTTAAAAGTTTATGCCTGTGACAGAAAGGCTTGCTAATAATCATCCTTCAGTCTTTCGATATTTCCTGTTAGATTCTTGCAGATCTATTCCCTTTTTTTCATTTAAACTAGTCCAGAATAGTAATTAAGGGCATATCTTTATTTCTACAGACACTCCTGACAGCCATATCAATGAGTGCCATCGCAACGAATGGCGTGGTTCCCGGTAGGTGCTTGTTTTTGGTTTATTGTGGGTTTACCTTTATGTTTCTGATTTTATGTCATATATCAATATATGTATTCATTTTTGACTACAGGTGTAGTTTGATTGCACAGTGGTTATTCTGTGAAAATGCCAATGTGATTCCATGTTCACATTAACCAATGGGAATGCTGGCGAAATAAGACACTTATTTCTATGTGCTTTGCAGATAATTTACAATATATGACTTCTGTTTACATGTCTTCCCATGAGTCAAATGGATAGATGCTTAATGCAAGTATCTTGCTGAAAGCTGCTTTGTGCTAAATTTCATTACCATACAAGTTTAGGTGTTTATGAGGATTAAAAAATTAAATTAGCGGTATTTTGGTAAGGCAAAACAGCTTTACTTCTTCACATGCTGATTTCCAAAAGAACATCTCAGTTAAAAAAGCATACAGGGTTATTTTCAGTGATTTCGTGTCTCTTTTTTTAAGTTAAATGTATTTTGCAATACCTTTTACGGGACTCATCGATATGTGTGAGTGTGCTTTTGCCGAAAAATGTAATAAAATGATTTTATTGACTCTGATCTCAAGTTCTGAGTTAACCAGTAGGGGCTGAATGTATTAAGATATCAGAGATCACTTGTGCCTCCATTATGAATAATGGCTTTTCTGGTTCCTGAGCCTTCTCTGAAATGGAGACCTTTGTGTCTGTTCCTCTCACAGCTGGTGGTTCTTATTACATGATCTCAAGGTCGCTGGGCCCCGAGTTCGGTGGAGCCGTTGGGTTCTGCTTCTACCTGGGCACCACCTTCGCTGGCTCCATGTATATCCTCGGCACCATTGAGATTCTCCTCGTAAGTCTGGCCGCACGACATCTAGCTGGTTTTCATTGTGGAGTGAGGCGTGGTTTCTGTTTGCTGACAGACTAAAAGCAGAAATTTATGGGATTTGGGCATATTGTGTGGGAAAGCATCCAGGAAGGGGCACATCTCTGCTTTTACTTAAGCACAAGACCACTGTGGTCTGCCGGGTTTTTCATGAGTATATATTGATTTACACACATAGCTTTTCTCCAAGGCAACGTAGAGGTCCGGTGAAAATAACGATCATGTAAATCAAAAGTGAGGATCAGCACAAGCATTGTTCTATGATATGTTTCAGGTAGTATTAAAGTTCACACGACCTCCCATTAGAAGGTTTTGAGAAAAGGTCTATCTCCTCGCAGACCTACATTGTGCCCAGTGCAGCCATCTTCAAAGCAGAGGAGAAGGAGCAGGAAGCTGAGGCCTTGCTCAACAACATGCGCGTCTACGGCACCTGCTGCCTGGCCCTCATGGCCCTCGTGGTTTTCGTGGGGGTCAAGTACGTCAACAAGCTGGCCCTGGTCTTCCTGGCCTGTGTGGTGCTCTCCATCCTGGCCATCTATGCCGGCGTCATCAAGACCACCTTCGACCCCCCTAACTTCCCGTGAGCTTGCGGCCCACGCCCGACGTTTTCTCTTCTTCTGTGACGTCTACGGTGTCTCTGTCGCCATCGTGATACATTTATAGATGTGTGACTGAGCCTTTAACATTTCGGTGTGTTTCACCTTTTTAGATAGTAAGGCACTATGGTCACAATAGTATAATAATTCATACACTGTAGTACAAGTATGTGCTTTTTAACTGAATTGTGACCTGAAGCTCATTTGTGGAATTAAAATTTTGCAGCTTAAAGTTTGTGGCTCTCCAAAGACTGCTTTGTAGTGTTAGGGTTAAAAACTTTAAAACATCGTAGAGAAACAGAAACTAAGCTGTTTACGTGCAGAATACACCCTCAGGAGAGTCTCATTTATTCCCAGAATCAAACCAACGTAACGCTGAGTCCTGTTTGTTAGTTTCTGTTTGGAGGCATTTTATAATTGCCAGGACGTTATGAAATGCAGAACTTGCAACAACTAACATTCGTTGTCCCTGCAGGATCTGCTTGCTGGGAAACCGCACTCTGAAAAACCACAACTTCGACAAATGCCTTAAGACAGAGGAAGTAGGCAACGGGACGGTAACTACCAGGCTTTGGCAGCTCTTCTGTAACAGCTCAGAGCTCACCGCTGCCTGCGACAAATACTTTGAACTCAACAATGTGACCACGATCCAGGGCATTCCCGGACTGATGAGTGGGGTCATCTCAGGTGAGGAGGAGTCACCTCAGTCCGAGGCACATCTGGATCGGTTCAGGGAAGGGCCTGACAGTCATACCAATGTTAAGTTATGGAAATTAGCTCATTTAAGTTACGCTCCCATTACCAGGCTGAAGTGACTGGTGAGTTTTTGCCTTAATGCGACACAGACTGTTTTCAGGGCTGTGTGGACATAGAAGTCTAATCTTTTCAAATCAGATTCCCATGTGGTCCTAGATTGGAGACGTTTTCCAATTTGTGGCCATATGACATAAATGAAAACGGTTAGATTTGCTTTCATCTGATACTATATGCATGAGAAGAACATTTGAGCAAAAACATATAAATGTGCGCATACTTGCCATTTCAGAGGACAGATGTGTTCACATTGCAGTTAAATACTGGTCACTTGTAATTATGAAGGTGAACTGCCAAAATCCAAATCAAATTTGAGTAAAAAAAAATTAAAAAATCAGAATTCAACATTGAGCCTTGTAACATGAACTACTGTATATAGTCTTAGATGTTGGCGTCAAAGGTTGTGAATCTGGGATTAGTTATTACTTCCATCCATCCATCCATACATCTGTCCTTCATACTGATTATCCAATGTGGCGTCACATTGAAGCTGAAGCCTAGCTCTAGAAGAACAGGACATTAGGCGTGGAGCACTGGATGGGATGGCTTTCCCGGGGCACGCAGGCAAACGCTTTGAGCACAAATTCACCTAACTGCATGTGTTTCATTAATATAGTCATCAAATATCTTTCAAAAATAACAAATAACAGGTAACAAGACCCCAGACAAATGTTTGCATAATAAGATGGTATACTTTGTAATATGGTTCGGGGTATTTTTTTTTATTATTATTTCATTTTTTGCGAAATTGTTCCTGCAGGTTAGGGCATGATAGGGGAGCAGTATGTGGTTTAATGGGCTAAGCCTCTGTGCCTGTGATCAGAAGGTTGCTGGTTTAAAGCCAGCCCGGCCACCTCTATGGGTAGTGTCCTTCGTAGCCAAGCTTGCTCATTTGGAGAGACAGATGAGGGAGGTGAAAAGAGAATTTCCCCTCAGGGATCTATGTATGTATGTATGTATTAATCGATTAAATAATTGATTAATTAATTGATAAATCGGAATGGACACAGCACTGCATGAAGGTCTGACCGGGCTAATTCTTATTCTAATGCTCGTTCCCTCCCATTGACCTTGAAGGACCCGTGGTCTTTGCCGTCTGCATGGCCTAGTGATGCAGTGACTGGTGACTCTCCACCCCTGTGCTGCAGAGAACATGTGGGGTAGCTATGGGCCCGTGGACGTGCTGGTGGAGAAGAAGCAGTACCCGTCCGTTCCTGCCGCAGACTCCTCCACGGACGTCAACCTGCCGTACGTGTCCAATGACATCGCCACATTCTTCACTCTCCTGGTGGGCATCTACTTTCCTTCTGTCACCGGTGAGAACAAACACTTGTGTCTTATCTCTGGTTGCATAGGACTCATTTGTCTCTGTAAGGCACTGGTGTGAACAAATATTTTATCTAAGTCTGGTAAGAAGGTATTTACCTCACTTTGTCACTGGTAGGAATACATCTTTTTATCTCTGTGACTTATTTAAAAAAGTTTTTGTTTAATCTGTCACTGATAACTGTACGTGCCGGTATCTCTGCAAGAGAACATTTATCCCTTGCTGTGACGGGTAAAATAATATCTCTTATCTCTGTGGCTCTTAAAAATAAGCATTTTATGTCTGCTTTGATAAGCTCAGAAGAGGTAGCCTCCATTTATGGAGTTTGCTTGGCCCCTCGGGGTCCGATGCGGCGTTTCCACCCAAAGCAAAAATGTGTGGTTAGTGGAACTGGTGTCTGATAATTGCCGTTAGCGTATGACTGAGCATGAGTGTGTGAAAGAATGTGTGCACAGCTTCATACCACAGGGCTCAAGTATTTTTTACCAAGGACCATCCAAGGTCCGCTGCTCCTGGTAAAATTTGCCAGCTGGGGGTTATGGGGGTGTCGATGATGGTATTTGCGAGCTGGATGGGTGGGTGGTATGTCTGTATTACTCAAGCCAAACTTCTGACTCTTGTGGGTCATCATCTGGGTCCACATAAGGCTACAGACAGATCTTCTGTTCTGCTGTATTTCCTTCTGGATGCAAACCGGAGTCATAATACATGTCCGTTCCATACCAGATAAGTTATTACAAATGGTGGATGGATCTTTCTTGCCTATTCAGGCAGATAATACATATAACGTAAACATACCACACACACGTGCACACAAACACACGCGCATACACACAGACGCCCACGCATGCACATATACAGGTATATGCAGTTCAGAGCAAAGCTTGGGGTCAAAGTGAAAGATCGGGCCATTTATCCAGCGCTCCTTGAGCATGTCTGGGGGATTAGGGTCCTTGCTCAGCATTACAGTCAGTCCCCAATGACGTCCAGTGTGTGGATTTCTCAGCACCCAGTGGGCCTGTGTCATAACATAAGTCGGCCTCGACATGCTGGAAATGATGCCCCCTTGTGTTTGTTGCAGGCATCATGGCCGGTTCAAACCGATCCGGAGACCTGCGGGACGCCCAGAGGTCCATTCCCATAGGAACGATCCTAGCTATAGTGACCACGTCTTTCATCTGTATCCTTCAGGGTGGAGACAGTGATGCTGATCGTGATGACATCACTGGGAAAATAGCATAGTGGCACGAATAGCAGTGTGTGGCAGTGTGGGTAATCCAAGCGCGGTGCCCTTTGACCCCAGAGGCTGTGTTTTCCTCAGTCACCCTCTGCAGATATCTCCTGCGTTGTGCTGTTCGGCAGCTGCATCGAAGGTGTGGTTCTGAGAGACAAGTAAGCTCTGCCTTTCGCATTTTTTGGTGAGATGACATCTGTGAATGATTATACAGAACAGTATGTGAGAAGAGAACAGACAACGCAGCGTCTGTCTTCAGCACATAGAGAACATGCAGAGAAACATGACCTGCTAAAGAATTTTGAAATGCATTAGATGCGAGTCAGTTGCTGTTAATTTCCTTTGATTGGACCCACCCTGTGGAGGGAGCTGGAAGGGTTTCTCTGCCGGGCATTTTATAAACACACACACACACACACACACACACACACACACACACAGCCGTTGTATGTTATAGGGACGTCTGTCCTGTACATGAGTATGATGAGGCATTAGAGGCTCGGTCCAGCCTGTGTGTGTGTCCGTGTTGCAGGTACGGAGACTCCGTGAAAGGGAACCTGGTGATCGGCACTTTGTCCTGGCCCTCGCCCTGGGTCATCGTCATTGGCTCCTTCTTCTCCTGCTGCGGGGCCGGGCTCCAAAGTCTGACAGGGGCCCCGCGGCTCCTGCAGGCCATCGCCCGCGATGGCATCGTTCCCTTTCTGGAGGTCAGGCTCTGACGCACGCGCGCACACCCACACACACACACACACACACACACACACACACCCACACACACACACACACACACACACACACACACGCACACACACCCACGCGCGCGTGCACCTCACAATGCCTCCGTGACTGAAGCCACCTTGGCCGTCCGCCTCCAGGTTTTCGGTCACGGCAAAGCCAACGGGGAGCCGACGTGGGCCCTGCTGCTGACGGCAGCCATCTGCGAGAGCGGCATCCTCATCGCCTCGCTGGACGCCGTCGCCCCCATCCTCTCCATGTGGGTACTGCAGCATCCTTTTATGGGAGTGACTTTGCTCAGGATTTCGGCTTTCCTGTGGTGCTGTGGAGCAGTTTGTCGTTGGGCCGGATTTTTAAATGTTCGACCAAAATTTATTTTACAAAAAGTACAATCTTCATGCCTTTTTCAGAAATTGTAGTTTTTATTGTTCCTTCTTAATACTCTTTCTCTGTAACATCTTTTGTTATTTCGTGGGAAAAGTGTCTCAGTTTAATTCCAAGGTCTGTCTTTTCATTTTTCGTTCTGGAGAACAACCATCAGGTAAAAGCTTTCTTTGCTTTTTCTTTGAAATTGTGCAGGTTCTTCCTAATGTGCTACCTGTTTGTCAACTTGGCCTGTGCAGTTCAGACCCTTCTTCGTACCCCTAACTGGAGGCCCCGCTTCAAGTTCTACCACTGGTGAGCCATTTATTCACGTCAAGTTCCTCATATATGAGGAAATCCACAGGGAGGGCTCCATCCTTGGCCCTGAAGGTCACACCTCAGTGCTGTGCGCTGAGCCACCAACCTGGCCGTAATATAACAGAAACTAAAATCTAATGATGCGTATACTCAAAGCGGTATCACCTATCACCAAAAATCGTCTATATGGACATTGAGTTTCCATGGTAATGCATCCGACCATAAACGTCCAGTTCATGCCACTTCAGACTTCAGCTCAGCTGAAACTAGAGAGACTTGGGGATACAGCCCCCATTACGGTGGAGATAGCACTCAAGCCCCCTTTCTGGTTAGATGCTCTGAACCCTCCCCTCCATCTCATGGTACATTCCAAGGATCCCAGCAGGCCTTGTGAAGGCGCCGGGTATCAACCTTTGGCCTGAGTTTTTGAAGCAAGCCAAAACAACCATTTTGTGTAATTTATGAGGCATTTAGGGCACCCTGCAGGCTTTTTGGGGTTTCTCCCCGAGGGCTGTATGGCTGTCATGTTTCCCCTCGTTCCCACAGGGCCCTGTCCTTCCTGGGGATGAGCCTGTGTCTTTCCCTGATGTTCATCTCCTCCTGGTTCTACGCCCTGGTGGCCATGGTGATTGCCGGGTGCATCTACAAGTACATCGAGTACAGGGGGTAAGAGGAGCATCCCCATACTGCAAAGCACGGGTTGGATTTACTTTATAAAATCTGATTTTCCAGGGGAAAGAGCAGGGGAATTACTGCATCTGAATCCTTTGAGAGCACCTGTTTTTATTCTTGAGCTTTAAAAGGACCTTAACTATTGAAGATAATGAAAATGATGTATGTTATTTATATCGCCTCATTTTTTTCCCAGCCTTCCTAAGCATTTCTTTTTGGTGTGTTTAAAATAAGGACCATTTCACTGATTTTGCTTAGTGTGACATCCAGGAGATGCTTATAAGTAGATCTCCTCTTGTCGCTCTGGTAAGTATGTGCTTCCTGGGAGTCCAGCCTGCCGATGATGCCTGATGTCATAGCAGCCCCGCCCTTTCTCTCATACACACACACACACACGGCAAGCTCATGGCTGCCCTCGTTTATCTCCAGAGCTGAGAAGGAGTGGGGGGACGGGATCCGGGGCCTTTCCCTCAACGCCGCCCGCTACGCCCTGATGCGTCTGGAGGAAGCACCACCACACACCAAGAACTGGAGGTGAGGCATGGAAGACGTGAAGCCCGTGCTCCTCAGCCCACTCTCAGGCAGAGCCCGCTGGCACGTTCCACACCCCTCTCCGTCCTCCTGGAAGTGATGCAGCTTCTCCCGCCATAATTCCCAGATTTCACTCTCTGCCTTTTGCGAACGTCAGCATACTCCTCCTATTTCCATGAATTTATTACGCTGTTACTTAGAATTTATCTCAAAGTTTTGGGAATCACGTAAATTAAGCCCTCAATGCAAAACCAGTACAGCCCATTGTTTCATCTATTATAAATTGTCGCCATG
The DNA here is from genome assembly GCA_015164015.2 of Brevimyrus niger. Classification (NCBI taxonomy): domain Eukaryota; kingdom Metazoa; phylum Chordata; class Actinopteri; order Osteoglossiformes; family Mormyridae; genus Brevimyrus; species Brevimyrus niger. The sequence continues at coordinate 12,082,781 of JAABNY020000032.1, forward strand.
GTAATCTGGGGATGGCTTTCTTGTTTTGTTTTTTTATCCTGGGGGCCTATGAAATTACTCTGCTGAAAGATAAACCCCCAACATGGGAAGCTGCCAGACCCATGCATATGGGGACTTCGTGGTGGAATTGAGGTCACGCAAGCTGTTCTCCTTCGGCCCAATCCCGCGCCGGGCCTCTCCTGTTGATATCGATTTGTCGGGCCATCTGGTGCCCTTCAGCTCCGGCCCTCATTCCCGTTGCATTCCCGGTGTTCCCTAAGCCTCTTACGCCGGTCGGTTCACTTTCAGTTCAGCCTCATTCGGCCCAAATTATTCCTGTCTGCTATAGCTGAATCTCCTTTTGATGTATTATTTGGGCAAAGAGTGCAAGTTCAAACAACTGTCTCAGGCTACCCCCATAAAAATATATTAGTGGCTTGATTTCTGTTTAAAATGCACGGACACAGGAAGCCGGCTTGGCTCAGCAAGGCATGAGCAGGAAGCCCATCTGCTCCTCTCTGCTTTCAGTTTGGGATTTTAGGATTTCAGCCCAGTAAATATGTCTGGGAAATGTGTGCTCCAGCTGAGGAGGGGGCCTTCACTCTATTGGGGGTTTCCTGAGGGGCTGCTGTTCCCCGTACCCTGCAGTAGCGGTGGTGCACCATCATCATGTTGTATCCCCCTCTGCACCCCTCCCCCTTCCCCCTTTCCACTCTCAGGCCCCAGCTGCTGGTGCTGCTAAACCTGGACTCGGAGCTGGTGGTCAAGCACCCGCGCCTGCTCTCCCTCACCACCCAGCTAAAGGCCGGAAAGGGCCTCACCATCGTGGGCTCCGTCCTGGAGGGCACGTACCTCACTAAGGGGCTGGAGGCCAAAAGGGCCGAGCAGGTGAAGGAGAATGCCTCCCGGAGCCAGTCGGCTAGCTTATTTGTTGCCATCTTCATTCGCATTTTCATTGTTCCTAAACCGGACTAAACTGGTCTTAATAGGCCAATATGTGTGTGATGGCTGCCCCCTTCTGGTAAACTAGCAGAATGCCTCATTCTGCCAAAGACAAGAAACTGCCTAGGACAGTTTTTGTATCCTTAAATATTGAATGATTGAAGGTTTTTTCATTATTACTTGACAGTTGGCTGACATGGCAGTGATGAGGGATTATTCTGTGTTAATTGTTTAGGTGTTTCTGTGCAGTCGTTGGATGTTTATCAGCACATTTGGGTGCTGGTGGTGCTTGTCATATGATGCACTAAAGAATTTTGCCGTAAACTAAGATCTCCTTCTGTTCTCATAACGAGAGGCTCTGCTTTCCCTACATTTTCACCAGCCCCTATTCAGACAAAGGCAAAGCACAGTACTCAGCTGTGAAGGACTTCCATTAGGCTTTCGGAAGACCAGGATATCAATGCAGTTCTTCATTACAGAATTTTACCGCAGATTGTAGTTGTGCGGTATTGCTGATGGCCTATTTATTCATGTGTGGCTTTTCAGCCTTATCGAGTGATGTGTTCCTGGTTTCTGTACCCTACCCATGTGTGTGCAGAGCGTCAAGTCCACCATGTCCACAGAGAGGACCAAGGGCTTCTGCCATGTGGTGGTGTCGTCCAATATGCGCGACGGCTTCTCCCACCTAATCCAGTCGGCCGGCCTCGGCGGCATGAAGCACAACTCGGTGCTGATGTCTTGGCCCGTGAGCTGGAAGCAGAGCGCGGACCACGCCAGCCTGACCAACTTTGTCGGTGGGTCCCCCTTTCTTTACTGTCGGGTCAGGGGGAACGCGAGTGAACGATTTGGGGGGCCAAGGACTGGAGTCCATGTCCAATTCGTCCTACAGAGACGGTGCGGGAGACCACAGCCGCACACCAGGCTCTCCTGGTAGCCAAGAACGTGGACAACTTCCCCGCCAACCAGGACCGGCTAAACGAGGGGACGGTGGACGTGTGGTGGATCGTGCACGACGGAGGCATGCTTATGTTGCTGCCCTTCCTGCTACGGCAGCACAAGGTGGGTCTAGTGGGGCGCCGCTTAGCCAGTCAGCCGACCAGGCTCCTCACATGTCTGCACCGTCTGGTATGGAATAGGGCGTAACGTGCCCTTCCCAACCCAGTCCAAAGAGTTTAGACCAGGGGTGGGCAATCTTATCCACCAAGGGCCGGTGTGTATGCAGGTTTTGGGGATAACCTTTAGGTCAGCTGTTCAAACCCAGGCGTGAGGACTCTTCAGCCAATCAGTCCTCTAATTAGTGACCTAATTAGGGAGTTGCAGCGAAAACCTGCTTAGACTGAAGAGCAGATTTTCAAAACTCACTCATACATTTTCAAGAAAACTTCTGTGCGCTTCACTCAGTTTTTTCGAAATTTACTGAAAGTTCATTGGATTATAGGAGGACTGAGTGAGTTTTGGTAACCGATGATGATGAGGAAGCCCGTCTTCTGATCATTGGCTGTCTCATCTCGAACATAACAAAAAAATGGACTGAGGATGAGAAATGAGTTTTGGACATTTGTTCTTCAGTTACCAGGAAGGGTCAGCAACGCCAGCATGGCAGCAGTGGTTATTGAAATACAGCCCAAAGGTTGTGGGCTCAAGTTCCTTCAGAACCACTTGGTGACACTTAAACAGTACTTACCCGCAGCTGCCCAGCAAATCACCCAGCGCTGGATGTGAGTGTGAACAGCTGTATCACCTTGGGCTGTGTCACATTGTCAGAAGCTTTGACAGTGTATAAGGTCAAGGATGGGCATCGCTCCATTTGGGCTGGTAGTGTTGAGTAAGAGGCTGTCTATGCCAGAGGCAAGAGCTGGAGCTCATCTCAGCCTGAAAATAGCTGTACTGAGCTGCAGACCTCCATCTCCTGGAAGCCTGGTGTAGCCTGGAAGAGCACAAAATTCAGCTAATTCCTGACCTGACCTGCTTGTCATCCTTTCCACCAGGTCTGGAGGAAGTGCAAGATGCGCATCTTCACCGTGGCTCAGATGAACGACAACAGCATCCAGATGAAGAAGGATCTGCAGATGTTCCTGTACCACCTCCGGCTGGATGCTGAGGTGGAGGTTGTGGAGATGGTAAATGACAGCCTGGCGTCTTTCTGTCTAACCATCCTGAACACCGTGAAGCAGGGAGTCTGGGGTTAAGGCTCAAGGGTCTGACCAGTGGTGTTCAGCAGGCAGGATGGCATGCAGCGAGGTGCTAATTGGGTTCCTGCTGAGATTGAATGATCAACTTATACATTTCAGTCAGCTGTTGTTCTTTTGTCTAACCCAGCACGATAGTGACATCTCAGCCTTCACCTACGAGAAGACTCTGATGATGGAGCAGCGTTCCCAGATGCTGAAACAGATACATTTGTCTCGGACTGAGCAGGAGAGGGAGGTACGTACAGCAGCCTGTGGGGGATGCTGGAGAGTGGAATTTATTTAGATCTTTCTGGCAAACGAATGAATCAATATGAGGCTTAAATTTTGAAATAATCAACAAAGTGTTTGATCACAGGGTTTCAGTTTTTTCACCTTTGCCTGGCAAATTACGGATGCAAAAATTGTTTGGTTTTTTGGGTCATACATATAAATACATTTTAGTTCTGTTCTGTCTTATGGAGCCTCCTTGTCTTGTGTTGGCTGTGTGGACTTTAACCTCTGGGTAATGGTGTTCACATGGCAGTATGGTTGCCTTTACTGTGCCTGGTTGGTCGTGTTGGGGGGGGGGGCTGAATGGAGAGAGTTCAGA
>JAABNY020000032.1:12086582-12102754 GCA_015164015.2 Brevimyrus niger
TGTGGGTGTGGGGTGGGTGGGGTTGGTCGGGGGTGGGGGGGGGGGGCGGGGGGGATGGGGGGCGATGGGGGGGAGGGGGTGGGGGGGGGGGGGTGGCGCTGGGCTGATGTGACAGCGACCGAATGGAAACTTGCGGACTCTAAGCTGGGGGGGGGGGTGGTGCAGATTCAAAGCATCACCGATGAGTCACGCAGCTCCATCCGGAGGAAGAGCCAAGGCAGAGAGCGGGCCTCGGGCCGCGGCCAGCGGAACAGCGCTCGGGAGGACCAGGTAGTCCTGCCCCCCTCCTCCCGCTGCCGTGATGCCTGCCCTAAGATTAAGTGGTTTCTAAGCAACTCCAAGGCAGTTGCCCTTAGAGACAAGCTTCCCACTCCCCATCCTCCCATCACCATGTTAGACGCAGCCGTGACCCCCCCACTCCCCCCCCAGCATTGTCATCTCTCCAGTAGTATTTCGGAACCCATCAGCTGGTGACCCGCTTGCTTCTGAATACCCAGCTCCCATCTGTAAGCCATTCTGTTCATTTATTAGTTCACATGTTCCACAGCTTCACTGCAGGAATGTGCCTGTGCATAAGTATACTATATTTTAACTGACTGACTGTGGCATAAGTAGTTCTGTTAAAGCTTTAAATTGGTCACCTGTATCGTGTAAGTTCACACTATATGATGTCTCCCTGTGTACACGAGCTGCAAAGATAGCATACGAAAATATTGGACTCCAAGGTCGAGGCTGCTTGTAGATGGATCACTGACAGCTTGAGTGACGAGTTGTTGCTGTGCTTCATTTGGGGCCATGTCTTGTGTGTTTTCCTCCATTGGCTGCAGCTTTTCAGAAATACCTTTAGTTTTAAGAGGTTTCCTCAGCTCGCATGGGGATAGACTCCGGTGGCTTCAGTCCCAGACCTAAGGCCGGTGATGTGCCCTCAGCCACACATCGCTGACCTCGCCCCTACTGACTCCACCCCTGCTGACTGCGCCCCTCAGGCTCAACTGATCCACGACAGGAACACGGCGTCCCACGGCTCGTCAAACGACTCGCCAGACGCCAAGAGCGATCCCACCCCGGACCGGGTGCACATGACCTGGACCAAGGAGAAGATGTTCAGCGAGAGGAACCGAAACCGCGAGGCCAACGTGCCCGTGAGGGACCTCTTCAACATGAAGCCGTGAGTGTCTCCCTGCTCAGTCCTCCTTCACAGTTCTATGATAGCCCCTTAAACGATGTAATGGTGTGCAAGTACTGACCTGAATTTGCACTGATTTGAAGATTCCTCATCTGAGAAGGTATCTTCTTGTTGGGGTTATGGGGGAAGCAGTAGCAGGCAAACGGCGCTTTTCCACTGGCATACTGGCACCAGGCTGTACTTGAGTCGTACCGTACAGTGAAGAGGCACTAGTGATAGCTCTGGTTTTCCACTGCAGGAGGGTCTGCTCAGTTAAGGTGTTGCTGGGTTTGGAGAATAACAGTGACGTAAAACTGAAGACACCCTTATTTACCATTCACATGGAGTACAACATGATTTACTAAGTGCTAATTTCTGGTAGCACACCTGCGACGGTCGCCTGTTATGTTAGTGGGAATACCATTAGCTTGTATAAATTGCATAATGAACCCATTCTGTTCAGCCATTCTCTAGTACTTTAAATAGGAGGATAAGTTTTATATCCTGAATTATCAACACTGCATCGGTACATCACGATATGCAATAGTACTAATAATGAATAATTTTGAAAATGCGCTTTTTTCCTTCGGATAATCCATGCATATAGATATACAATAAAAATATCTGTGCATTTTGATCAGATGGTGTTGGTGGTTTGATCACCCATGCTAGCCTAGTAAGCAGGGCCATGTAAGTTAGGGTACAGCTCGGGAGTAGCTCGGGTACAGCTTGAGAGTAGCTTGGGTACAGCTCAGGAGTAGCTCGGGAGTAGTTTGGGTACAGCTTGAGTACAGCTCGGGTACAGCTCGGGTACAGCTCGGGAGTAGTTTGGGTACAGCTTGAGTACAGCTCGGGTACAGCTTGGGTACAGCTCGGGAGTAGTTTGGGTACAGCTTGAGTACAGCTCGGGTACAGCTCGGGAGTAGTTTGGGTACAGCTCGGGTACAGCTCGGGAGTAGCTCGGGTACAGCTCACTACAGTGGAACAATGGAAACCGTCTCTTCACACTACAGCTTGGGTATGGTTTGGTTATTGTTGGCAGTAGAAAAGCGCCACAAGTTCTTCTTAGAATGTTTTCCTGAATCCTCCACTGGCCCCCTTCTGTGCTCACACCTGTTCTCGTGGCCTTTCATAAAGGGTTAAACACCGTAGGCTCTTTAAAAAGGCACGGAATCTTCAGGTAGCATGAAAAAGAACGGGGAGCATAACGCCGTGGGCTGGACGTGGCTGGCATGGCATTGCAGGCTGACTCTAACGTCATTTGTGCGCAGACACGTCCTGCTGAGGTGTCCATATGCATGGCCTGACGTGGACACGTCCATGTTACTTTAACCAAGCATCTCATATTCGTACAGATCATCCGGGTATCCTGTGTCCGAACATCTATATGATTAAATATTTGTGTGTATCTGACAGGACGTTTTGTTCTTTTATGTGCTGGATGTGAGACTGACTCCTACCTGGGTATTAAGTGAATACCATGTTAAATACGGGGTTCCCTTAAAATCAAAATCAAGAAACTTAAATTGGAGGAATATATTGACATCTAAAATACTGCAATCTGTATTCTTTGTTGGTCAAAAAATGAGGCATCTTTTCGGAGGTGGACGCCATGTGATTAAAGCAGGAACCCTGAAAATTCTGCGGAAAGCCTCTAAGTGTCTTTTTGTTGTTTTGTTCTGTCTTCCTTTTTCTAGAGAGTGGGAGAGTCTGTAAGTCACATTTCTCTTTGTCTATGCTGTGTGTGCGTGTGTCTGTGTCTGCGCGCGTGTATGTGCGTGTGACAGTGCTCATGCTTTTCATAACCCTGGGTCGGGCCATGAGGGCTGAGTAGGGGGATTTGGGAGTGGCAACCAGCCTCCCACTCAACCCCCCCCTCCCCCCCGCTACTGTCCTGTGAAATCGAAAACCCTTGTCTTCCCAGCTGCAACCGCATGTATGGTAGCATTTGTGTCGTGGGGTATTCAGCACTTTCTGCTTTTCCACCAAACCCCCCGAATTGGGGGCTGCCTTGTGGTCAGGAACACAATGTCATATCAGGGAGGCGTTCAGGTTTGCGTACCAGAGCTTTTGAGTGAGACATCATTATCAGGTAGGCTTAGCCAGGAAGATGCCCCTTTCCACGGCCTGTGTGCCCAAACAGCTTTGTGGCTCTCCATCTGAATTATGAATGTTTTTATGTGTTTTACACCAGGCCATATTCTCTCAACAATGAAACTCATAAGTTTGCTCCAAAATAGCCTGTAATATGACACCTCTGGTAAGGATACATATTTGACTGTGTGACCCGTTTTCTGTAGGGAAGCTTCTAAGTGAGTTCTTAAATTAGACGTGCTTCAAGGACATTCCATGCTGACTACATGAAATTTAATTTGCCAATCCAGCTTTTCTGGCTCTTTGCCCAGCAGAAGCTCCTCTATTTCTCTCTCTCTCTCTCTGTCTCCCCCTATTGGCTATGGCTGGGAATGGTGCTTGCCTAATATATTATGAATGCTGCTTTAATTGTCATTGAGCTGCTTCAGGCTGGGGGCTCGAAGGTAGGGGCACTCTTTCCTCGACGTTTTAAAAGAGTGCTGAAGCCTCGGGGGGTTGGGTTCGGTGTAGCAGTTTATAGATGCGGCATTAGGATTAGCGCTGACAGCTCTACTTGACCAGACCTCACCGCTGGCAGAATTAGCAGAGGGGGAATGTGCCAGGTCACAGCGGGGGAGATGCCGGCACAGGCCTTCTCCTCTGTCTGTCCCCCGTCTGGTGAGATCTAGTCCAGTGCCGTCTTCCCGGGAGTTGCCCCTGAACACGTGCGCGGGCTGCGCTTTACTGCAGGAATCAGTCCAACGTTCGGCGGATGCACACTGCGGTCAAGCTGAACGAGGTGGTGTTGAACAAGTCCCAAGAGGCCCATTTGGTCCTGCTCAACATGCCGGGGCCTCCCAAGCACAGAGGCGGCGACGAGAACTGTATCCTTTCCTTTTTACTCTGGTATGCATGTCATGTGACTGACCACACTGTCTGATTTATTATTATTCAGTTGCCAAGTCGATGTGAATTCCTCACAACCCCATAGACAACATTTCTCCAGAATATTCTATCTTCTGCTTGGATCTCCATGCCTCCCAGTTGCATGCCGGTCGTTGTGATTATTGAATTCATTCTTCGTCTTTGTCGTAGGGACCGTGGGAAATACATATGACTTTGGGACTGGTCAGCCACCTCTGCTCCCATACACACACCATTAGCACGAATAGTATTTGGCGGGTCCTTTTTAAACTTTATAGACACATTGTAGTGGTGAACTTTTGAGACTGATCAAATGTTGAGTCAAAACTGAAGCAGCATTGCATAGGGTTGCAAAGAGAAGGGGGCTAGAGGATTGTAGAGGTTGGGGGTGTGAAAGAAATAGGGATTAAATGAGTGTGATGAGACCAATTGAGTCATTCCAACAGTATCTAATTTCATCAAAGTGACAGTCTGTGCATGTGTCTGTTTCTAGGGTCATGTGACTCACACTCTTTTCTTGACCGGCTGCCTCAGACATGGAGTTCCTGGAGGTTCTGGTGGAAAGGTTGAACCGCGTGCTCCTGGTGCGCGGCGGAGGCCGTGAGGTCATCACCATTTACTCATAACCGCGTTGCATGGTTCGGTACACCGGGGCCGCTGGGCATTATGGGAGGCCTGTATCGAAGGGGAAGGGGAAGGGGCGGGGCCGGGTCTTCAGCGTTACAGATGCGTTTCAGAACTGCAGGCTTATGACCACCGGGGGTGCCAGCGGGGGATGGAGAGCAGCCTTCTCTACCCGCTGGGTAGTGCACTTTCTTACCCAGCATAGAAATTAATATTTATGGTTCCTTTGTATTCACTTCATTTTGTGTTTGTGTTCCTTTTTGAACACTCAGAAAAGATGTTTGTCATTAGGTTTATAAATTCAGTTGAGGACAACAGTGCAAATAAGAAGGTAGTCAAGTGGTGTTATTTTTCTTTGTTTAAGTCAATGGAAAATTGGTCATAAGACAAAACTGTACATTGGCCTCTGACCTGGGATGACCTCTGACTGTTCTCTGTAAGAAGTTTCATGTGTCACTTGTTCCTCTTTTGTCCAGTAGAGGACTTGTGCTTGTAGGGTTTAGATGTGCTCGTGCTTGTGTTTCTATTTAATGGTATTTACCAGTACATCTGAAGGGAATTTTAGAATGGCACGGTCCAGGCATGGCTGTCATGTGCTTCAAATGTGCCCCACTTTCAGTTCAATAGTGTTTTTATTTTTTTTAAACTACAAATGAGGTACAAGCACATCATTTATTAGTCATTCTGGTTTGATACCCCAAATCACAATATCTTCTCTATATCTGATGATTAGCAAGGATATATCAAAGCTAGGCACCAAGACTTGGGATCACATCCACAAATCAACACATGCTAGTCTTAGCGTTGATGGGCTCAGTTGCCTTCAGCCTGATGGGAGGGTTGAGCCTGGTGGAGTTGTGCATGCAATGCACACCATACACACCGGCCTCTCCTGTAAGATGTGTGCAGATATGGGTGAAGCCATCTCACTGACAGTTTTAATGACAGTGATTGTCTGGTAAAAGCACCAGTCATCAGGAAAAAAAAAAAAGCCATAGTTCATATGGTAATGCTGGACCTCAGGCATCGTGTGTTGTCAGGACTCGTGGATTATGTCATTGGCTGAAAAAAAACGTTATGGGGTTGAACTTCTCGAATCGTTACCTCAGTCTCCAGTGAAGTATCATTTCAACCTCAGGCGACGGCCGAAGAGGCCAAATTTTAAGCCTGCCCTCCCCGTGGGGACAGAAAAGAAAAATGTAATCTATGCACCGTTAGACATTATGCGGTTGTGTCATTTTCATGTTTCAATCTGCATGTGTACATGGAGTCCAGCGGGCTTGATCCTGGAGCTTAAAGGCGATTGTGTCGTGCCGAAGGATTAGTTTTAGAAGCAAAGTCATGGATGTCCGTTTTGACACCCACACATATTTGTTGCCCACCAGCAGAGAGAGACCGTCTCTGTTTCAGTTGAAAGGATTTTATCACAGCACTTTGGGTCTCATAAAAGGCTTAAAGGCACTGGCTGTTTTCACATCAAGCCCTGTGTCTTTGCAAGTTAAACTTCACTAGATCATAAAATACAACGTAGGCCACCCATTTTGTTTAAGCCAATGTGTCAGGTCACAGGAAGCTTAACTAATCATACAGCTCTTGTAAAATAAGAATGAAGTAGGTTCTCCTCTGCTCAGTATGGGGGACCACACCAACTCCAGGCTGAATGGCCCCCATAAAGTTGTGGTTGACTTTAATCCCAGGAGACAATAATTTGTCTAATATGGTGGAAACAATTAGGTTATTCAAATGCTTAGTATCTCATTTGGAGTTGAGATGTATGGCCTCCCACAGGAACAATGACTGCAGGAATGGTGGAGCAGAACAGCTGCTGTACACCTCAAAATTACCCACAATGCCTCTGCACACCTGAGATGCCAAGTTTCTCTGTAAAAGTATTCCAGGGTGGATTAGAGACACACGCAGAGTGCATCTAAACTAGCTGGTAAAAAACCAAAGATTTTGACCAATTAGCTGTCCTGGTGCAGTGGAGATGTCTTTTCAAGCAGCAAACACTAACTGTGAAGCAGTGCATGTTTGTGTTACTATTTTGTCAGCAGAGGGCTGAATTTGACCCTTGTCTAGTCTCACCACAGAACTCCACATCAATGAGAAAACTCTTCATTTGTGGGTTTTTACAGCTGTAAAGAGGCAGTTTGTCTTGCCAAAACTGGCCCCTGATCTTTGGATTACATGTGAAATGTAACTTTTTAGGTCTTTAGGCATCTTTATTGTGTACAGAAAAAAAGTGCCAAAAAGATTTAGAAGAAACTGTGGAAGGACACGCTTTGTATGAAGGACGCGCCTTGTATGGATTCACCTGGAAGATTAAAAAACAAAAAAATCCAAACTGACAAGCTGCTTACTTTCTGCTGTGTAAAGATTGGGTGATGTGATGGCAAGGTGCATTCTGAGAAATATAGAGGTTCGGTTAAAAGGTTTGGTCTTCCTTCTTTACTGGACTTCCCAATGGGAATGTGCCACCATATCATGAGTTCTGGTTTTTTCTTTAATGGGTAATGAAGGGACTGTTTCTTGGCCTCCTGTGAACTGTAGCCCTTTTTGTCATTCATGAATGAGCTGAAGCCCCCCTTTTTAACAAAAAAAACCAAGTCAGCACAAGTTTTCAGCAGAAACCTTTGGTCATGAGGCGATTTACTGTAACATGGATTGGTACCCCAAAACTGCAATGCATTTTGGGAAATCTGTATTAAGGGGGAAGGGCTGGGACTAGGTCTTCATCGTCACACATGCACTTCAGGACTGCAGGTTTATGACCATCAGGGGTGCCAGCTGGGGACAGAGAGCAGCCTTTTCTACCAGCTGATTTACAAGCACACTCTATCTTCCTGCACAAAAATCCAAATTTATGGTTCCTTTGTATTCATTTCGTTTTGTGTTTGTGTTCCTTTTTGAATACTCAAAAAGATGTTTAGTAGATTTATAAATTCAGCCTAGGACAACACTGCAAATAAGAATGCAGTCTTGTGTAGCTGTTCTTTTTTGCCTGTTTATTACAAGACAATACACATGTGTAGCAGATGGGCTCTGGTCATACCCCCAGACAAGCCGACCACTTTTGACATGGCTGCAGATAGTACCGTGCAGTAGTCATTAGTTACCACCAGGTGGCGTCTGTATTCCACTCATGAGCCAGGCATCTTGGGGGCTCCGTGACAATAAATGTCAGGTTTTTTCGTTGCTCTAAAGCACATTTTATTTGTGCGCTGTCTGACTAAGGGAAATTCTCCCTGTGTAGTTCCACAGTTTCTTTGAACATTTCTTAGTTTTTCGATATATATATTTTTTTGTAACCATAACATTGTACTTTTTTTAAAGTATGTTGTAAACAAAGTGTGTCTGTTTTTAGAGCAGGCCTGATGTCCACCTAGATGTTTTCCGACTACATACATTTATTTCAAAATATGCGCTTGTGTCATTTGTGGTCATGGACGCAACTTCCTGTTACTTGCCATGTTTTTTTTTTTTTTTGGGGGGGGGGAGGGGGCAGTGGGGTAATGTTTCAGAGCTCTGGGTATCACTGTATGTATACATGCTGTCCCCACCTGGAGGACTGTGCGAGCAGGACTTGCTGGTTCATCTCACCCAAGGAGACGCAGAACAACCAGGACAAAGGCAACAAGTGACATGTGTCCTTTGAAGGAAATTGATCAATATGTTGTTGTTGTTGTTGTTTTTTTTTTTCTTTTTTTTTTACATGTTCAATGTGTTATCCACCAAAGATAACTTATTTGTGGGCCTGTCACATATAACAAATAAAAGGGCACTTAAACTAATCAGCAATAAATATCAGCTCCTCCTTCTCCAGAATGCTTTTCAAATGTTCTGGTGGTAAAAAATCAGCACTTAGAATGGTGTGATCTACCTCATAAAGGGAATAAGGGGGGGCGGGGTTACCAAGCTCACAGCCCATACCGGCTGCGATGGTGGTTGGGGGGGGTCACACAGCATGTTGACATGCAATTACCCCCCCCCCCCCCACACACTTTCCAGTAAGTGCATGGCTTTTGCTGTCCATCCAAATCGTTATCCAAATCGGCTTCTGCTGCTTGTGCAGGTCAGGGGAGGATCCCAGGGGCCGGCGAGAGAGAGAGAGTACGTTAAGATGCCCACTTCGGTGGGAATGGCCCTTTAAATGGAATTTGTGCCTCTGAGTCATGAATAAAGTGCTGAATGATACCGGACCAAATGACCCGGCTGTTATTGGACAAGCACATCTCCTGCACAGACACCAGCCTCGGGCCGCTATGGAGTCCACTTGACACACCATGGTATGGTGAGGCTACAGTGATGTCACATGCCGATGTTTCAAAGGAGCGGCAGAGGGTATGGAGATTTTCCTGACGCTGATTCCAAACATTAAACTGCTGACCACACTATATATCTTCACACGAAGATTGTAATTCTGTTACAAGGTAGCTGAACAAGACCATCACAAACTGCCTTGTCTGTCTAGTCATTAGTATGCATAAAGGAGCAGGACTGACCAGTTTTAGGTCTAATACTATAAACAAACCTAGTGACAGATTCTATAAGATGCCCATAACAGCGAGAAAACCCCAAGAGGAGAGTGTGGTGAGTCTGACAAAGAGCTGGTAGAGGGAGCCGTTTGAGAGCAGGAGAGAAACAGATTTAAGTCTAAGACATTTTGAGATTTCACAATTTACTACAGCAACGCTGAAAATCACTGTTATCGGTGAAATCGGCTGAAAATCAAATAAATGGAGCAGAAACATTCAGTTCACATTTAGCTGTGTCTGGTGACATTGGTGGTGGAGGATTTCCAGAATATACTGTGGAAGTTTAGGACACTCCTATGTGCTGCAAGAGGGCCAGCTGTGGCTTCACCACAATACCTGATGACCAGTGAAGTAAGAAGAAAGTGGCAGATGGGGAACTGCAATAAATGCAGAAATGTGAATAATGAAGATTTTCTTTGTACTGATGGTTTCCCTCTTGGGTAAGTATCCCTAATATTTTCAGTTTTCTCAAGTGCTATTTGCTTTACTTAACATGGCAGTGACAAAGATAGAGTTGTAACTGTTGTAACTGTCGATTTGTGTGTTAAAATAGCACCAGAATCTTTATTTGTAAGGCGATGGAAATTTGTGTTGGCAGGACCTGTTATAGCTGGAGAAAGCATGACAAAGGCAACAGACAAATAGCATGACTTGGAGAGTAAAATGACTCAACATAGCCTTAGTACAGCATTATTGATGGAATTAAATATGTCTGACAAAGGATGATCAGTAAGTAACTATAATTAAAGCATCTGAAAGCCAGGCTTAATGACCTTTAGCAATCGTGAGTTCATGCTTAAGGATGCTTAAGGGTAATGAAACATTTGTGCGCCTTCTAATCAGGAGTCCATCTCCAATGCATCTGGGGTCCAGAGCAATTGACTGGTGTAGAAGGGGGTTCAGTGAGCATTAATTGCTCATATGGCAGGTCTGTCGCAAGATACATGAATTACTGGTGTAAGGGCAAACTGAAAGACTCCTGCACAATTTTAACATCAACCTATAATACAATTCCGGGCAGCATTTCTATCCTGGGTAACCAATTCAAACTGGTCTTTTATGTGACCATGACTGTCCTCATGGGCTGGTATCAGTGTGTCATAGATCCATTTCCATCCCTCATTGGCCATCGTCATACCGTGAGTCTTATTGTCATCAAAGGTGAGAAACTGATAAAGTGATTTTTTTTTATATAGAGTGGTGATTCTTTTTAAGCTAAGGGAGTGCTGAAAGATAGCTGATATTTTTGAAGGGACAATAGAATTGATGCCATAATTAAACAGCAAAACTGCTGGCTCAGTATGTATCTTTCAGTCATTGATGTAAATCAGATATCGGTAAATGTGAGACTTGCATTGTGTTTACATGATGGTTGTGTCACCAGCAAGTTGAACCACGAATGACCCCCCACATAATTCATCAATAGAAGTCAGTGACATCAAGGAATAAAGGTGTTTGCTCTCAGTTACCACACACACACACACACACCTTTATGCCTCCCACAACTTGCTCTTTGTAGAGTGAGCTGTCTGTGACGGGCAGCCACCTGTGTGGGAGCTGGGGGTTAAGGGCCTTATTCATAGGCCCACAGACATGCTGAAGCTGGATTTGAACTGGCAACCTTCTGATTACAGACACACAGACTAAGCCCACTGGGCCACATGCTGCCCCCATCCATCCATCCAACTATCTATCTTCTGTAACCATATATCCTATTCAGGGTTGTGGGAGTTCCAGAGCCCATCCCAGGTGAGGTGCCAATGCATCACAGGGCACACCTATGGGCATTTTAGTAACTCCAATTAACTTCAGCATGGTTTTGGACTGTGGGGGGAACCGGAGAACCTGCAGGAGACCCCATGATGACACGGGAAGAACATGCAAACTCCCATGCATTCTCAGCTCAGATGTGACTGTACACGGATAGGTCATGCATTGCTGCTTAAGCTATGCATTGTTACAAGAAGCTATTGACTTAAGTCAACAGGCTGACTTCCTCTCTCTAAATACATAGGTACGTTGGGTTGTCCCCCTTGTGCTGAACTGTATTTAAAAAGCCTACAAAGGTTCAATTCTGGGACAGAGTGTGTCCTATATATATATTTAAACATATATCAGATTGCTAGCATATATATAACTAGCAATCTGATATATGTTTATAAATATATATCAGGTGGCCTAGTTTTTTTAGGTTTTGAAATGTAATTCTGATGGTAATATCAATTTTTAAATTGTTTCATCAATGTTTATAGACTGAAAATATTAGATATTTTCTCCACTTCAAGTGGCAGGTAACACATTAGCTAACAGCATGGACTGGTGAGCTAAAGTCACAGCTGGATCCCGGCTTTGGGCCCTTGAGCAAAATATTTACCCATGATTGCTCTAATAAGAAATGTCTAGCCATACGAATGGGTAAAAAGAGCAGCTGTGAATTAAAGAGTGTTTGCTGAGGACCTAAATTGATTTTTAGCTGTGTCCTCTTTGCTCTGATTATGGGTGCACCTTAATGGTCAGCTGGTGGGAAAGGTCTCCAACGTCTCCAACCTCCACATCTGGGGTCATGCCCAAGACCAGTGTGCAAGGACTCCCCAAGAAGGACCCTTCCGACACCACCCTCGCACTCTCCGTCCCCTCTGACGTTAGTTCGCTCTCGCAACATGTGTATTCAAATTGATAACTTGGGATTTTCATTTTTTTTTCTCCCTCAAAAATGAATCTATGTTGTGCTGCAAATCTTTTGCTGACTAGTGATCATACCCTGATTAAAGAAAATCAAATATAATCCACGATTGTGTGTTTCAGCTGTTTTGAAGAAGTGACTTATACCACCAATTCATCTTCCAGCTGACTGTACTGGGGTTAAAAACTGGCCCTGGAGTTTGAGGTCCCGCGCAATAAATGTAGCCAGCCCACAGATAAACCTCTGGTGTGCTAGATAACCAAACCCTGTTCATAACGGCATGGATCCTAGCCAAAGCAGCACAGGGCACAAGGCTAGGGTTAGGGTATACCCTGGATGAAACCCCTGTAGAGCAGAGGTCACCAACTGTGGAATATATGTTGGTTATTTACAAAACTGTTTATCCAAAACTGTGACACAGGTTAGAAATGAAATCCATTTCTTTTAAAATCTTTGTTCATATTCGTGTGTGTGTGTATCAAACCTTCTACTGAGGAGTAGTAACTGGGTTTACCCTTCTGTGTGACGCCGCACAATTAGCAGTATTAATTTAATGCGAGTGTTCATATGAGAACATCATAATTATCACTGCCCGTCTTCCAAAAACATCACAATTATCACTGCCAGTCCTCCAAGAAAATTTCGTTTACTCGATCGTATGACTTCGAATTCCTGTCCAAGCAGATTTGAATAACATGGTCCTCATGCGTTTTAAACATCTAATATAGCTCCTGGGGAACTCTTTGCTCTTTTTTTAACCAAGATATTTGATGCATTAATACTGAACTTCCGCCGTGCAACCTAATAAGAAACACACCCCAAAAATGAACCGACGGGATCGTAATTTGCTTCAAAATATTATGGTGTGTGTGTACAGCTGTGTTGAAGAACCGGATTAAGCATGACCAGTTTGCTTTGTGGTTAATATTTCACCACACCATCAGTGAATTCACAGCTGCATTAAAGACAAATGGCAAAACCATGGTTATTTTGATTAAACTGATATATGTCGCATGAAAAATATTAATATGTGTCGTTAATCGTTATCATTAGATTTTTGAGAAAGAAAGTGGAATTATGCCCTGTCACTTGAGGGTTAAAACAGGGCGGGAGGGAGCTTGACGTATTCTGCATAGTGCAAAACAGCATTGCAACATCAATAACCAGCACTATAACAACTCTGGGCATCCCACAGCACGTTTTATTCATCACTGGTTTCTTACAACACCGGCAAAAGAGGTGTATCTAAAAAAAAACATGTGTTTCGTATTTATAAATAAAAAAAGAAATAAAGCTGAATAGTATTTTTTTTCTTTCGCCTCAAAAGAGGGCGTTGCAGGAAAACAGAAGGTGACATGTCTTTGGGCAGAAGATAAGCGTGCGACGCTTGGAGGAGGAAGCCGACTAGTAAAAGGATGAAACAGGCGCAGACTGATCGCGGCGGGCGGGTACCGACTTAGGTGCAAGGAAAACCCCAAGCACCGAGACCAGAAACCAGGGCTGATGCGAAAATGCGAGGCGCTTGGATCTCCCTCCGTGCAGGTGGATCGTTAACCTGATGGCACGGTTTAATCTTTCTCGTATATCTGCGCCTAGTTTCGGGTCAGTGCTGCTCTGGGTCTTAGGATGGTTAGCGGAGACGCTCGGCGGTAAGCACTGATCGTGGGCGAGAGGAGCCATGCTGCCCGGCGTCGGGGTGTTTGGCACCAGCCTGACGGCCAGGGTGATCATCCCCCTTCTGAAGAATGAGGGCTTCGCCGTCAAGGCGCTGTGGGGACTCACTCAAGAAGAAGCCGAGGAGCTGGCCAAGGAGATGAACGTGCCCTTCTATACGAATCGGATCGACGACGTGCTGCTGCACCAGGATGTGGATTTGGTGTGCATCAACCTACCTCCCCCCCTCACCAGACAGATTGCCGTCAAGACATTGGGTGAGTTTCAGTCTTATTTTCAGCTGTGCACAGGGAAACTATGGTATTTTGTTCGGATATTTACGTTTCTCGGCGTCTCTTCCTTTCACACTTATCGTTCTCTGCTGCATCTTGCATCATGCGTTGAACTTCCTGCAAAAACGAAACGCCATCACGCAATCGCGGTGAAATTAAATAGGTTACCTACATGTCTGGTACAATCGCATACCGAAACCGTGTAGCATGACATGCAACGGCTTTATGGGGTGTGTAATTTCCTCACTGGAGATCCCCAGTTTTGGCAGCCCGTGCAAGAGAGCCTAGAGGTTCGGTTCGGGAGCTGGATCTGGTGTGCAGACTGGCCGCAGGGCAGGTGCGGCTGGCTCGTAATGAAGGAACCGGCAGCGTGAACCGGTTTCCTATGTTCCGTTCATCAGTTTGTTTAGGCTTTCGAAGAAACAAAGGGTCACATTCAGCTTCACAGTAAAGATGGATAGCTCTCTAAAAATACTGAAATATATTGGTCGTGTGCAGCAGTATTTTTTGTAAACAATGGGTCCTTATATCCAAATGAAATGACCCTTTATATGTTATTGGCTTTTTGATGAGCACTAAAAGCAATTAGAATATGCAAGATATATTTTTGCATAACTACATTGTCGCAGGTTTAGGTGTCGAGTGTGCTAGTATAATAATGAGGTGTTGTAGATCAGTATGATTTAAACAACCAGGCTTGAAATGGGTTATTGCAAGAGTACGTGAACGGACTGTTCAGTTCAGTAAATCATCTAATGCAATCTCGCTTGCTGTTAGTAGTGCTCAGATTGAAGACATGTTATTGTGTCACGTTGCCAAATCACTTTCTTTTAAAATCACTCTAATCAGCGTGGCTATTGGTCGTAACGACCGATCATGTTTTTCTGCACAGTAGACAGCGACTGTTTGAATCGGGTGTAGCTCTAAATTCTGCCGCATCTACTCCCGTGAAATACAGGCAGGTTGAGGGCTCTCAGGGAGGTGTTACCCTTCCCCGTCCCTCTACAGGCAGCGTCCGCTCTGGATCGGAGGGCTGACTGACACATGCAGCTGTCTCGTGGCAGCAAAAAATAGCCCCAGCGTGTTCATCTCTGGAGCCGCCGTCATGGACACCGAAAATAACTGGTGGACGTTCATGAAGGAAAGGGATCGTTTATGTTTCCTGGTTGACTGTTGATGGTTTATGGGGCGGGTCGAATACACGGGGTTGACGAATACACTAAGAATATTATTAAACAGCATCCTGTGTCTGAATCAGTTTTAGTGTGGGATGGCTGTATTTATAACACAATGCGCAGTATGACCGTGTGGCAAGGGGTACCTTCATTTTGGCTAGTTTGGTGGGTCTGGAAAATTTGTATAATGCATTGTTTATTGCAAGGCAAATTAGTTTATAACCTTGTAACATAAAAGTGCTTACTGTACGTAAAATATACACAGACAGAATGTGGTCGTGTCACTAACAGTGAGTTTTGAATGTTAATTTCTCTTGTAGATCACAAATATTTGTGCATATTACAGTCCTACCGGTTCTTCTGTTTGTTCACTGCCATGCAGGTGAGGGCTTCGAAAAGGTACTTGTACCGTAGTGGACTTTACGGAGTTATTAACTTGATCTGTCGGATCTCGCTGTTCAGTAATGCACAATATCAGCAGGACTTATTGATCGTTAGTCAGCAGTAAATGGACACGAAATGGAATCGGAAAATATTTTGAATGGACTAATTAAACAGTTAGTAAAACGACGGTTCAATTAATTTCATAATCCAGCAAGGTAAGAAACTAATACCACCACAAACAGATGCAAAGCGTCTTTTTTCTGTCTTCCATTCTGTGAGTTGCTCCTCAAATCCCAGAACGGAGACCCATGTAAGAAGAAAGTAGCTGTTGATGTTCCTAGAGGTCCCTCATTATTTATACTGATGGATGGCTGGAGCAGTAGAACTAGCCCACGCAGAGCAACTAGTTGTTGATTAGAGGGCAGTTATTAATAACAACAATAACAACAACTATTATTATTATTATTGTTTTCTTTCAAATGAGTATGAACTAGGTCAGAACTGGCAAAAGCTGGCTTGAAGTCACCCCAGCCCTAGCTACTCCTGTAGTCACGGGCACCCCCCCACGCCCAGCGAAGGCGTACGGGCCCTAGGGTTAGGGCAGGGGCAGGGGTTGAGGGTCAGGGAAGGGGGAATTGGCCAAGGCGGCGGTCCCAGCCGAAG
>JAABNY020000032.1:12102854-12116282 GCA_015164015.2 Brevimyrus niger
CCCCCCCTTTTTTTTCAAGCAGAAGACGCCATACGGGTTGTTAAGGCGTGACGGGGGTTCGGACGTGGGCCCTTCCGCTCTTACCCCCCCCCCCCCCCCCATT
This sequence comes from Brevimyrus niger, assembly GCA_015164015.2. NCBI lineage: Eukaryota > Metazoa > Chordata > Actinopteri > Osteoglossiformes > Mormyridae > Brevimyrus > Brevimyrus niger. The sequence goes on from JAABNY020000032.1 coordinate 12,102,958, forward strand.
TCTTGAGACATGCACAAAGGAGAGGCCTGTCTTGGGTCAGCACTGTTCCAGGAGATAGTGAATGAAGAAGCTAGCTCTCATGAGATTTTGTTTTTCACTTTCACAAGCTTGCAGACTGAAAGGGATCAGTGTGATAGTGTGATTGTTTTTTTTTTTTGGGGGGGTGCATAACGACATATCCCTAATTGTTTGTGCTGCCAAGGTGGCCATGATAAGATCTTATGATTGTGAGCTGGGAAAGTGTAACACATTCGATTTTAACCCTGTTTACACCCTAAAGATGTTTACAGCAATTGCATGTGAGGCATTTTTGTCCACATGAAAACAGACATGCCACAGGAACTTCCTGCTCATCAAGTGTCCTGATTATGAATTTGAAAGTAAAACCTGCAGGCTGAACGTGTGGCTGATTGACTGATTGGCTGACTGCTCTCCACCACACCGCATATAGTGCCAAGCGTTTTATGCAAAGTGGTGGCTGTGGGTGTCAATAAATATACACATACTGTCATTATCTTTTGCCGTTTGTCACCTGCCTTTAAATACCCATGAAACAAAATGCTGGAAAACTAGTTCTGAGTGGAAAGTTGTGGCTGAAAGTACACTGTGTATGGAAAGTATTTAAAAAAAAAATGTAAATCAACCACAGTGTTCACATTATTTATTGATCTGCCCTTTTAAACCTAATTGAAACGAAAACATTTTTTATTGTCTTTTAATAAAAAATATTTATAATGTAATACTTTCTACTTATTCATGATACACACATGCTTTTCATTTCTTTGGCTCTGTGATGACGTCACAAGTTTCATGATGCAACTTGTTGGCTTTCATTGGCCTAGGGAACAGGTTATGTCTTCTGCCACCCACTATTCAGGTAAACTCCGTCGTTTTGATCTTCCCCACAGCCCCAAGAGATAAAAAACCCCCAGCCTGGAACAATGCAATACACCTCGTATGCTGAGGTTGGAAATGTACCTGATTCTTTTCCTGCTCGCCCACGAGCCACGGGCCTTGTCACACTCTGGCGAACCAGTCTTTCTAGCTGTCTGATGTTACTGTGATGGGGCTATAAGCAAGTGTCGTCCATTCCCGGAATGCTTATGCCTGGTTCAGCTCTCTTGCAGCAACAATTTTGCAGATCACCCATTCGATTATACAGTAGAACAGTAACAATTCTGCTTCTCTGCTGCTGTTAGAATCTGTCACTCAGAACTCCTTCCTTCCCATCTGTGAATAATGTAAGGGTATTAACATATATAAATTAAATTATCTTTAGGCTATGCAAATGCTATAATTTCTTTATTTTCAAGAACATGTCCATGGTAAAGATGGTTCTTCTTAAGCATTCTTGATGCTATTTCATTTGTATGTTCTATCTTTTAAGTGTTAAGTGTTAGTGTTAAGAAATAAGGCTTCAGGAAACTCACCCCAGGTCTGCATTGTTCAGTTTCAATATAGAACTCTTTGCTGGGCATGTTAACAGAAGACCATTTAGATTTTCCTACAATCTAAACTCCTGCCACTGTCTAAACTTACTGTTCCCTTTTTCATCAATGTGAGATAATCCTTTGACATGTTTGACTGTGGAAATGACAGCAGTAACCATTTTTCCTGTCATTGTTTGATGAGTGATTTTTTTCTCCCCTTCCCAGCACCTAAACCATCATTTCTTTTAATTACTTTGCTCTGAAAACCATTTCACATGATCTATCCTGGAAGGGCACCTTTAATGGTACCTTGTTGCCATTGGTTTGTTTGTACAAAGGGTGTTTATTACAGTTAGTTCTAACCAAAACAATCGATTCATTACTTTTATTTAAAATATTCTTTTTCTCATTTTCTACTACCTTTACACACGATTTAAGAGATCAAATCTATGGCTCAAAAATATCTATTAGGGAGGAGCTTACATCATGTCAGTCCAATCAGGTGCCTCTTAATTGGGTAGGTCTACATCATGTCTGTCCAATCAGGTGTCTCATTATTGGACAGAGTAGTAGTGGTGTTTCAGGGGTGCTTAATTATGCCATATTGATATGCCACAGCTGTCAAACTTATGTATTTATCTTGGTTGTATGGTTGTATTTGGGAGGGTTGAGAACCACACTTGACAAAAACCGCCGCATACACACACACACACACACACACACACACACACATGCAGATATGCTTGTATTCATATCTTTAAGGGAATTATCTATTAATTTCTTTAGCAAAACCTCGATCCCAGTAATGACAACCTTAACCCCTTCCCAGTCCTGACCTTATCCATGAGTAACCAAACAAAATACAAGACTTTTGGTATTTTTAGTTTTTGATTGCAGTCACAGATTTTTTATTAAATTGACTTATCCCTTGTGGGGACTGAAAAAAATGATCCCCCACTATGTCAAAATAACAGATGTTTATTACACAGCATATAACACTCACACACACATTGCCGCACTTCTCTTATAAACTTGTTTGATTTGCCCATGTACCCAGCCGGATCTTCTTTGGCCTTTGTAGTTTTAGACCTGAGGGGGTGAGGGGTGGGGAGGTATGTAGGGTGGGTGGGTCAAATAACCAGCTCATCTCCACTGTTGTACACAAGCCAGGCAACCCTGCCTAGGAATAGTACCTGTGGGACCAGCTGTGGCTCTAGTAGGTTCATTAGCGTTTAGCTGAAAAGGACAAGCTGATTCACTGCATTCGTCGTTAATAATAATCATCTCTGAAGAAGAGTGTTGTGTCCAGGGCTTGTTTTTCGGTTGCACGGCTGTGATGCACGTGGTAGAGGTGCAACGATGCAGCTGTTGGCCCGTGTTTTCTGTGACGCCAGCTAGCCCAGTCCTGTTGACAGGTGGGTTCTCCTTGCTGGTCTAGGTATAGTACTTCTCTTCCTTTCTCCTTTCGTGTCTGAGTGTTTGTCACAGAATGGGCCACACTCTCACACACAAAGTGGCGTGATTTTGTGTCTGCTGTTGATTCACACCCATCCAGTTAATTTACATGCTAATTCCGACTAGAAAGGTGCCTTGCGTTTAAGCTCTTGTGAAATTGCCTTTGTTTCGGGCCCGAATTGGATCGCAGTTGGAGTTGGAGACCTTTGGTTTGTCTGCTGAAGGCCAACAGAGCGAGGTGTTCTGAGGACCCATTCACTGTGTGTGGTTTACTAACCGAGGATGGTTATACATTTCTGAACAATGCTTGTGGCCTTCATCCCTCAAGGATCCTCCTAATTGTACAGTATAAAATGCAAAATGGAGGATCTTCAGTTTAAATTCTAATCCTGCCTCACTGAATGAATGGGTCTTTTGCTATTTTTTGTATTTTCTGTAGTGTAGAAGTGCTTTCTAATGCCTGGTTACATGATATAGACCCTTTCAACAAATGGGCACAGATTCCAAACCTACTGAGCTATACCACACTCACCATACTGAGTCCATCCATCCATCTTCCTTTCTAATGAAAGCGCAGGTAATGTATATAATGCCCATTTCTCCTTTGTATATAGGTCACCAGCTAGATAAAGCTCTGCTAACGGTTATCCCCCAAGGTGATTTTCCTCAGCCTGTCCTGTTCGGTGACCAGCTTCTGTTGTATTGTCCTCTGTAAACAGAAGGGATGATGACCTGGATGCTGGCTTTCTTTACTGAGGCCCATCTTCTGCTTATCAGGTCTCCCACCTACTTTCTCCGTCTCAAAGGTCCTGTCACATGTTACTCATTTTTTTTTCCCCGCACTGCTTTTCAGCTTCTGCGTGACTGAAAAGTCCCCGCTGTCGTTTGCCTTCTCGACGGACTTGCGGCCGAACCGTTTGGAGCAGGGAGCCAGTTCAGTAACACGACCCACGGTCACGGTACCATACTGAAATGAAAGCAGGGTGCTTGCCATGATTCAGCACCATGTCGACCAAAGGTGCTCACGTAACGAAGTACATTAGTCTGTTTCCTAGGAACCTCGCGCTTGTGATTTATCGGACAGGTGGGTGGCTCCTGACAAACTCCTCCAGGGTGATTCTCTGTATGGTCAATACAAAGCATCTGGTCATATACAACTGCACCATTTGCACCTTTATTATCAGCCATGGTAACTTTCAGGCTTAGAGATACAGTCCACTCTGTGGCCAGCATGTGCCACTATGTAAATTATTATGCTGGACTTCTCATACACTTTGGTCCCTCCCTTTCTGGACCACCTTTGGGGATCTTGTGACAAGTTATTCATCGCAATCGTCAGTCCCGCATCACGGCTTAAGCCGGTCACGAAACACTCGCGCCCTTACAGGCGTTACAATGCCCCCATCTGATCTGAAAGGTCTGTAGATGCACTCATGCTTCATGGCTAGTTTCTCCTTTGCTGGTTTCCTCCCAGTCCCCACCTGGAGGGCTGAGTAGATGTGACCTCTCGGTGAGGGCGTTTGTTTTGTAGTGAGTGTGAGTTATGAGCCGTATACAGAGTAAAATCCTTTAATGCACTTAATTCAATGCCAATACATGTTTTTACAGGTTACATAAACGTTTCTAAATCAGAAAAGGCAGTGGCATTTTTTTATGGTTTCTGTTTCATGTACCACATAATTACCGCCATTTACTTCAACAGGAAAGCACTATAGAGTATTAAATCAATAGGAGAACATTGCTATGCTTGCATATGCATTGGACTGATTGGCTTTAAGCGTTATACTTTCCTTAGGTGAGGTATTAGATTTACCATTAAACTTCTGAACTCAAAACTAGCTTTAAAAAAGCATTTTTGTAGCTAAGAGCTGCTTTTGCCTGAGTGGCAGGAGCTTTTCATGCGTCTGTGTGTCTGTGGCTGGACATTGGCGCCTCCCCGGAGGTTTAGCCGCTATCAGGAAGTGGGAGAGGAAGTGCCCTGCAATGCTGCCCTCCGAGCCCAGGCTCCTGGCGGCTTCCCTCCCGAGCTTCTGCACTGAGGGAGCCGCATGCAGGAGCATCTGCTCTCGACTGCTTTGTCTTTCTGGGCTCGGGTACAAACAGAAGCTCGTGTGGCCGACGCTGCTATCAACGCTAATGCTTGATTGTCGTCTCCCAGCAATGTGGGCTGTGGCTGAGCCCGGGGCAGGAAAACCAAGAATTAGACGTGAAGTTTACTACATGCTTTGCGCCATGGTAGAGTTTCCAACGACCTCACGACACGCCGGTCGGTAAAAGGAACGCTACGCTTCCCCGCAGTGGGCATGTTGGATGTGGGTTAAGCCGTATCAGGCCAAGGTGCGTCATTTCAGAACTCGGTGAGAGACAGTGTTTACAGTTTGGTATGTGTTCTCTCAAACTCCAATGGCTGAGGTGCTGATTAACAATAGCTAGGAAGAAGACGGAGAGAGACCCACCGTAGGAGACTGTAGGGCATCGATGCTGAAATATCGATCCTTTCGATCTTTGTGTTTTACTTTAAGAATACATTGTAATGGTAAAATATATTCTTTATGAAGGGAGTAGAACAGGAACTCCCACCATGCCCGGGCTGCACACGAGGGCGGAAAAGGGGAAGACTTTCGAGGGCCGCGACTCTAGCGTCTAGGGAAATGGAGCTATCGATCCACCACCCTTGGCAAGTTTCACCAGTGGGGTTATAGGTCAGCACTCAATTTCAGTATCAGGATCCAGTATCAGTGCAGGTCCAACTTAGCTCTGTTCTCATCTTAACCATGTAATGGATAAGCGGATGATAGATTTGTCTGGATGTATGTTAAAACTTACATGATCCTGCACTAAGACCGGGGTTCTTCAATGTCCAAATAAAGCCTCTAACTGTATGAGGACTGGGGTTTGACTGCAGTTCTCTGATGTTCAGTATTTGTGTTGTCTTAGAAAGAAAATGAGCACATTGTCACCAAATACTCAGGATGGGCTATGAGACGCCCGGCTTCTGGCCTGCCGGGTTTCACCACATGGCTCTTACAGGCATCTGAGAGGACGACTATTTTCCATCACAGCCTAGCTGAGCAGGCACAGATGAGGGCAGCTGTGGGTAGGGATGGAGGAGATGAATGGGGAGCCTAAGCCATCCAAAGCTCTGTATGTGTGGGACTTGGCCTCGCAGAGCTGCTGTTGTCTTTGTGTGTGTGTGTGTGTGTGTGTGTGTGTGTGTGTGTGTGTGTGTGTGCATGCGCGTGCATGCTTGCAGGGTATGAAACATGAAAAATACGGAAGTTGTGGGCAGGGTTCAAAACGCAAAGAAAAAAAAGCAGCTGTAACGGTAACAATTTAAAGGAATAAAATTGTCAGTTTTTATGTGTTAGTTTTTTTGCATCTACATCTATATATTAAAGCTCTGTCTGTGTTTCACCCCATTGTGCTCTCCTAAGCTCTTTCTCTGTGGCTCGTAACATGTTTAATATTTACAGGACTATTAGCACAGGAAGACAATGTAAACACTTCCTATGATTTAAAATGGCAGGATTAATCATGCTGTTAGTTACTCTGTTAATACCGGCTGCTAATGCTTTGGCACGAGCACGGCTCTTATTCTCACATGCCCACCCAAGGACTGAATCCACAGGTTTAAGAAATGAAACCTGGAAATCTGACGAATCGGTTAATAAGATGTTTCATTTCAGTATTATGATAAATGCTCATTTTAAATTCCAGAAATAGCAGTAGTATGAATTACATTTATTACACTTTGAAGGTAAATCACTTAGTAAATCACAAGAATTATATTCCGTTGGAAGTGCGTTGACTGTAAAAATGGACGTAGTTCTCTGTCAAGCCATATTTAATTTCTTCCTGGTTTTACACTGATCATTTCAATTTGTGCATAATACGATGATGTCGGCAGTGTATGGTGCCCTTGGTGTCTCTTAAATTCAATTACTTCAGTGGCCCCCTATTTCCGGGTGAAATTGATTCTGAACGGACAGCTGTCTATTGTCGATTCGCGAGGGGGGAGATCCTCTTCCGTTTGGCCTAACAGGAAGTGGTGGCCGTCATGGCGACCAACGGCTGCACTGCTGTAATCCACCCCCAGATCACAGCGGCCAGAGATGGCTGTGGTTTCCCTTCTACGAGCCCCACCCAACTGCTAATATTTTTTACTTGATTTTCGCTTATCACCTACTCAACAGACACAGCCAACTATACTGTGTCTGTGTCTCAGGAGCTGTTTCTGCCTTTAGTGACAGTGAATGTGACTCAGAGATGTGTTTTTATGAGGTCCAGTCTCAGCATAACTGAACGACTCACTTTATCACCCGCATTTGCATTAAGATCATCGGTAGATAAGATCTTCAGTTGTAGATTATTCTGAAGTTACTTTGAAGTACTCTAGGCATTCTTTTCAATGCAGGGACATAAGGGGGCAGGGGCTTGGGGTGTGAGACCACCTACCCCTTTTGAGGTTCTTTTTCATCACTGGTTTTATCCCGACCCCCCAGCTGAAAACTAACACATCATAGTCTCTCCACAGCCATATCCCAATTCCCAGTGTTAATGTTCCCCTGGCAGAACATGACCTCGTCAACAGCATGTCTGTGTATGAAAATCCCCATTTTTGTGTGTCAAAAGTAATATGACTGGTAACAACCTTTTCAAGACCTAGAGCAGAAAAGATCGATCTGTAAGAGCTGAGGCTTTCTTTTTCATTAACATAACTGTAAATCCCGTTCCAGAACATAAAGGGCTCATCCTTGCCGACTTGAGTGAAAGCCTGCTGTGGGAAGCAGATCCCGTGTTGCTAGGCTAGCTGAGAAGAGCATCTTACAAAGATTTCCTTCATCTGAACAATAAAACCAGCATTTAGAGAGCTGGAAAAACCCAAAGCTGTTTTTTTCCCACCCAAAGGGCAGACATAAATACTGTGGACAGCACTTTATTCCTGGAGGACGCTGGCAGTAACCCTGAGAGAGCATCAATTACGCCCTACCAGAGCAACACATCCCCAGCTCTCTATTAGTAGGTGACACTGTTCTGACTGCATCCTCGGCTTTGAGACCTAGTTAGCATTTTAAATGCATCAAAACACAAGTGTCCTTCAGGAGCTCTGTGACCTGATGATTGTAGCATGGATGATTGTGACAAAGTTCATCTGTAATGAAGGGGCACTGGGGTCACCAGGCACTTTGTGGGACTTCTGTCATTCAGTCCTATAAAACCAGAACAGTTTACATTTTACACCCTAAATGTAATGTTACGCAGAAGATGTATGACCTGCCATAGACAACAGAAAGAGTAAGGCTATATGATAATGAATCAAATTAATCTGGCTAATTTTCAGAGTGCTATGATTTTATTTTGGATGAAACAGCATGTACAGTACAGAAGGATAAAATGGGAGAAAAGGATGAATTAATACTATTTTTAATTAAAACTGATCATCTATTAGTGTTTTTGAAAGGAGTTTTAACTAGCAGTGTGGTTAACCCTATTCAGCTGATCATACTGAAGAGTGGATGGATGGATTAAAGTTTAATTCTTATAACACATAAGACATGTATTGTTGGTATATTGATAATGCCACCATATATAGCTACAATCTAAGTATTATGTCACTTATCCCTGCTTTGAAGTTGATGTATTCAAGTACTATGTTACATTCTCAGCTGGAAAGACTGGCATCCCAGACAATTTATTTCCAGTGCTTCCAAAGACAGGTTCCAGGATCCTGCACTGGATAAGCAGTTATGGGAAATGAGGGATGAAAACATGAAAAATACAAATATTTTTCTTTTTAACCTTTACATTAAGGTAATTGCATGTCCCCATGGTAGCACACAATGGAAATAGTCTCCTTGTGAGGGCTAGAAACTAGCCTGCTGTTAAAACCAAATCGGTTAGTATTGCAGGTCATCAGCCGGACTCTCCTGAGTCACCGTGACTAGTGTTGTCCTTCCTGAATAGGGGGCCATGAGCCAACAAACAATCAGCTGGTTTTTCAGTGGAATTTGAGACCCGCTGGAGGTTGAAGGGTCACACGTGGAGATCCAGAGGCTGCATAGACTCTCTGGCTGCTTTAAGCCGCACGTCGTGCGCCATTTAGTGAGAGATGTACCTCCCAGCAAAGGCCAGTGATCTCTATGCTGCCCGTGAGTGAGTCTGTGGGCATTAGCGGCAGAAAAGCCCGCTAAGTGTTGTTAATGCCCTTCCCTCGTCCACGCTAATGGGTTTGTCTGGGTCTGTGTTCTGTCCCCCCGCCCCCCAACCCACTGCAAGGTGATTCATGTCATCCTTACAGGCTGTATGGACAGCTAAGCTAAGAGAGTGTTCAGAGTTACATTTCGACCAATCTAGCTATGTGATTCTAAGGAGCTTGGCTAGTTTGATAGCCGAGAGTGCAGCATGTAAGACTGTGATTGAAATATCATTTACCAATATGTAAGCGCCATTTGTGTGTCAGATACAATGATACAAACCTTAGTGTTCGTGCACATTGTTTTTGGCTGTCCAGCTATACTGTTATGCAGGAGGGATTTTTAACTATATGAAGTTGTAAGTTAAAAAGTAGAGTTAAAATATTCATGAGATATTTCTGAAAACTATATAAGAATGAGTTTTCAGGCAATAACTTTCATCCATTTTAAGCAATTGGAAAATCTCTCTCCCTACACGCACGCACACAATACATGTGTTTGTGTGTGTGTGTGTGTGTTTGTGTGCATATATATAATGTGTACAGCTCTGAAAAGAACTCACTTTTTTTAAATCTGCATTTTTAAATCCTGGTTTAATGCTGGTTCTGCTGGCAGAAGGCTACGCTGAGCAGCAACTTGCTACCAGGTTTCAAATTTCTAAAACAGCAGCACACGAGAGAACAAGGTGAAGCAAGAGATACTGGGAATGACCAGAAACCAGCCAGGAAAAGGGTGGAAGAGACTTTCTAATGCCAGAGATGATCGTTAACTTATCCAACAGTTTCTCATGAATTGGAGGATATCAAGTGACCAAAAAACATTAAGTGCAGGTGTAAAGTGCACTGTTAGGACAGTCTGTATCAGGCCCCTAGGAAGAAGGCCTTCAATAATGAGAAACAGAAGAACCAGCCTACAGTCTGCAAACACACACATATATATATAATGTTTGCAGACTGCATTGCCCTTAGGTGTGGATGTGTGTGTGAATTGTGTATTAGTGTTACCTTGTGCCCCCTTGACCCCCTGAATAAGAAAAGGCGTTACAGGAGATGGATGGATGGATGGATGGAAAAGACTGGAGATTTCTTGGGCCAGAAAAGTGTGTGGGAAGTCCCATTAATTAAGTATTTCCATGGCTCTGCCAAGCCAGGACGTGGCAGTGTTATAGCCCTGTAATAGTCGGGGAACAGAAAACAGTTGATTCATGAATCCCACAAAGCACAATAGAATCCTCAAAGGATAAAACCAAGCAGATGTTTCACAATGCAGTACAGGGGTATATGTGATATGGTAATAGCTGTGTGAAGGGTATATTAGGTTTGGGTGTGGCATCTATGGCCCCTGAAGACTTCTGCTTGTTACATGTTCGAAAAGTATCGGTATCTGATAGAAGAGAATGGCGGGACTTTCTGTTCACTTAGTGAATCTATCAGCAGATGCCAAAGTACAATCCGCACTTTATTCAGAAGATCAGGTGATTGGACAAGGGGTGCCTGCGACCCATCTGGGGCAGAAGAAGTATGTGGCCACGTGTTTTATTGACATGGTTTATTCGGTTATTTAATATAAGGTGATGTGCAAACTGATGTGCAAATGGAAGAGGACACAGTGATTAGTCACTGCAGCTGGATGGGTGCAGTTTCCCCCAGCTGATTTTTGCTAATTAAATTCTACAGCCCTGGAGCCCAGTAGCATTTTTGCTGTGATTTTCACCATAGTGATACAGAGTCAATGTTTTAGAAAGCAGAAAGCAGACTCTCAAAACCATGTTATGCTTAGCTAGACATCCTAAAACCTGGTTGTGTGATAGATTGGAAAATCTACATAAAAGTGTAATCCCAGAAAGTGAAGAAGGGTCAACAAGCACGACAGGTAAGAGAGGAGTGAGAGGTCACTGAGGGGGATTTATTGAGGTGCAGATGAAGGAGAAGGTGCAGGAGAGCCAGTAAGAGAGGGGTGGATGGGGTCAAGTTGGGCCAGGAGGAGGGAGCACAGTCTGAGGCACTGGCCATACTGCCCCAAGCCAGTAAGAAGCACAGCAGGAGAGGGGGCAGAAATGGTGAGACAGGGGTAGAAACTGTCTGGGAGCCTGAGGCCTGCCAGGGCACTGGAGGAGAGGAATGGGAGGCCGAGGCCTGCCAGGGCACTGGAGGAGAGGAATGGGAGGCTGAGGCCTGCCAGGGCACTGGAGGAGAGGAATGGGAACCCGAGGCCTGCCAGGGCACTGGAACAGAGGATTCAAGATTAATATGGACAACAGTCAAAATTTCAGCGGGACTCCTTGGAGGGTGCGAAGAAGTGAACAAATGTTGGAGATGCAAACACAGGCATGAGTGTTGGAAGAGGTGTCTTGTGTCACAGTGAAACGATTGAAGTGGATGTGCCCCAGATGTTGCCGGAAGCCACAGCAGATGTGTTCTCTGAACATCACTCAAAAGGAACAGATAGGTGAGCTCGAAACAGGAAAGACCCATCCTCCAGCAGTACTGGTAGTTGAAGGACACAAGAATCATGTGTGAAAGTAAAGAACAAAGTGGGTCGCTAATGTCATCCATACCCCCAGCTGTATGTCGGTGGAGTTTCCATGTTCTGTACGAAAACTAGACACTCCCAGATTTACCCCCAAAGTCCAAAGGCAAAAGCTGGTGCCTGTGTTGTCCTTCTCCCCCAACCTCACTGCGACTGCCCCAAGCCTGCTGCGACCCTGTACAGCATGTAGAACAGGATGTATGGAGAGCAAAGAAGCTGCCATTTCTGGGGCAGTTTTCTAATTCACTGAAAATATACAGACTTTTGAACACTATATCACTGGTTTTGCCACTCTGTTGTAGGTCTTCAGTTTGTGTAAAAAAGTGGTTAAGGACATATTTTCAGATCTGAGGAGGGACTGTCCTTCATTATGGTGCCAACTTGAAGTAGTCCAATTTTATACAGAGGTAAATAATAGTTGCCTCAGAGAACTGAATTAACTAAACAACAAAATGAAATATCAGATTGTGAGCTGGTTATGAGATCTTCATTGTACTTCTAAACATTCATCTATCCATGTTCTGCACTTACTTGTCCTATTCAGGGTCATGGGGTTTGGAGCCTATCCTGGAAGCTATGGGCACAAGGTTACTTCTAAACAATAGTAGGCATTTATTTTTTAGGGTAGTATTGTTGTTGTGGTTTTGTGGCTGATTTTTTATGGTGACATTTCACCTTAACCTCCGGAGAACCAGCAGGTTGTTTTGTCCTCTGTAGAGTAGACCCGACCAATATCCACCTAACAGCCATATGGCTATATTTACAGTGAAACATTGAATTATGACATCTGATAACATGCATGTAAAGACAGCCTACTATATATTTTTATATAGGTCTCTTTTACACTTTTAAATAACTATTCATAGATTAAGTACTTAATTACAATTAAGTTATTACTATTTCTATTTTTGTACATTTGAGCCCATTCACAAGCTATTTTTGTACTTTCCATCCATATAGCCTACTGAGTCTCAAATTGCATACTTCACTACTTAAACTTCTTTTGAAAGCACAAGTGGATTAAGAATTGCATGGTTCATTTACTATTTTTGCACAGTAAAATCTTGACTGTTTAAATTGTGGTAATTGAACTCTTTTGAAAGTAAAATGGAAATCCCGAGTTATAGCCTATAAAGTCTCAACTTGGGCAGCTCAACAAAAATATAACAAAACCAAAATATAACAAAAAATACACAATATATCACTTTCCTTTAGTCATTACAATATTAATAATTCATTGATTATATTCTTCTTATACATGAAATGTTCTCATTTAAATGTGTAGATGTGTTAAAAACAGTATAAAGATTAGGAATTAAGGCAAATAATGTTTAGTAAGACAAGTATAACAGAGCTCAGGAGAGTTCGCTCTGTAGGTAAACTTTACTCTTCAGTTCTGCAATGAAAATAAAGACTCAGCCCTACTGTAGAGGAAATAGCTTGTACTCACATCTCTCTTATTATACATGCCACTGTATTCAGTCATGTTCTTTAAAGAGAAGTTAGGGGTTTAAGATGATATCATGTGCGTGGGTGTGACCTTGAAAACTTTCTCTTCCTTTAAAATCAAAATTGTTAAAAAAAAAATATATATATATTTCCCCTGAATCAAAGGAGGATTTTGGCACTTCCCTTATGTATGTGTGTGTGTGTGTGTGTGTGGAGTTAGCATGTTTTCCCTGTGACTTCTGGGTTTCCTCTGGGTACTGGATTACCT
>JAABNY020000032.1:12119458-12141108 GCA_015164015.2 Brevimyrus niger
ATTACCTTGAATTTCTTGTTTGACTTCATTATTTTGGTTTTGTGTGTGTGTGTGTGTGTGTGTGTGTGTGTGTGTGTATAAACCTAATCTACTCAAAGAATGTGGGCCTCTGCATTGCGGATAATTGTTTTAGTGCATTTGCCTCGCTATCCTGGGAGTTTCTTCACATTGTAGTTGCGAGTAGCTTTTCTGGATTTCATTCATTAACACTACATAGCTTCCCCATCCGCTGACCTTGAAACAGTGGCTTTTCATTTTCTCTTTCCTTTAAAGAGAGACCCACATGATAACAGAGGCTGTGAAAGTGGCAGCGCCCCCCCAGCTGGGCTCTGGCTCCATTCATTGAAAACACCCATGTTTTAGGCAGCTCGTAAGCAATTGTGGCACTCCGTATTATAATGGCTTGGAGGGCTCTCATCCAACACAAATAACTCACAACGCAGATGTTCCCTATACAATCTGTGACCATAATGCAGAGAGAATTAGTTTCCTTACATGGTTGGTCAGGTGCAGTGGCTCACCTGCCTGCCTTAATCGGCATAGAAATATTAGACAATGAGCAGCAATTAGAACTACAGTGCTAATTAAGTCCGTAAAACTAATTTTGGCAACCTGTGATCGACAGAGTTCAGATGTAGTCAAAACAAGCAATTATATAAAAACAGGATGGCTTAAAATCTCTTTCCTTTTTCTGTTTTTTTTTTCTTTTGAAACTTATGTTGAAAGTCTTGTTGAAACGCCATCTGGTGGGGAGCCTGATCGGTCACCTTTTTTATTCACGCAGATGCTCTTTAGCACGTATTTTTGCAAAAAGCTCAGTCATTACTGCGGGAGGACAGCCCTGTCCGTGTTTCCTTTCAGGGGGTAACACAGATCCTTTGAAAGGGTAACGCAGAATCTACTCGATGCGGATTTATTATTTTGCCTCAGAGTTTAATTGACCTGCATTTGCTACCTACCGGAACCTGCATTTACGGCAGGTTGCCAACCTAATCAGCTAATATTTAACTAATAAAAAAAAACATTGGTTGTTACCCCCGTATCCTGAAAGACACAGAAAACAAGAATAAATACAAAAGAACCCAATTTATCACCATAAGAAGTCAGTTAGTCCAGTGGGAGCCAGCTGGGTTTCGTTAATTTAGGGGCCTGTAGGAAGACCGTCTGGTGATCAATTGCCATGGAAACATAGAAGAGCACCCAAAAGCAGCCGTTCCTTCCGCTGACTCGGACATTCATGGGGTCTGGGGGGTTGTAAATTGAGCTCTTTAGGCTTTTCCTCTCTAAGCTGTATTATTATACAAAGTCATTTCATTTTTCAGTAAGTACCATTTTGGTGCATGTTCAGGTTTTGGCCGATGCTGATGCCGTAAATGTCCGTCCATTGATCACTTTGTCCTTGTCTGGACAGACGTGAAACTAGTTTTTGATTTCAGGCTCATGGAAGGGACTAAGCCTGCATAGTAATTATTACTTTCAAATTGGTAAATGGTGAATAGATTGCATTTATATAGCGCATTTTCTGCTCCTACGAGCACTCAAAGCGTTTTACAGTTTTGCCTCACGTTCACCCATTCACGCTCTCATTCACACAGCAGTGAAAAATGGTGAGTCCAGATGTACCAGTATCAACATGACTGGATGATATTTCTATGTTCTTTTCGTATTTAGCTGTGTTGCTTAACTCTGAATGAGAGTGTGACGTACAAGCTGCCCTTGGGTTGTTTTCGATGGGGGTATATGTTGTCAGATGTTGTGACTGTGTTTTTGCTTTGGGGGGTGGTGGGCGGTGGCTATGAGGCTTTTGCCTATTCCCCAGCTTTGGTTTCCTTGTGAGGCCCCTCTGGATGTGATGAAGACGAGGCCCCATGTGGGATTTGTGTTGAAACCATGCAAAAAATAATGTTCGTAGACTGCAACGTAGTCCAGGACAGGAGGAAGCATCTCAAATCTTTTGCCTACAGGTGGTTATTTTGAGTTGAATCTGGTAAACCAAAACATTCCTATAAAAAACTCCTCCCCCGTAGCCCTGAGGCAAAACTATTGCATGTTCTCTATGGTGAAACAAAGTCAATCTTGTAAGGCTGGGACCAAACCTTTGCTTCTATTCGGACAAAGGTTTTAAAGGAGGAGGAGAGTGTCCCTATGTGTGGGGACACAGAACAGGATGGTGGAGTTTTGTGTTGGTACCTGTCAACATGTTATGTTTTAAATTGTGATGCAAACTGCACTAATATACCTACCCGTCCAATCCAGCCTCTTCGTGTCATTTTTTTGGCTCTACATTTGCCTCATTTTTTTTTTAAATGTGATTTGCTCTCCACCCTTTGTAGATATAGCTTGAGCTACTTATCTGTTGTCTGGAATATCTCAACTTTTGAGCTGACTATTACAGGTGTAGGACCAGTCAAAAGTCGGGACACACCTAGTGAAAATCATTTGTTTTTCAACAAGATAATGACCCTAAGTACACCTCAAGGTCATGTAATGCTGTATCATCATGTGTATCATGTGAACAAGTAAATAGACAGAGTGCTGTGACAGATGACCTGGCTTCCACAATCCCCCGACCTAAAGCCTATAGAGTTGGATTGCGGTAAGTACAAGGTAACCAACTTGTGGAAACTCTTTCAGGACTGTTAGTGAGGCATTCCAGGCGGTTACATTTGAAAGCTGGTTGAAAGAATGAGTCTAAAATGTGAGCGAAATTTGTGATCTTGAACACTTGGTTAGAACAATATTATTGATATTCATTGATTTGATTCGATATTCATTGCCCGCAGGCCTTTTACTCTAAGATGAATAATATAGCTAAAATAGAGACATATGTATTAAAAGCAGGTATGTCCAGACTTTTGACTGGTACTGTATATATATATATATCTGAAGAAAAGAACTAGCCTTGGGGGGTGGAATTCAGATCCTGAGAGAATTACGGTTGTATGAAAAGTGGAAATAAAACGAAGTAACTGAGCTATGACAGACACGGCAGGAAAACCGATGAGGTCCTTTGGTGAGCGATGGAGGTGCAGAGAACTTCACGGAGGCCCTGTCTGGGTGGGTGGGGAGGTGGCTGAATGGTGGGAGTTTTCCACTGTTGCAAATATCTGGGGGTGCCTGTGGTCCCTATGGTACCTCGACAGCGGTCTCTCTCTCGTTCTCCCGCTCCCTCTCTCCACATGAATGGATGTCTTTGAGCGATTCACTCTGCTACTTCTCCCATACAGACGCACATAGCTTTTGGCCAGCATGGGTCTGGCCAGTTGTTGCATGCATGCGTAGTTGTTAGTTCATCTGTATGACGCATTTGACTAAAAGTCTACCAAGGACATATGAATCATTTCAGACGTGCGTAGGTGTCGCGTTATCCTCCCTGCTAGTATCATGCCAACTTTTCACATAAAAGAAAACCTACTGGTATTTCCAGAATTCCCACTCTGGGTTGTGAGAAGGTGCATATTTTATTATTTTTATTTACTTACTCCCTTCAGACACAGTTAATGCACAGTAATACAGTACTCACTCCACTAACGGTAAACATTACTCTATTTTTGGTGAATTACAGGTATTGAGTTTTGCTACACGCTGATTTTTCTTCAGCTCCTCAAACATTTTTCAAATTTAAAAAAAAAGTTTCAAAAATTGCCATATCAGCCAAATGTGAAACAACAGTACATTTAATTATTGAGTACAGTAAAGCTCCAGTGCATTAAATTTTATGAAAATTTGTTGTTTGTTACTCATACAAGCTGTTTTTTATTGTTCTAGACATATTTGGGGAAATTGGGGTTTTTGGTTAGCCTGGGCATTAATTTCATCTAATAAAAATAATTTGATACAGTGGTTTCTCAGGAACAAATTACTTGTGTAACTCAAGGAAAGGCTGTACTAGAGGTAAACGTTTTATTCTTGGCTTGAATTGCTCCACCCAGATTTTTACTTGTATAAATAACATGACTGGCAACCTCAGTTATGCATGTGAAAATGAACGGCTGCATTTTATATTCATGATTTACATTCCCAATCCATTTTGCCAACTGCTAGGAAGAATGAACTTTGGATGTTTCATCCATTACGTCATATGTGGCTGAATGTCGGGACATCACTGCGTGAAAGGATTGTTAGGTGGGAAATTACCGTATAAAGAACAGGAACTGTTTGGTTTTGGGAAGGTTATTTGCTCCTGGGATGTAAAATGGGCCAAGAGGTTAAGGTGATAAAATTAGTGTGTAAGACGGGATCGGAGAATTTTGTGTTTGCTGATGGAATATAGGTTTGCAGTGTGGTGGTTCTAGAAAGTTCTTGATTGATTGTACTCTGTAGTGCTTGGTAATCGCACCCTCATTGGTGACAGCAGTAGCATTTCTTTCCCGTGCACATTTCACTTCTGCTGGTGATCTGTCTCCCGAGGCTTGTTTGACGGACCTAAAATGTCATTGTGGAACCTCTTAGAGACTTCCGTCTCGTCTGTTTCTTTCAGGCATCGGCAAGAATGTCATCTGCGACCGGACCGCCACCCCGCTGGACGCCTTCCGCATGATGTCGGCGGCCCAGTACTACCCCAAGCTGCTGAGCATCATGGGAAACGTGCTGCGCTTCCTGCCGGCCTTCGTGCGCATGAAGGAGCTGGTGGAGGAGGGCTTCGTGGGCGACCTGCTGGTGTGCGAGGCCCAGGTGCACGGCGGCAGCCTGCTGGGCCGCAGGTACAACTGGAGCTGCGACGAGCTGATGGGAGGCGGCGGGCTGCACTCGGTGGGCAGCTACCTCATCGACCTGCTGGCGTTCCTCACCGGCCGAAAGGCGGCCAAAGCGCACGGGCTGCTCAAGACCTTCGTCAAGCAGACGGAGCACATCCGCGGCGTGCGCCAGATCACCAGCGACGATTTCTGCACCTTCCAGATGGTCCTTGAGGGCGGCGCCTGCTGCACAGTCACGCTGAACTTCAACGTGCCCGGCGAGTTCCGCCAGGAGGTGGCGGTGGTGGGCTCGGTGGGCCGCCTCATGGTTTGCGGTACGGACCTGTACGGCCAGAAGAACGGCGCCCCCTGCCGGGAGCTGCTGCTCAAAGACGACACGCCGCTGGGCAACGCCTCGCTGCCCGAGAAGGCCTTTAGGGACATCCCGGCCCCCTACCTCACCGGCACCGTCTGCATGGTTCAGGCCGTTAGGCAGGCCTTTCAGGGCCAAGAGGACCGGCGTACCTGGGATGGTAGGCCGCTCACCATGGCGGCCACCTTCGAGGACTGCCTCTATGCCCTGTGTGTGGTGGACACTATCAAAAAGTCCAACCAGTCAGGGGAGTGGCAGAATATCGTGGTCATGACTGAGGAGCCCGAGGTTAGCCCCGCCTACCTAATGAGCGAGGCCATGCGGCGCAACAAATTGTCCCTGTATTGCTAGCACAGCCCCAAATGATTGGCTGTACGGAGTGCTGAGCCCGCCCCTTTCCCCGTGGGCTTCCTGGTGTGCCTGGAGACAGTCCCCACCTGCTTCGCGACACCGGATAGGAGGGGTCAGTGTTGCCTCAAGGCCACGTGTGATAATCACAGTCAATGAAGTTGTTCCGAAGCTCCCGCTCGAAAAGTAAACAGTTTCCCTGATGATCTCTCCCTTCCCTAAGATCAGATAGCTTTGAGAGGATGGTCGTAGAACGTGAGGAATAAAAACAACCCTTTTTTCCAAGGAAAGCGGGTTGTTTAGGTGTCAACTTGTTTAAAACCGTTCGGTTGGTCCGCTATCTGTGGCCATGTGCAAAACTGGAGATGGAGTCTGAAAACCACCATGAGAGGTACTGTGATGAAGTATGCAATAAACCTGCTTGGATCCCTGTGGAATCCCGTCGCCGTACGCGGTACTCTGTCTGGCGTTCTGGCCTTGTGTGTCCCCACGCAATGTGAGCAGACCGCAGGCCTTAGCACGGCCTCGTGCCGTCCGTGGCATAGCCCTTCCGTTGCCGCACGGCCTTGTTGTTAGTTGTCTTTGCCGTCACCGTTCATTTGCCTATGATGACAGCCTGTGAATTCCCCAAGCTTGCTATTATAAAGCAGATTCCACCCGTACCAGAGAAGGGGGGGGGGGCCGGAGGATGAAAGTAAACAACCTAAATCCTCCGGTGTATCAATGCTTGGTTGAGGAACGTCTGGATAGCATGTGAATCTGGGTCCATGTTGGACAGGAGCATGCCGGGGAGGAGTTGGCAGTCCTGATAAACAGCCTTAGACTGGCCTGTGACGATAACCGCTTTTGCAGAAGATACTTCAGTCTACACCGTCCATTTGATGTCCCTGTAAATGACCCAGCTGCGGCAGACAGAAAAGATCCCCATTCCAAAACTGCACTAAAGAACTAGCCGAAGATGGTATTTTACATACAGAAAATGAATGGCAGTGTGGAAAACTGGAATCAGTAACAAAAATAATAAATGGCAAGAAACAGCTTCATTATGGCAGTGTGTCCACACAGTGACACGAGCAGTGATTTTCAGTGTTGGGAAGTCTTTTTGGGATACAAGAACATTGCTTGGTGTCTTGGGGCTGATACGACAAGAGGACTGGCCCATGAACCTGAATTTTTCTGTCCAGTTAGCATTTCTATCACCCCTCGGCCCTCAGACCCTCGCTTTTAAATGATCATATTTCTGTGGACCCCCGATTTTTGTCCCATATACATTTTAGACCACTATTTCAATGGAGATGTCCTTAACTTTTTTATTTTTCGATCCCTCGTTAATGCAAACAGATCGTTGACTCGTTGCCATTACTTTCATTGGATTGTATAGACATTTAGAAAACGTATTTAGAGAGATTATCTGTTTTTCCATTCTTGGTGCCTGAATGGAAGTGAAAATTATTTATGCGGAAAGGCAAGAAAAGATCCGAGCTTTCAGTGTTACAATGGGAATCCCAGCTGTAAAACTATGAAATTGTTTCCTCGCTTGACAGTGCGAAGTGGGGGTCTCCGGGGAGTCTGACTGAATAGCTAAGTGTTATGCATTGTGTCAGCACTAATTTCATTTATAGTTGCTATCATAACAGTGCAGTGATACCCGGTAACTATATGTTACACCAAAGTCTGCAGTACTTTCGTACCTTTAGATAGGCCTATTTCACATTTGTTCTAAATATCGATATTAAGTACCTAAACATAAGAAAAAACATGTTGTGTCTTGAGTTTCTTTGTCATCTTTTATATTCTTTCTTGCTGAGTAATTCGTACCTTAGGCTAGAAAGAGAATGTAGGCCTATTCAGTCCCGTCCCAGTCCCGTGTTAGCATAGCCTTTCAGCTAGCAGTCGTTTGATTTTCCACCAGTGGTCAGGATTTCTGCTGTCCCCGCTGCCCGGGCTGAGTTATTGCCGTGTTCTCCCTCTTGACCCGAGCGAGGGATGCCGCGCCGAAGCCGTTTCTCATACTCCGCCTCCTTTGCGTCCTGCGAAATGGATGGGGGTCTTGTTAAGAAACGGTGTTAACGGAATATGTCACCCGTGAATGAAGAGTGGACAAAGTCCGACCCTCCTGGTGATGGGGGGAACCGCGATCTATTGTGCCTGCAACTGGACCCTCTATAAAAGGCATGGTGAATCCTAGATGTTACAGATTCATAAAAAACAAAATCCTTCCCTAATAACAAGTAGGTCTATTCCCTAATAGTGATGCAACGTTACTGAAAGTAAAATGTTTGTGTGTGCTTTCCATCGAAACTGCAATAGGCTTATTTATTAAAAAAAAAAAAAAAACATTGCTCTGTTAAGTGTCCAGTCAAAAAAAAAAAATCTAAAGTTAGTTTTTCCTTCTTCTTGGTACAGAAATGATAGACGTGTTGTCTGTCAACTGAACCTGTCACTAAGTCTTCCACTGTATTTAAAGATATTAATAAATAGTCTCTTCTCTGGCGTGTAACTTGCATTTTTAGTATGAAACAGATTGCAGCTGGTGTCACTTCTCAGAAGCGCGTTGTTGCATGGAGCGGTCTGGGATGTGGCTGGGCTCGGTGGTCAGTGCTGCAGTGTCGGAACAGTGGCTTTTGAAGGGCTTGACGATCTGTTCGATGGACTCGTCCTCTCTCACCCCAAGGACCCCCCCCCCTACGAGCCTTAAATCTTGATCCTCGACCCTCAGAGACATAAAAGTCCTGGAGATATTTTGCGGACCGTTCCCGGGAGTTGACGCAAATCTCTCCCGCAGAAGGTGCGTCTCTTCGAACTGGTCGAGACCTCACACCTGTCCTAAACTGTGACGGCACGACGGACCGAGATCCCGCAGCCGTCCGTTGTATCGTGCCTGAGCCGGCTCTCCCTTTAAAGTGCAGCAGAGGGTCTACCGTGGTTATAGCGCGTTCTGGCAATAGGAATATTCGATTCTTAAATACTGTTTGAACAGATGTATTTGATGCATAGCCTTTCCGTTCTTTCCCCAATGTTCTTGTTAAGAATGTCCAATGTCAATATTATCCTCAGCAAAAAGAGCAGACCCTCCTTTTCACATCTTACTTTAATCCTGTTAATGTGTATTGCAAATGTAACATCAACACGTGGTTTGTTAAAATACTGCTGTTAGTTTTTTTTATGTTAGTCTGTCTTTTTTTTTATTAATTGCTCTGATACATAGCTCACTGTCATGTACAGACAGCTTTTACTGTATGAGGTAAGAAATATCATGTTGCCAAGATTGTTGAATGGCTGCTTGAACTGCTGAGCCCATAAGGATTCCTGTATCCTGTTTGGGTGTGTCTGACTTTTCCTCTGAGCACTGGAAACAACAGAGAGGTTGTGATTGAAGTTTACGTGTGCGTGCGTGTTTGCGCGCGCGTGTGTGTGTGTGTGTGCGCGTGCGTGTGTGTGTGTGTGTGTGCGCGTGCGTGTGTGTGTGTGTGTGTGTGTGTGTGTGTGTGTGCACTCTCATGTTCAAACATACTGCTATGCTGTATAAAAATCTCAGGGCAGCCTTTCTAAATGGGTGAATTTTAGCTCCAGGGGCTGGAAACAAATGAGGAAGAAGGTGGGGGCTCTTTGTCATTATTTCACAGATAGGATTGTCCTCCGTGACAGCAAATTGATGCCCTGTTTTGATGATGGCAATTTTTGAAAATTACTGTGACAATAGAGATCATGTTTTTTGTTTTTTTTTCTTCCCTCTATAACTACAGCATAAAAAGCTTTGGTAGGATCTTTAGGTCGAGTTTTATAATGGCGGCCCTGCAGAAACACACGCATGTCACACTCGGATGGGAACAGGAGTTAATATGGCAAAGGGGTGGGTGCTGCCCCGACCCAGGGGCTCCACTGTGCCTCAGAAGCTAGGCAGCATCAAAGAGGTGCTCTTTGAACAGCCCACCAGCCTGTATCCTAGCAACCGGCTCTGGCTGCCATTGTGCCAAAACAACTTTGCTCCCCCACCCCTTTGAGTCAAAGTGGGTGAAATTTTGCAGTAGCCATACAGTAAGTGGTCACACAGTGACTGGTCCAGCTGGGAGAGAATGGCCTGGCGGATCAATTTTATGACAGAACTAGTGATGCGCTGCTTCCCCTGTTGCCCCCGTTGTACCCAGGGCCAGAGAATTCCCATAATTCTGCTGGTATGTGTGAGTGCCAGTCCACTTTTGTGGTCTGAAAGTGCTGGGCAGCTTTTGATACTGAGGGGATTGGAAGGTCATCAAAGCTCACAAATAACCTCCGACTCCTTTTGGCTGGTCACGTGTCCAAGTCCGTGTGACAGCGACATCATCTGGCCGCTAGTGATCCACGCCGTGTCAAAAAAAAAATCATTGTAAAAACAGAGAGTCATGCCCTTGAAATAATTATGCTAGAGCTGCACTGCCAATTTACTTTATGCAAAAAAATGCACCTATAACATACGGTGCCTTTTCCAAATGCGACAATAATGACAGCAAGTACATATCCGTGAATATATATTAGCGTTTAACCTTGTGAAAATTTTGGAGATCTTTGGGTATGATGATTGATAGGTATATAAAGCACATTATATATTTATCAGTGGAGCATATGCTGTTTTCCTGTTTTATTCAACCACGTTTGGGATGAGTAGCATTTTTTAAGGTTGCAAGTGCCGTTTCCCAGCTAACAAAGTACAAGGCAGTGTTTTCTTTGCACCATGTTGCACATTGTTGTCCTAATTAGTAGGGCGCGGCACAGAACCCTGCGGGCCCGGCTCTTATTGGGATTGTATAACACCAGATCCACTGTACGTAGCACGTCAATCAAAATACTGAAGTATTTGTGGGAATTGTTTTCATTATTACCGGACCGAATAGTATCCTCATAGTTTCGTCATACAGTTTCCCCCGAATATTTTCCAGGAGAAATTCGAGCTCAATGGTTTTTTTGTGTAGTGCCGTTGCTATAAAGTATCGATTCTAGGACTTGTCCCTAATAACCACGCTAGATACTGGCGACCCCTCGCTTTATCCATTTTTCCCTATCAGTGGAGATTTTAGTTCATTTTATTGTAACCAGCCCCCCGTGTGAACTTCTTCAGTGGTCTTCCACGCCCAGGACTATCATCATGTTTGCAAATGCTGCCTGTTCTCATCACTGTATGCTCGGCTGTTCACACCAACAGAACTGGCTTTTTGATGCAGTATTTGTGGTGACTATTTATTGTGTTTTATGTATATCGTGTATGCATGGACTCGCGTATATATTTTGAACTGATACATATTTATCAGGCCCAAAATAGAGAATGTACTGTAGAAATATAAAGACTATATTTTATATAAATGTGATAGTTGCAGTACGAATGGGGGAGGCGGGTTAAACTGTGACGTTTCCTGTTTTGTTTGCGTTAAATGGAAAGGCATGGTACGCAGATATGTCTGTTAGACTTTTCATATCGTGGCTGGTTCTGTGAACCTGCTCATTACCTGCTGTACTCTTTCTGCTCCAGTACTCTGTATTTTTACTGTATGTTCCCGAAGAATGCAGCTCATCTGACCAGATCACCCAGGATATGAAGCCTGTAATGCAATTTACAAGTACGGTACTTGTCCGATGCTTTGGTTACTGTGGAATAATAAATTACGATGCAAAATGGCTTTCCCCCTTTCTATATCATGTTCGCCTTTTGGTCTGTACACAAAGCTCCGTATAATTACATATTAAAATTATCGATATGAAGACAAAGCACATGAACCGGGATGGCGCCGGGATTATATGTAGATTTATTCGTATATGTCTAGTAAATCTATTCGTGTATCGGCTATGTCTAGTAGTTAAAGGTCTATTGAGGCGCTGCTAGCGATAGTGATAAAATAAATATTGATAGATAGCTGAACTACTTTTTTATGTTAATGGATTTATGTTACGGATAAACCAACGCACACTACTGTGCAACATCGTGCGGTGATACAGTGATGTTTTGACATATTTGCATGCATTTTTGTGTAAAACGATCCCTGGATGCGCTAAAAGTCATGATGAACCAAATAGGTCAACCGCATTTCGCGACGGATCCTAGGCACCCATCAATATCTTAAGCGATGAAAATGGCGCTAACAACCAATTACTGCATTGTTTTTCACGAGAATTTGGGTTTAGGAAAGTAAGCTACTCTTTTAGCTCCCCGAGACAACGCATTAATGGTGCGTGTCGCCATCTAGTGGTATAAGGCAGCGTTTCACATCACGTGTGGGCACCGTGGGTTGAAAAACGCTGCCCTATGGGAAAAGGGTTGGGATACGGCAGTTTGTGTTCTATCATATTTTGGAATTTGATGTGCACATACGAAAAGTATCAGGCGTTACACTTAACTAGAAATATGCAGGAAAAATGTAATACGCTAACATCAATTGGCTCAAAACAATTACTATATAATACAATATGTTGTTAAATTTGTCAATAGCGGAAAAAAAAGTCAAGAGACTTGAGGCTTAGAGCTGGAGTACGCTGTGAAAATAAGCGGAGTATTTATCATATTCTATAGCCCATCCTGGTCAGGATCACAGGAGAGCCTAGAGCCTATGTCAGCGATCACCAGCCTCCAGTGCAAAAGCCTGGACACACACATCAAAAAATTAAGAGCCTCCAGTTAACCAGAACCTCTAAATTGCATTAGCAGGTAGTTGATAGATGGATGTATGGACAGACACTGCTGTGATTTTAATCATTTATATGGATGCTGCAATTTGCAGTGGAAGCAGAGCAGCATGCCAACTGCCCACCAAAAGCATATCATTACTGCTATATGGGGAGCGCGTCCAATCACTTCCATTCACAGGCTATGATGCTCTTGCGAATCCCGTAACGTACCGCTGGGTGCTTTGCGTTCGCACTCAACAGAATGTCAACACTCCAGCACTTTGAAGACAGGACTGACAAGTGCATTAGTAAGTGCATTAATCAGCGCCCGTTGCATTTTTCCTACTCTATAAAGGCAGAAATTCCCACAAGCCCCCTTGTTTTTTGTCCCTTTTGCGGATGCAAGCAGCAGAGGAGTATCCACGGTGGTTTGGCCTCAGCTGAAGAGGACGCCAGTGTTTGGAAGCAAATGGGTTTCTGAGTGGGAGTCACTGGGAAATTTCCTTCATGTTCCGTCTCCTTGACTACTACCTCTGCTTTCTCTGCCCTATTCCCACAGAGTATTCTCACCTTACATGAGTCTCCTTGCTGGAATATAGAGATTGACCTGTTTAGATGACGCTGTTGAGTATCTTAGGCACGGATGATGCGTGCCAGAAGTTGCTGGTATCACATGACACCCCTGCCTTTCCTTTCGACCTCTTTCTGGAGGATTTGGCGAGTCGACTCTAGAATCCTCATCACATCAGCTGAAGGATGGTAGCTCATCTCAATTCTCACTGCTTATCCTGGTGAGGGTTGCGATGGCGACAGGTCAGACCAGATGTCAATTCCCACGGCCACAGACTCCAGCTCATTCCAAGGGATCTCCAGATGTTCTACAGGCTATGTGTGTGCATGTGTTTTGTCACAGAGTATGTGTGAATACAGTAAGTGTTTTGGCGGGGAAACTAATCTCTGGTGCTTGCCAGACTGAGAGGTGGCAGAGTAGTTTTAGGGTGGAGGAGCAGTGAGTCATTTCTGATCACAGCAGCGGGATTTATGCTGACAGTAACGGAGGGAGAATGAAACGGCGGACAAGAAGGAGCCCTTTGGCTGGGAAGGAGAAATGTCGAGCGGACAGAATTTCTCCAGCAAAGCTTGAAGGCGTTAACTTACCAATATATGTTCACTGCCCAGTGCTGTTAAACTTCAGAAAGCACATGGTGCTCTTCCACTGCATGCTATTGTGCTCTGGATTCATCACTAGCTCTGCAAATAGTCTGCAAATCCCTTAATCCACATGGCAATCCTACTATTGTAATAAATATGTCAGTCTAAGGGAAGTGTAAAATATACTAAGTACAATAACAGTCGCTAGCCTATTATCAGTGCAAAACAGAAGCACTGGATTTTCTAAAAATCTGTCATCTCGATAAAACAATTGTAACCAAACAGCGAGTTTTCAAATTTAATGACCAGGGGAATACTATAGATGTATTGAAAGACAATTAGTTCATGATGATTTGTTTGATTCACCTTTTCACATGCACATATACAGGTATTTCGTGTTACTTTAATTTTGACCTGTCCAATTTAGCTCTTCATTGAGGTAAACAACGTTGAACCAGAGACACACGACATCGCCTAAGGTGGGCCTCGAGCCAACGAGCCTGAGAAAAAAACGACCCATACCCTGATTTGAGGGAGCTTTTAAAATTGCGCTTGTCTCGCACATGTGAGTTTGGGGAAAATTTGTTCCGCATTCAATTATCAATATTAAGTGGGCAATTGGTGGGTCCAACCATATATATTTCAGGAGGGCGGCACCACCATCTTCCTGTATTGCGGTATCATTTTGGACTATGCGTGGCCGGCCCTGGTGACAGAGTTTTCCCGCAGCGTTGATTTAAAGCAGACCATGGGCTGGAGATTCTTGCTGGACCTGGAAACAGCTCTTGCATGGTGAGTTTATGGAAAAGCACCAAGTAGCAGGGCGGCAAGGTGGCACAGTTGGTAGCGTGATGTCACTGAAAGCACTAGACGCCCAAATGTGTTAAGCGGTCTGAGAGCGCCAATTTAATTCTTAGATGTGCTTATAAAATAATGTATTGTTTTTTGTATACACTGTCCGTATTTAATCCGTATTTAATAATTTAATCATAAACAAGTTTCAAATCACATTACTGTTTATTAGAGTGACGGGTGGAGTTAATTAAAGCACCCTGTTTTTTGGGAAACGCTTTTTAAAAAAAAAGAAAAAAAAGTTCACTTCGCTTCTCGGAAACTGGTTCGGGTAATATCAGGACCAGTCGGTTGGACAGGAATCACCAGTAACCGCCTATGAGGCGGAGACTGGCGTCCGCCCGGGGACGATCAGAAGATTTTAATCGCCTGTACTGATGTATTACACCTACTTCCTGTTCATTCGTACTGTTCGTTTCGCTCTTACTATTGTTCAGTGCTGCTTTATGGTCAGCCTAAAAGCAGCCATTGCTCAAGAACCTCGTGCAAATTTATTTGTTGTATAAAATATCCACTTGTATAACAATAAGCTTCAAATTGCATGCTATGTATGTCCCTTCAAATAAGTCATTTTGAATGCAGTGGGTCGCAACAAATGTACTTTTACCGCTAAATATGGTTGACATTTTTTCACTATTAATGCGTGTTAATGACAAACTTCCAAAGTAATCCAGTTGTGCAAAATGAGATTTTTATTTAATAGAGTACAGTTTAGACAACATCCACCATCCTGCCACACCTCCCTTAAATCACTCCATCCTGTCTTGTTATTGAGGATACAACTTCTCTTCTGTCAGCGGACTGTCAGGCTGATCTTTATAACATCCGTTTTATTTATACAGATATCTGGATTTAAGCAGTGTTAAATGAGGAAGCCTGCTATTGATGTCAATCCATGTTACTTTCCTTAATTTCCTTCGATCTTCTGACGCAAAAGTTTATTTTTGTCCGTATTTAGTACCACCTGTCTTCATTGTTCCAATGAATGTTTTAGGCCCTGCCAATGAAAAGCGTTTCCATGGCACTGGTCAGACAACTTGTGTTGATTGTTGCGCTTTGTTGAATTAACATTTTATTTTTAGGTCAAACAGTTCACTATTTTGTATCATTAGCCTGAAGTATATTATCCTAGAATTTCCCACACCCTTTTTGGTAATAAGCAAACTTCTGTCTCCCCAGTTCGTCATCGTTTTGTAGACTGGTTATATTTGAGAATTAAACCCATTACTGAACCGTCGTTTTGTCCTAGACTCTGCAAACCAGTGTCCTTCTTACCTGGAAAGTCTCCTACACTGAGCAGATTAGCTTGTCTTCGAGATCACTTCCATCTTGAGTGTTTTAAAGCCTAATCAGGGCCTTTGAAATGTTTTTTATAGCCCTAGCTTGCTCCTTGCTTTTCCACAACTTTATCTGAAAATTGTTTTCAAAGTACCTTGATCTTCATCTTAGCTTTGAATTCCCTGCACAAATGTGGGATCTTAAAATTATTGTCTGCATCTGGAATCCATTCAGTGCATTGTCTTAATTCTGAAGGCAATTGTAGGTAATTTCCCTAAAATGTTATGGGGGGGGGGGAGGAGTAACAAGAAAGTTTTTGTAAAACAAAACTTAATTTTCTTTTTCTTCAATGTACATAATAGGGTGTGGCAATAGGATATTTGTATTATTTTAAATGTTTAGGTTTTGAAAAACTATGCACATGGGTGGCTAACCTTATACAGAAAGACACTACTATGTCAGGACAAGACACTCTACGTACTTATTTCTATGAAGATTGTACATCCTTCATCCTTTTATTTAGTACAGGCAGCGAGCATATGACCATGGGGCATATTGCACAATGCTGTGAAGAGTAAACGATATTAGGGGTGTAACCATGCCGCCTTCTCGCGACTCGGTCCGGGGGATGATTCAGGGCTCGCAGTTTGATACACTCATAAATATATTCTACAAGCTCAACATCTCACAGTTCTTATTTATTCCTTTTATATGTACAAATAAAAAAACCTATTTAAAACCTTTTCTTATGTTCTAGCAGTTTTTTTTCTTAATTATTGTGCAGACTCCAGGGCAAAATGCAAAATCTCAAAGTATAACTGAGGTTTTGCTTTTTGCGCCCTCTGGCGTTAACATTAACATTAACATTGATTTCGTGCCTTGTTACACCCCTACAATGCACACATCGTGATTTTGAATCGTGAAATTAGACCCCCTAAACAGTCTGAAAGTTACATGTGCGCCTGTTTTAGTCAAAATAATTAATCAGTCGTTTTTAACTGGTGATGATATGGACAAGACAATATTGGTTTTACCACGGCTTAAACTTGCACCTTCCCGAATACTTTACCACGGTACAAAAACTTCCCAAACAAAACTAGATCATTTGCATAAACCCCAGTCGGCAATGCAGAAAACGTCCTTGTGCATTCTCTGCAGTAGACAAAATATTTATTTGCTAAATGAACCAGTGTTGATTATGCTGTATTTATCATTTTTCTTGTTTACATGTAACATTCTGGATAATTTTCGATAAAAACAAAGAAACCATTTAAATTATAAACACTTTTGTGCAGTTTTAAAATCCATGTCTTTTATGTGTTTTTGCTCTTGTAAAATCCTTCGCTTGATTTCTCTGTATGTCACACCGTAGGTAAAGGGTAACGTTATTCTCTGCCACTGCAATTTAGTTGTGTATGGATAGTAGGACGATAAAGTGCACCCGTTCATCGTGAAATTCCATTACTTGTCACCAGGAGGAGTACGGTCCCATTTTTTTCAATGTCTTCTGTTCAGACGCGTTACTTCGGTTTGCTTTTGTTAATGGCACGTATTGATGTCATTTACTGTATACTGCGCAGTGGTTCCGAACTGGAATATGGCACGCTCCCTGCATCTTCAATTTCAAATCTAAAGAAATTGAAAAATTATTCCCAGTTTACTTCCCCCATTTCTTCAGAGACCCCTAACAAGCACAGAACTACAGAAATACTACTTATAAAGCATGTAATTTTGCTAGAGCACCATTTTTAAGTACTTCGGGTGATTTCAACAACCTCTCGGAGCTGGAAACATATTACTTTTTGGATACAATTGAGCTTTTTGACCACAGCGCCTCCTGCAGGGAGACTTTTTGTACTGCCGCCAAGAACTGTCTTGCACTATTTAACCGTTCTACATCAGTTTCGTCCCTGAATCGTGTTTTCTTTGTACATATTTTTTTTTTATACAATTCTTTAGATTCCTTGCACGGTTCCCCTCAACAGCTTGTGCTTAAAGGATACACTTCCTGAACGCTGCCTGTGGGATTCACCCCCTGAATATTTAAACATGCCATGACACTCTTCCATTGGACAAGGGGGGGCTCCAAAGTCTGGAACATCTCACTGGCCCCTGCCGCTCCTGTGCTATCAGGCAAAGTTTGCTGGCTCAGGGTCTCTGGGGCCCCGCTGGGCGGCGTTGGCTTGTCCTAAACTGAACCCAGGATCTCGGCTTTTCCCATTATGCCTGGGAAGTTCCAGGTGCTGGGTTCGAGTGAAGTCCCAGCACGGCGTCTCCCTTCCAGCCCACGCCGTGGATTCTTTCCTGGAGACCCTTCACAGCACGGTTGCTCAGCGCCACTCGCAAACACAAACACCGTGCTAGAATTTCCCTCCCATTCCCCCTGAAATGCTTTCATAACGCAGGACAGTGACATTCGTTAAATCCTACAGCTAAATCCTTGCAAAATGATACAATATTGGGTGGTCTTGTGCCTTTTTTTGTTTCAAGTAAGCTGTTTTCATCTATTTCTGTAGGTTTCTGGGTCTCACTCCTTTGTTCCTTCATCATGTCTGCGGACGGAGAGCCTCTCTGTCGTATGATCAGAATCTGCACATCACCGCTTCACAGGAACTGCTCAGAGTTTATTATAGACAAATCGTTTAATAATGTCTTACTGCTTCTTCATCAACCTGAATATGCCTCAACCCCCCCCCCCCCATAGTTATTTCCACTGGCAAAGTCAGTTCTTATCTTGTGGCTTGGAATTGTCTTTATTCGGCTGAAAATTACCACATTTATTAAAGCCAGGCAACACAAGGGGAGTTTGTGTCTGTTTTATAGGAACTGGTGTCTGTCCCCCTCCAGCTGCTTCTGTGTGTACTGGGGGTTTAAGGGGCCCCACCTCTTAGGTGACGATAGAGTACATTCAAACATTGATTGAATGCCTGGAGGTATGAAGGAGTCTGCTGACCCACCAGAACGTGTTGCCTTTTACTGCTGAATGGGTTACATAACCAGCTAAGTGAAAAATTTTGCTGAATTCACAGACGGTCTCCGGCTGGAGGTCGAAGTCTCCCATCCTATTCATCCGCACAGGGAAGCTCCATAACCGTATAGCTTCTTTATAACTCTGGCTGTGATTCGTCATCAGGAAAAGTGAGCATTGAACCAGTGATGGTTAAGGCCAGGATGATGTTTTTTTTAAGGCCGTGGGGGGGGGGGGGCAGCGTATGGTTCAGATAGTTAGGACGCTGTGCCTGTGATTGGAAGGTTGCCAGTTTAAATCCCACGATCATCAGAGTGATTTCACCGTTGGGTGCCTGAGCAAGGCCCTTAACTCCCAGTTGCCTCAGGAAGCGTTTGACCCTGATTTCTCTGGAAAAAAACACAATGCATTGTTTTGGATAACAGCATCTGCTAAATGGATAAAAATGTAAATTTTATTCCCATTGGAAAGTATAACTTTCTCTGTCACGGAGATGAATTTTGATGTTTGCTTTTTTTCCCCCTTGCTGCAGAAAAAGGCAGCGTTATCCTTCTGTTTTTTGTTGCATTGCAGTGAGACACACATATGGAACAGTTTTCTTTCATCACAAAAACAAAATGATAGTGAAAGGCAAAATAGAGTCCCGTTTGTACTCTACTGGCTGAAGTCTCATCAGGTGAAAGAAGGAAACTTCAATCAGTATGGTTGGGATACAACTTCTCTTCTGTCAGCGGACTGTCAGGTCGATCTTTATAACATCCGTTTTATTTATACAGATATCTGGATTTAAGCAGTGTTAAATGCGGAAGCCTGCTATTGATGTCAAATTGTATAGACTGTGATTATGACCATGGAATAAACTGTATTATATTGCAGAAGGAAGGTCGGGTTCCAGAAGGAAATATAAATTTTGAACAAACAAGATTATACAATATATATGTGGTCAGTCAGTATCCCAGTTAATAAAATTAGAACAGAACATATACATTTTTAATCCTGTAAAAATGTTGCAAATTTCTTGGTTTCATACCACCTGGCCATTACACCTATAGGAAGTAAATCCATTGGCATTAATTTGGAGTTGGGGCCCCCCCTTGCTGCCGCTCTTCTGGGGAGGCTTTCCACATAGTTTTGCAGTTAGTCTGTGGGAATTTTTGCCCATTCACCCAGAGGTGAATTTGTGAGGTCAGGCACTGATGTTGGACATGAAGGCCTGGCTCACAGTCTCCATTCTAATTCATCCCAAAGGTGTTCAGTGGGGCTGAGGTCAGGGCTCTGTGAGGCCAGTAAAGTTCTTCCACACCAAACTCACCCAACCATATCTTTATGGACTATGCTTTGTGCACCGGGGCACAGTCATGCTGGAATACAAAGGCTCCTTCATCAATGTGTAGAATATTCCAGAATGTCTTGGTATGCTGAAGCCTTTAGAGCCCCCTTCACTAAAACTAAGGGACCTTTCCCAAAACGTGAAAAACAACTCCATACCATCATCCTTCCTCCGTCAAACTACAGCGGGCACAAAGCAGGCAGACAGGTAATGTTCTGGCATTTACAAAACACAGGCTTATCTGTCAGATCGCAAGACGGAGAAACGTGATTCATCGCTCCACAACACATGATAGAACAGCTCCAGGGTCTAGTGGTAGGCCTGCTTCACACCACTGCGTCTGATGCTTAATATTGCGTTTGGTGATTTGAGGCTTGAAAGCAGCTGCTCAGCCACGGAAGCCCATTCCAGGAGGCTCCTGGAGTGCTCTTTATGCTGGGGTTAATGCCAGGAAGACGTTTGGAGCTCTGCAGTTACTGAATCAACAGAGCGTCGGCTTTTACGCTCCGTTCGCCTCAGCACTTGGCAACCCCCCTCCGTTACCCCTCGCGGTCGGCCACTTCGTAGCTCAGTTTCTGTCGTTCTTTAATTCATCCACTTTGCAATAACAGCCACTTACTGTACAGTCGACCGAGGAATATCTAGCAGAGAAGATATTTCAGCAACAGATGTACTCCAAAGATGGCATCCTATGACGGCACCACGCTTGAATTCACTGAGCTCCGCAAATCGACCCATTGTTTCACAAATGTTTGTAAACCTGACTGCATGGCTAAGTGTTTGATTTGGTTTTTTTTTTTTACACCTGTGGCAATGGGACTAAATAAAACACCTGAATTCAGTTATTAAAAGGTGTGTCCCACTACACTTTTCCATATATTCCATGTATCTTCCACAGATATTTTCTTTGGAGTGTCAGAATTTTTTAACTCATTTGACTTCTGACTCATTCAGTTCTGTTTTTGCCTTTTCACTATTAATTGCAACTGACACCCAGTCACTGAAGTTACTGAACACGAACGTTTGAAGTTTTATGTCATTGCAGAGGTGTTACTGATTAAAAAGCATCCAATGTGACTGCTTGACACCCTACTGGCCTGAGTTTTTAACTAAGAAAAGGCTCCTTCTGAACTATAGTTTCGGTTTTACTTGAAACTACTGGTTGTTCTCAATGTTATGTATTCATTTCTAAACAAAGAAATGATTTTTGCCATAGAGCCAATAAATCTGCCATATTTATAAGAATTAAGCAAGTGTCTCAAGACTTTCTATGAGGACTGTATTGAAAACCTGCATATAACCTGTATAAAGCTCACTCATCTGCATATCGTTGTTATTTTATGGGTTGTGCTTTTTGTGGCGTGCATCTTTACTACATGTCATGTGACGGCTTACTGTTAGTCCTCTTCCTTCAACTTTCCCAAGCGACGTGGTCCTCTGTGAGGCACCAGGTCCTATCATTTTCCCTAAAATGAGCGCTTGTGTGTCTAGAAAAATGCCGTATTTTGTAGCCTTTGAGATCTGAATTCTGAGGGGTATGGAAATTTTACGAGTTTATATGACAAGCACTGCATTTTGAGGGAGATCCCATCCAGTTGGTTTTTTCCTCAGGATTTAAGTGGCCCACTCTGACTGTACACCCTTAGGTAGCACAGGGATTTAGTGACTTATTTCTGATTGAGATTCTGCAAATTGCAGTTCTGGGGTGGGAGACTGACTGATGTGCCAATCTATGGTAGAGAAAAGGGGGTAACAATTAAAAACAGCCAACAATGGATTAAACGTTAACTGTTAAACCAGCTGATAATGTCACCCCATGTTTGTATTGGTCAGGGATGTTTGTCCAGCCTGGAGGTGCATGATAAGTTCACTGAAGCACATGACCTTGTCCATGGCTCCTCGACTCCGTGACCCTTCTGATTACCCCACAGTCGCAGTTGCTTCCTGCCACCCCCCCCCCCCCCCCCCCCCCCCCCCGCCAAAAACAAACAAGCCCGCTCCGGAAGAAAAACGAGAGAACAAAAAAAAGCGTGTTTTTTA
>JAABNY020000032.1:12141208-12157683 GCA_015164015.2 Brevimyrus niger
CAGTCCCCGTTCGGTTTGTTTCCACTCCGGGTTTATAAATAAAGGGAAAAATTAAAAGTAAACCTGGCCCCCCCCCCCCCCCAGTCGGAAACCTTGTGTGATTTGGCCTGTGATCTCACCGGTGAGGGCTTTTATTTGTACGCATTCGAGCCCTAGAAGGCCTAGAAACAGGAGAACGATCTTGTGCGTGGAGGCAGGGTACGGCAAACAGTGAAGGCGGACATGAGGCAGTGAGGAAACGTTTAAGCTAACAGGAACCAGCAATGTAAACTAACGGTTTAAGGTATTCTAATGATCGACAGGACAAAGTGATGCTGTAAACTGTGGGCTTAAAACATGCCTTTCAGCTGATCTTCCATGCAATCCGAATGATCGAGTCGTGGACGGTACGATGTAGACAGGAGTTTGCATCTTATTGGCTGTCTGTGTGACTGTTGTCAGCTACGCCCAGTGGTTCCCAAACCTCTTCCTTACCCATCGTTGCCCTTGGTAATTATGCTCTTCAGGTACAGTCGACAAGTTTGATCAGATGGGTGGGGGGATTCGAACTGATATGCGGTATAGCAGGGGTTCCAGATCTGTTGCCAGATCTTCGGGTTGAACTGAACGCACGGGGCAGAAGATGAAGTAGGATTCAGTCAAGACCTGATGACAGCATCACAGATTGCAGATTCAAGCGCACTTTCAAGATTCTAGAAAGCTCCCAGAAGAATGCTGGAATCTATCGCCGCTCGTCCCACATCAGATGGCAAAGTGAGGATTCCTGCAGTGTACAGCAGATAAAAACAGGGCAAATGTCAATCGAAAAAAAGCCTCCGCACCGGTGCAGACTCGGCCACGTGTTTCCCATTTATCTGACGGGCCGAGGTGGCGTGTCTTGGTGAGTGATCGCTCCCTGCTGCCTCCAGCAGAGTTCTCTCCGGTCCAAGCGGACCAGGGGAAAACGAGGGCGAGAGCCGCAAGGGTAGATGGTGGCTTCATGTGGTTCCCGGCCAGCGTGAGAAAAGCCAACATGGGGTGATGTCATCCTGGTTCTGCTAACTTCGGTGGGACCAATACGGAGAGCGCTGTCGTGACAGAGTTCAGGCCGGTTCTGGAAGATTAAGAGCGGCCCGGGGAGGGTGCCGGCGTAGCTGATGAGGCTCAGCCTGGTTCAGGTAGACTGAGAGGAACCACAATGAAAGTTGGTGGAACAGCTGAATGCTGTTCCGGTAGACCAAGAACGAGCAACCTGGGCTTGGGGGTGAAGGGTTGTTCTGCCCTGCCCTGCCCTGCCCTCCTCGTCTGGTTCAGGTGAGCGAGACCTTCAGATAAGAATCGCCAAAGGCTGCCCCCTCTTCTCACCTTTCAAAAACACGCCCTGACGGCGACGGCCTCGGTTTCTGGATGCCTTTGTAATGGTTACCAGACAGGAATGTACGCTCGCTTATCGACTTGTTCGCCCTCTTTTTACTTTTATGCCGGCTCCTTAGACCCTTTAGCGTGATATTTTAGCGTTGGGCTTTCATGCCATCTGTTTGGAGATAACGGGGGCAGCGGAGGTGTCTGTGAAGTCAGGTTTCACATGACGGCTTCTTCATTTTCCAGACACACAAACCTGCAAAAGACGCTCGGCGTTCTCTTCATGTTATGCTACACTGTGGACCTTCTTGTCTTCAACGGCAGTTTCCCAAGCCCTCTGCAATGCTGGTGTACATCAAACGCTAGATTTGGTTCAAACAGTAGGGTTGCACAAAGGCCTCACACATCCAAGGTTGTGGTTTCGATTCCTACCCTCAGCTCTGTGTGTGCGTTGAGTTTGCATGGAGTTTGGCAAATTCGTATCTTTGAATTACCCATATTGCACTTCTTTTTTTTATGAGTAAGATCTCCTGAGATGGCCTTTCATGTCATCCAGGGCGTAAAATGCTAAGCTGAGGGCCAGAGGTGATCATTTGAAAGTCCAGAAAGTAAAAAATCAGGCCAAGATTTTGTTTCAACCAACCATTTGAGTAAACAGAGTCACAGAGTACTCAATTGGTGACCCTGTACTGGATAAAAGGATATAGACTATGGATGGACAGATGGTTTAACAATTAGTAGCATATCATAGAGCACGATAAGTACTGAAGGGATTGCTCAGGGTGTTGCTCATGCATTGAAGCATTGTTTTCCTATCGTGCCGACGCTCTCGAAATGCGGCTCAGCCGTCTGTCATGAGTGTTGTCGCGTCGCCGCTTAGCCGTTCCCTCGCAGACGTGCAGCAGGATAAATCCGGCCTCTGCAGTGCGGCGCGGGACCCGATGCTCAACTCAACCCGCTCAACGCTTCTGGTTCCTCTTTCATCAGAAAACAGCAGCGGACGGAAAGCGTCAGGAGATTATCGTCCTGGACTCCAAGCGGAGCAACGCCATCAACATCGGACTGACAGTGCTGCCACCCCCCCGCACCATAAAGACGGCCATCCTGAGTTTTGATGAATACGCTTTAAACAAAGAGGGAATTGAGGTGGGAGCATGCTGGGGGGGGCACTGGGCAGAAAATGATGATACCGTACATAACTCCTGTGTGCCTGTATGACTTTAGGTACAAGTGTATCATTAAGCTACGTTACGCTTAATACGAACCCCTGTTGATTAGGATATATTTTTGGTGTGTGTATGGTAAATGTTTACCTAAATTTAGTTTTCACTTGTTACCCTCACATTAGCTCACAACCTAACCTTAGCATATCTACCTTCGTTTGCTAACCCAGCTGATACTTGAAGTTCGGGCCCCGTTGACCACTTCTTGCATTAATATGCTTGGCTGTCTGCATTTTGCATTGTGGGTATTTTTTTCCCTGCGGGTTTAGTTACTTTAAACAGACTTTATAAGAGAAAAGGCCCGGCTTCAGCATGGCCACGTCATCCGACATCGATAACGCCGTGTATTTTCACGACCTGAAATAAATGTTCCTCCTCATAGCTGCTGCGTCGCCATTACACGCAAACGATCAACGGAGCGAAAATTAATAAAACCCCCGAAAATGGTCCAGAGATACTTTTCCAGTAAAATTCTGCAAATGCACGATTTTTCACTCAAAAATATGTTTCCATGAGTTGGGGCTGGCTTCTGCGGTCTCTGAGCTGGACTGGTATACTTTGGCTGATTAAGTATAATTAATCACTATGGCGATTAAGGGGGGGAGTCATTGCGGACATAGTTTAAAACCAAAATGTAGACCTTTGATGGATTTCAAATCTGCAATAATGATTTATTCTGAATTTCGCCTGATTTTTATTTTATTTTTTTATAACTTAATAAGGGATCCCGTCTGCCTTCGCTTGGGAATGCTGGGCCGCTCTGCCCCGGGGGCTTGGCTTTCCCAGCACGGACATTACAAGGGGGTTTCGGGATGGGAAATGTTAAGTTACAAGCTCTCTGTGCCCCGTAGGTTCCAGCAAGATGGCCGCAGCCTCCCGTTATCCTCTCACCCGCCCTTCACAGATACATTGACTAGCAGACCTGTTAGTTATAGTATCTTTTTCTCCATGGCGGTTCGGTTTATTGTCTGTCTTCGCCCCATTTCTGCCTCACTTCATTCCCATCCACCCCTTTATCATCCCTCCTCCTACTCCCGTGTAGAAAATCCTGACCATGATCCCTACAGAGGAGGAGAAGCAGAAGATCCTGGAGGCGCAGCTGGCCAACCCGGACGTCCCCCTGGGCAGCGCCGAGCAGTTCCTCCTCACCCTGTCCTCCATCAGCGAGCTCTCCGCCCGCCTGCAGCTCTGGGCCTTCAAGATGGACTACGAGGTCATGGAGAAGGTCAGGGCAAGGCCGCGCCGGGTGTCATATCACGCAGACACACCTTGCTGCTCTTCAGATGCTGGGCGTCTGAACCACGTGGGCCCGGTCTCCGCGCCAAGCGCAGTAGCCGCCGCTCGTTGCCCTTCCTTGAGCTGCCGTCTGCTGTCTGAACGTAACAGGAAAACCATGATGGCCTTGCATGTAATGTAAACCTGTGGGAGATGGAGAGCAAATGGTTTCAATAATGAGGGGGTTTCATAGTCGGGCTGAGGGTTGGACAATGCCTGTGCTATTCACACAAATGGTGTGACCATCTGCTAGCGATTCGTACTGCCCTTAGTAAATACCATGTTTGGTCAAAAAGGAGAGACCTAACGGGACTATCTACCAGGGTATGACGTGAACACGTGCACCTAAATTGAGACTATAAGACACGTATGTCTTCCCAGACACCCATAGGTTTCCTGCTTTTCCATCCTCCTGCTTTTTTGCCTTGAGACTGCAGATCTTTCACCCTGTCGAATAAATCTCCCCAAGTTCAAAGGATGAGTCAGTGGCATCTCTGCACCCACATCGGCGTAGCTTTCAGACGGCTGCCATCGCAGAAGAGTAGACACGAGCGCACCGAGCAGCGGATACGCAGTCGAGTCAGTACGCAGCCCGGCCCGCTGTGTAGGTGGCCTCACTCTGCCTGTCCGTTCTGTGACCAAAACATGCCAAGAGGGAGTATGAAAATCGCATCAGACGGTTGGTCGCTTTTCAGCCCTAATGAGGATCTTGAGGAGAGTCCGCAGTTGATTCCGGACCTTGTGTTTACACTCGATGCTATGATAAAAATCACCAGTGTGACTTCATGGAACAGTCCGCTACGTGTACGGCATTATTTACACGGGACTCTACAGGCCGTAGGATGATCTGAGCCACTGACGGATAAATAACTTTGAGCGTCTTAATTTCCCGGCATCCAGCGCCATGTATGAAATTAAAGAATGAATTCTTCTTGGCAAAGACGAGCGCTTCTCAGGGAATGTTCTCATCGGGAATCGGGCTCAAAGCCCTCAGCTCAATGCTCTCAGAGCATTCAAAGCTCAAAGCCCTCTGAGAAATGCTTGGAATGGAAGACATGCTTCTCTGTGTAAGATGGCACCTCCCTCTACATCATCTTGAGGGAAAGTTGCCTTTTATGATTATAAATTGGTTTCTCCCCAGGCCCTGGCTTGAATAACAGCCAGCAGCTAAATCTCCCAACTTGCCCCGCCCCGCCCCTCCCCCGCACACGAGAAGCTATTAGCAGAACCAGGCTTCCTAAGTGGCCAGTTATCAGGCAGAACATTATGCACAGGAAGTAAGAGACGCATAATGAGAAGCACCTGTCTTTCGCCCTGTGGTCGGTGGCTGACCAGGTGGGGCAAGTGCAGGGGTGACCTCCAGTGACTTTGGTCAGGCTCTGCCTGGAAGCACCGGCTCTCTCTCTGATGGACACCTTTTCCGTCGATTGCAGGAGGTGGCTGAGCCTCTCCAGGATCTGAAGGAAGGCATGGACCAGCTGGAGAACAACAGGACGCTGCAATACATCCTGTCCACATTGCTGGCCATCGGCAACTTCCTCAATGGATCCAATGTGAGCTTCCCTCCATGCAGCTGGAGCATTTGCATTGTACTGTTGGTGTCCGTGTGGCTGACAGGAGCCTTCTGACAACAAAAGTACATTAGCAAATGTCATTGTGCAAGTACTTGACTCCTGGTCTTTATAATGTCTGTGCGTGCGTGTGTGTGTGTGTGTCTGCGAAGTGTATGTGCAGCATTTTAACATGCTCATTATCTTACTGAAGCCTTTTTATTATGTCTTTGTGGCTGTGAAGGCAAAGGGCTTCGAATTCAGCTACCTGGAGAAAGTTCCAGAAGTGAAGGACACGATCCACAAGCAGTCTCTGCTGCATCACGCCTGCACCATCGTGGTGGAGAAGTTCCAAGACAGCACAGACCTCTACTCGGAGATCGGGGCCATCACCCGCTGTGCCAAGGTAAAGCCTCTGAGATGTCTCACAGGACCTGTATGGTCTCAGCACAAAGCTAGGACACTTATGACTGGCTTGCAGACAGCCGTGATGATGCACAATCTGCTTTTTTCTGTCTTTTCCGGAGATATTTTTTTTTTAAGAGTTTCCCTTCGACAAGAAGGGCAGAGAAGCTCTTGCTTTCAGTTGTTTTCTTACTTTGAGCTTAGTGCCGTAGACGCATGACATTCAAAGCTCTGACCTCACGTGACCTCGGTCTAAGCTGAGAAGATTGAGGGCCTTTTTTCTTTTCCATGTTTTTCAGGTGGACTTTGACCAACTGCAGGAGAACCTGTGTCAGATGGAGCGGCGGTGCAAGGCATCATGGGATCACCTGAAGGTGATCGCCAAGCACGAAATGAAGTCGGTGCTGAAGCAGAAAATGTCGGACTTCCTGAAGGACTGCGCTGAGAGGATCATCATCCTGAAGATCATACACCGCAGGATCATCAACAGGTAACACTGGTGCCATCAGAGTCCCAAAATCAAGGTGGCTGACGTATGGAGAAGACAACATCAAACACGTCAGCAAGAACAAGTCTGTCGCATACTCACACAGTGTCACCTTCCACTCTCTTCTACGCCATGACCCTAGAGGGCGTCGAATGTGTTTGCCGCAGCACATAAAGATGCTGTGTCAAATGTGTGAGTCGATTTAATAAACGTGATCTTAACGACAGCCCTTTTAAAATCGCTGTCTATTATCAGCCACTACGGGTTTAAAACTAGCAGGTGGCGCAAACCAGGAAACCAACAATCTACATGACACTCAAGGCTAGATGCTAAAAAAAACACACCCATTCCACAGCAAATAACACTATGTAACAAATTTTTATTTTTATTTTGTTCCCACAAAGTGTGTTTTCCTAACTCGTTATGCTTCTGTGATCAGGATAATGATGATCACCTGTAACACGAGTGAATGGCGCCTATTCATAGACAGTTCATCAGTTATGTGGTCATAAAATCAAAGTTTGTGCTGAATGTAGTCGTTTTTCGAGAGGTTTTAGACATAAGCAGTTGAAATATAACTCTTGGAAGCCAGGAACAAAAATTGCGTTACATTGTGTAATAGACGTTTATGAGATGTAGCACTAACAGAAATACTCTAATACAAATATTAATTTGCACTATCTAAAGTGCGAGGAGGTGCAAAGCATTGCCGGTAACGACATAATTAGTCCTACTGACTAATGCCATGGTCGTCAGCCAGTCATGGACAGCTCGTACGATAAGAACAAATAAGAACAAAATTTTGTCTATAGGACCCAGCTCGGGCTGTGCACCAAAGCAGTGGTCACCGTGGTGATTGCCCATCATACAAGGTCATGTTGGCAAACTAGTGCCAATCCATCGATTTGCCTGAAGTACATGGCCGGCTTAAGGGTCACAGTTTCTCAGGCATTAAGGCATCCCTACTCGTTTGCTACAAAATTATCAGTTTGCTGAAGCGTTTTTTAGTGTTTAATTGTCTTTCTTAACAGGGGTCTAAATATATATGGGTGGTGTGGTTAGCACTGTGTCATCACACCTCGGCGTTTATGGGTTCAGACCTCAGCGTGTAGATGGTGTTTGATTATTCTGGCTGGTTCCTTAAGCTGTCGCAAGACATGCAGCTTGGGAACTGGTGTGTGTCAGTGTGTACCTTATGTGTCAGTGTGTACCTTATGACAGACTGGCACCTTGTAATCCCGCAAACTCCTGACTTATTGTAACCTTGTTCTAGTTGACTGTTTATGGATGTATGCATACTACAGTATGGATGTATGCATACTACAGTATGGATGTATGCATATTATAAGCATTGAAGTATTTCAGAATTCAATGTCTGTAGAAGTGCTTCTTATGACTGTTTGCCGTCCGTCTGGCCTCCAGGTTTCACGCCTTCCTGCTGTTCCTGGGCCAGCCCGCCTATGCCGTGCGTGACGTCAGCATCCAGCGATTCAGCAAGACTGTGAGCGAGTTCGCCTTGGAGTACCGCACCACGCGGGACCGAGTGCTGCAGCAGCAGCAGAAACGGGCCGACCACCGCGAGAGGAACAAGACGCGGGGGAAAATGATCACCGACGTGAGTGTCTACCGACAGACGGGGGGGGGGCTGTGCTTTTTCAGGGGCCGCAGGCATCTCTGACGGCCTTATCCGTGTGCTGACTGGTCGCACACTAGTGAAACGGCAACAGTAGCTCTCCTGTCCTGGATGTCTTCAGACCGCATCCCTGCCTCTGTGTCGTACAAAGGGAACAAAGACTCGCATTGTCTTGAAATCGGGAAGACGTTCAAAAATCTATGAAGAATGCCGCAGGAATGAAATATCCAGGCTGCCAATCTCACAAAGAGATTTTTGATCCTACGGAGCTCACCTGCGACGTATCCCACAATGCACGCCGAGTCTCATACCGTGAAGGTAGCCAATCATAGGGCGCCAGCTCGGCTGAAAGCCCCAGTGTTAGACCCCAAAGGGTGATTATTAACGTGTATGGCAGATACAAACCCATGGAGGGCATTGAGCAAACTCAGGATTAATTTCCAGTCCTCCGCAGAAGTAAACACAACAAAGTGCCGTCAGGCTTGGCTTGTAACCGGGAACAGATGTAGCCTAAGACTGTGGCGTGTGAAGCAGAAGACG
This sequence comes from Brevimyrus niger, assembly GCA_015164015.2. NCBI lineage: Eukaryota > Metazoa > Chordata > Actinopteri > Osteoglossiformes > Mormyridae > Brevimyrus > Brevimyrus niger. The sequence continues at coordinate 12,149,663 of JAABNY020000032.1, forward strand.
GACCTGCTTCTCCGTGCAGTTCGATACGTTTGTGTTCCTCCCTTTCGCTGGCTATTGAGTTGCCCGGCCCACTTAGCGCCAGAGAGATCCGCAGAAAAGTACCGAATAAACAGATGAAGAGGAACCACAAACCTGGCATGAGGTCAGAGATTAGATTCCGTCTCCATTTTCATTCCTCTTGGGGCTTCTGGCCGGTAAGATATTTTGAATATGTCTGAAGACGTGTTTGTTATTATATCATTTACTGAAGGAAGTGACCTCATAGTCTTATAGGAAAGATGTAACGCTGTGCCCCCCCCCAACCTGGCTATGTCACTATACTGTGAGTGATTTTCTCCCAGAATGTACCTGAGACTATGACAGTACAATCTGTGATCTCAGCAAAGCTCTGCATGTAGCCCTTTGATTCTACATCAGCAGGGTCAGGCATCGCCAGCTGATCTCAGTAAGTAGCCGTTGTCAAAAGCAGCCTGAGGCTTAGTGCACCAGATGGTTCCAGCCCATTGCAGAAGGACCTGTTACTCAGCGTCCAGGCAGTCAGAGCCGATCACAGAAAGGCCCGCGGGTTCACTTTGCCAAACAGCTTTATCCGATCCTACGGAGGCCGGGCTCTGGTGCCGCGAAGCTTGTTTGGCTTGGCGGGAGACTGTCATAGTTCAAAGACAGCCTAATCCAATCTCTGTGTGAATATCCAAACCTCTGGACGTCTCAGCAGGGGAAACAACAAACCCTAAATGGAGCAGGCCCGTTGTGGAGACAGTGCCGGCATCTCTTCCAGGATGTAAACACAGAGTGTGGTGTATCCTATAACGGCCATATCACAGCATTTTAAACATCATCTTGAGGCCTCTTTCATACCCATTATTCTTCTCTACTTCTGTCTGTTTCAAGTGTTCCTCCTTTGTCGCACTCCTCCAACTCCCTTCACCTCGCCTATCCCTTCTTTTCTCTTTCCCCCTCTTCCTGTTCCCCACGCCTTCTGTTCTTTCTCTCCCCAATCTGTAGACGGACGACGAGGAGGACGGCGAGGTATGACAGTTGTGCGCGTCCGCGGACACCCCCCCTCCCCTTAACCTCCGTGGAATTCCCTGCTCTGACTTGCATGTTCCCCTGTGCCCAAGGATTACCCATCTTCCTGGAAGTGTTAGCTTGTTTGTGCGCTCTGACTTCCTGATTGGGGGAATGGAGTCTTGTCGTGTGCCGCGATCGTTCCTACTAAACTACACCTTGTCCGCAACCGCAGGGCTGTCTCAGGGAAAGTTGTCCTCTTACATTTGGAAGTGTGCCGAGAAACTGATGGTCAAATAGGTTAACCCTCGGAATCCCATTGGACAGGGAGCAGGCAAAGTAATGGAGGGGGATCTCTTTGTAAATTGTTTTTTTCTTATTTGTTAGTTATCGTTGGTTTATATTGGTTGTATGAGCGTCTGAGTGGATGTCATGGATGTTGGCGCAGAATGTCTTAATAGCATTAGTCTTCTTTGAAGGTGGCAGGTAAGTAGACACTATCCCCTTTGTTTGGCCAGGTGATTCTCATTAGGGGCGCTGTTTGGTATGGGGGGTGGGGGTAATTGGATCCTGTGAGGTAGTGTCGGAACGCACTCTAGGAGGTGCATCTAATAATAGCTTTCAGGCCCGGGTGGACAGGGAGGTGGGGGCTCAGCGAGCATGTGCGCGTTAGTCCATATCCACCGGGCCTCGGTTCCTCTTTGCCCTCCGCGGTGCCGGAGGTGTCCCCCCCTCCTGTTGCTCCCGCCCCCCCCCCCCCCCCCCCCCCGCTATCTCAGTTAAAGCAAAACAGGACTTCTTAGGAAGATAAGAGGTGAATCACTATAGTCTGTTTTCTTAATCTGTGACTCAAACACTGATACCCTCATCTGAAGTAGTCAGCTGTGACCCCCCCCCCCCACCACCACTACCACGCCAGACCACATCTGTTAGGCGGCTTGGCAAAGGGAGGATGCGTGATTTGTAAGGGAAAGGTCCCGGGGGAGGCTTTTGATGGGGGGGGGGGCAGAGGTGACCCGGACAGGGAGAGTCCGGCCCTTCCTGCGTTCCTAAGGCCCAAGATCCTGCTGTTTTGGGAGCAGTCTGAGACCCTTAACTTGCCCCCCACCTCCTTCCAAAGGGGGGGGGGCATTCTGCTCACCTCCCCATGGATTCCTCACCCCTCCCTTACATGCAACAGTACATCAAGCTTGCAGTCTGTGAGAATCTACATTTTATCCATCCAATAAAATTCGGGGCAGATCATATTAGATACAATATGGTACAAATTATGGAAACCCTTATCCACCCTCTATCTTTGTGCTGCTAGTATAAGGCTGTAAATATTTTCATATCAATGTCAGAGCCCCTATTTTGCTGGGAAACCCTATAAAATTTGTGCCTATTCCTGCCAGTATTTACATTAAGTCCGTATGCCAAGGATCACAGATTTTTATGAGGTCATTCTTGTGCAGGGAAACGGAGTAGCTGCTTTCTTGTGTACATTAGCGGAAGGACTGTGGTAAACAAAAGCAACAAAGTACAACAACACAAATACAAATATTACGCAGAATAAAAAACAATTTTACGGGAGTGCTGGAGCTTGGTGTAGCGTACTTGTGTAAGAGACTCTGGCCGTCCTTGGCAAAAGGCAGTTGGTGATGGCATGTAGAGTTGTAGTTGTAGAGTTGAATGTAGAAGTTGTTCCTTAGTCCAGCTTAGCAGACATCATGCCTGTAAAACATCATTCATCCTTATTTACTTCAGACACATAATATCCTTGGAGAAGTATGTTGGGGGAAAAACCGGATAAGACAGTGTTCACCGGGGAATGCGGGTGGTCAAACTCTTAATCGGCGTCGGCACAAGCTGCCTTCGGTTGTACACAAGCATCCACACTCGCTGCCGTGTAGCGGAGTCTGAGGAACGCACTGAAAGTGACGATGCTGAAGATCCCTTATTGACCCTCGGCTCTGCAATGTTCTTCTGGGGCCTGGGTGTGAATGCTGCTGTTGCCCTGATCACTGTTGATGCGAAAGTGAAGCTCATGACTATTGACTGGTAATTATAATGACCTGTAATTGTTGACTGACTGAACACAAAATTGCAGTTAATGACACAAATTGACTGTGGAAATATTGCATACATGTCATTATGAAGATCCAATGACTTTTTATACATGTGAGGTGCAGCTTGCTGAGTATCACTGTTGCTTCACGCCCTGTGGTGTGTGCGTGTCTGTGGCGTGTGTGTGTGTGTGTGTGTGTCCTGTGATGGATAGACAGCCCATCCAGAGTGTCCCCTGCCTTATACCCTGTGTTTCCATCTGGCATACCAGGAATTTTCCCAGTGGACTGATGTGTTCGTTGGACAGAAAAAATTATTGTGGGGCCCCAATTTTTAATCCCAGCCCAATGCTTCCCCATACTGGATAACTGGACAATGGATGTTATTATTTGATATTTTGGTGCAATGCAAAGAACACTTCTGAAGTCATTCTGTTCCATTTATAACAGATTTGTTCAGACAGGGGTCTCACCGCAAACCAAACACATGCTGTCATCATAAGTGATGTACACACATGACCGTGACGCTATGCACAGCTCCAAGTTTGCGGTTCATGCCATGCTGCTGGACCTCATCTCCAAGTTCTGCCCAAGCTTGATGGGCCCAATGGCCTCCTCACGTTTGTAAATTATTGTGGTTTTTATGTGTGTGTTTGTGTAGGTCTGTGTATATATAAATATATTAGTCTATTTTATTATCCATCTTAAATGATCACTTCTGTATATTTAGAATATATAGTCTTATTTAATGTTATTGTCCATTTTACCACCAACCTAACCATTTAAATAAAATTAACCAACAAAAATGTATTAATTGCTTGTCTCAGTCTACGGAGTAACTAGATAAGCATCTCACAGTGAGTTGTATCTGCATAACTATGCATGTAACAAATAAATCCTCACCCTTGATGTGGCTGAATTGCCCTTCGTGTTGGTCACATCCTGGAAGGGAGGGATGTCAGTCGGGGGCAGGGCAGACGTATGCGCACACGCATGTTTTTGATCTGTGGGAGGACATGGAGAACATGCAGATTGCACACGCTGGAGGCGGGGTTCAGACCAGCCCTGCCGGCTGCCCGCTGAGCCACCGTATCTTCCATCAGAGAATATCATCACACTCATTACGATAATATTTATTTCATGGAGTAACTGTGCCAGATGTCACCCGTTGGGTTTGGCAGCAGGGCGTCGGCGATTCCGTGTACAGCGCATGGAAGATGTGTCGCCCACCAACGTTATTCATGGGCTTTGGATCCGTAGTTAACTTAACCTGGCAACTTTTTTGCACTATTTCATTAAAGGGGCCATTCAATATTTGGGAGGTTCTTATATTTTTTGTATATTAGGCACATTTGGGATATTTTTTATGTATACAGTAAGTGATTCTGCTGCAAGATGTAGTGACGCACAAGGCCTGAGAATGTAGCACACGTCCTCACAGAGGGCAAAGAAGCTAATTGAGGCAAGCTGGCTGATTTGGAAAGTTCACCATCTGCAGCTGAGCTTCGCTCATCGTTTGGCGTTAATGGGTACAGCGTCCTGCCAAATCCTACAGAATGGCCCGAAAATGTTCCTGGGACGCACTGCGGCGGACGCCGCCGAACGGGACAGCCAGCAAGCCTCATCTCGCCCTGACGGAGACAGCGCGGCGTGCAAAAGCAAACATCAGCTAGCAGATTTTTCAGAAGCAGCAATGACCAGATCTGTGATGCACATGTGATTCCATGAATGTGTCGCACACATCTGATGGTTCTGAGCGCGAGGGAATATATTTATATGTACTGTGATGTTTCTTATCTGTGTGGTGAGCTTCGCTTTCGGTGAACTAAACTTTGTAATCATTTACATGATAACCCGGGCTTTTTTCGCCACATGAAGATTATACCCAAAATTTCCTATCACCCGTAAGTCTGTCAAACCAGTGGTCTGCTTCAAATCCCGTCATGTAACTCCAAGGAGCAAAAGCATTAACCTGGAAGGAGGTATTTGTTGAGTAGTGCAAGTCCGCAACGGCAGTGTTTCCCAATCTGGTCCTAGGGGACCTGCGGACAGTCCACATTTTTGCTCCCACCCAGCATTCCAACAATACAGAACATTTTATTTTATACATTTTAAATAAATGCAGTCTCTACTCAGGGGCGTCGTAGTTGGGTGAAAAGTGGGACTAAATTACCAGGGCCCAAAGTGGGGGGAGGGCCCCTGAGGAGTGAAATTTTTTTTTTCTTTAAATATAATTTTTTGGGGGGGGGCCCATGGCCACTGCTTGTGCATAGGGCCCAGAATTTGGTGCTATGCCCCTGTCTCTACTCATTCCAGTGCCCTAAACTAGTATTTTCTAATCTGTTAGGGAGCTGGGAGGGAGCAAAAATGTGGATTGTTTGGTTGGGGGTTGGAAGGGAGCAAAAACATGGACTGTCTGGTTGGGAGTTGGAAGGGAGCAAAAAAGCGGACTGTCTGCAGGTCCCCGAGGACCGGACTGGGAAACGCTACTCAAGGGCAATATGCAGTGCAGCCTGGATGGGGACTCCCCAGGAAAATGACAGCATGACAGCATTTGTGGCTTCAAGCCTTTGTGCCTTTGTTCTTTATTGTTATGACATGCTAAAGATACGGCTGTTATTAAAGAAGCTATTTCCCATGTTATGTCTAACTGCACCATACATTTTTAACCCCATATGAAATTTATTAGCACTATTGCTGACTGACATGTGATTAACAGACATCTCTCTGTCTGGTTATTCCCAGAAGGGACTCTCAACCTAACCTTGGACACACTACATATACATTGTTTGTTTTTTTTCTACTCTAGTTGAGCTTCTCATGTTCTCGCTGACCCTGGTGGAGATGTTTTGACAGTGTCGAGTCTGACATACATTATCATTTTGGTCAAACTGCGTGAGACTATTTTCAACGTTTGCCTGTATTTGCATATTTAACAGGATAAGCATTGGTATTCGTGCAGTGTTGCAGTGGATAAATCCTTGATGGATGGATGTGCACCAGTCTCTTACTGGATATAACACACACAACACATGTTCCAGGCCAAACAATTTTTTTGCATTACAGGGAGTGAAAGTAACATTGTTTTCGACCACGTATTTTAAGGAAACTTAGAATGATGAAAAATTATGAGATTTTGTGTGATTCTCAAGTAATATATACATTTTTGGCAAATTATTCAATCCGAGAGAGGCCTTTCTGGGCCCCCCTCGACCCAGGGCCCAGGGACAACTTAATCTAGTCCATCTGTCCAGCTCTGGTCAAAATTTGCATACATGCATCTGGAGAAGCTGATGTCACAGTTTCTAAGTGCAATAGATTCTCTTCAGGAGTGGTGAGCACCATGTATGAGCATTAGAAACCTTTAAAAGGGATGCATCACCAAGGCCACTATGTCCATCAGGCCAGGTAGCCTCCCAATCTGCACCACGGTTCACGTTCCCAATCTGCACCACGGTTCAAAGCATTTGCATTAGCGCGGCGTCCGTCCTGTCATGTTACATTTTAACGGTCTGCAGCTTTCAAACTCCCAGGTGGTGTAATTACAGCCACGGAACTGTGCCCCGAAACGTTGCAGGTTCTCTGTGTGACACAGAAAAGAGGCTTGGAAGCACAGGTTTATTGGGGGAGGTGCCGCTGCCTTTGCAGTTTACGAGGACAGGGTCGTTGCGGTGTGGAGCGGAAACATGGAAAAAGCTGTTTCGGCCAGAAGGAGAAATAAAATGAAACTGCGCTTCTGGGAACCAAAATGAACTCTTTGGGTCTGGATGGAAGTTATTAGGGACAAGAAAGAATAGAGGGAATTCATTTATACCTTTAGTCACCAAAAAGATGCAATGAATCAGTATTACTGACCCAAATCACCTGACCTTTCCTTCTGAAAGGACCAAGCCTGTACCCGCCTTCATAACATATTAAACTGCCTGGAAAATGACTATGTGTGAGGTTGTGGAAAATATATCTGACGCATATTAATAGCAAAAAAAAATTAGGAGGAGTTTGCAGACTAAATATGAAGGTCCTGTGAAGCATTTGGATGGTATGTGTGCAATGTGGAATTTAGATGAGTTTGTTAATGCGGCCCATTATACATACAGTGATTCATGATTAAATGCCTGAGCACCACTGGACCCTTTGGTTGTTGGGAAATATCCAAAATGAGTTTTCTCAGTCTAGGTATCTAAGACGATAATATATCTGCTATTATCAAGTAATTCTTGTTGCGTTTAACCCTCCATCATGGGGAAATCCCAGCCCCACTACCCAGAACTCCTTAAAAAGATTGAGCAGATTAAATCATTCTTCACAGACTGATAAAGTGTAACACTGATGTAGGTTACCCTGGTACAAGTCGGGGTGAAGTGAGACCAGAACATTCTTTCCAGGTTTCAGTCTGACCACAACGTTGCCAGATTTGGGTCAGAGATCCAAAATGAGCATGTGCCCTAAGAGAACAAAGCAGATACTTTCTAAAGGGGTGTTTTATTTCTCCTCGTTCATTCTAGCAGAATATTAAAAGTTACTCCAATGGCTACAAATGTCTGGCAATGGAGAGATCAGGTCAGCCAAGCGCAGGCTGGCCATGGATTTTTAATTCTTGGTACATTCCTCAGATATCAAATTCTGTACAGTGTTGATGTATTATAGCTTTTAGAGAAAACTGTTTTGCATTTTTAAAAGGATGTTTTTCTCCTCTGGGATGTGAGGGCATTGCAATGGGATGACCGCTCATATGGAGCTAATGTCCACCACAAGGCACGAAATGGCCCAAACCCTAACTGGCCAGCATTAAAGCCGTGGCCCATATTTTTCAGCCCTGCTCCTAGTGCATGTGTGACATACATTGACCCCCCCCCCCCCCCCCCCCGCCCCCCCCCCCCCCCAATACACCACAACCAAAAAAAAAAAAAAACACCACTCACCAAACAAAATAAAAAAAAAAAAAAAAAAAAAAAAAAAAAAAACACA
>JAABNY020000032.1:12190667-12206349 GCA_015164015.2 Brevimyrus niger
TTTGCGGTTGGGAGGGTGCTGGAGCTGCAGGTTCAAGCGAGCTGGGGTAACGGCTGTAAAAGCGGGAGGTATGTCTTTGCAGAGTCGAGCGACGTCGCTGGCAGCAAAGCCCTTATCACCCCTATAAGCCCTTATCACTGTAACGTTTTACCTGGAGTGCATCTAGTTTGGAGTGCATCTATTGTGCCCTGCAATTGGTTGGCGATCCATCCTGGGTTGTTCCTTGACTTGTGTTCATAGCTTCAGGGATAGGCTCTGGTGACCCTGCAGAAGACAACCTATTTGATCTATAACAAAAAAATGTTCTAGGTTTTTTCGCAAACCTTAACTCTTCAAAGTTAAGTTAAAAGACTAGTATAATAGCATAAAGCAACCTTTGTGATGATGAGAAGATCAACAGGATATGGAGACTGGATAATGGAACTGGGTGATTTTATTAGTACACAAAGGATTAACTGAACAATGCACTAAACAGCAGCTTTTTAACTGACGATTACAGCCTACATCCAGGAGGATTGGATCATTCCTTCCAGACACACACTGTAATGCAAAATGATCTTCTTTGTCCCCTGACCTTGCCTCTACCCCAAAATATTGGCACCCAGTGTTATAAATTATACTTCAGTAGTGTAGTATATTTTTTGGTGCATTTGCAGTTGAGACAGTTACTTGGTCTACAGAAGATTACAGAGAAAGGCTGGTCTTTCTTGAATACAAGAGACAAATATTTGTCAATGGGCATCTCTCTCATTTCAAAATTGTGAGGAACTCTGTGTGAAACATCCGTTGGAGATCTATGTTCTGCCCATGATCTGTGTCAATTCTGAAAAGATTCTTGAGTATAGTGGGGTGAGGGAGGGGTTGTGATTTCTTGCTGGAAGGGAACACTGCTGATCTGGTTTCTGCAGAGTGATTTTACACAGGGAGATGATCAGCTGACGGAGCAGACTGCTGCAGACATGGAGAGGGGATGATCTCTCACTGAACCCTCAGTTTGCTGTTGGTTATTTGCGACCGTCTGTTGTACTGTTTTACACTTTACAGAGAAGGAATCTGGAAGAAATCGGGTTTCTTGAAAGATGATTTCACAGTCAGCCTGCAAATCTGTTTTTGTTAAGTCGCCTTTATTATTGTATTATACATCAGTTGAAGGATCTCTGATACATTTAATATGAAACAACTGGCTTTTGTTTAGTGATGTTTTCTCCTCTTAACAAGGACCCGATTTACGAAAAGGCTCTGTACGTTTTGGCGTGCTGCTTGCTTTCCATAGGATGATGCAATCCTCACTTCTTTATTGTAACTGTGAAGTCAACTGAGAGCTGCAGGATTAAATCTTAGCTGAGTCTGGAAGTACTATTTTTACAGTCCCCTTGGGGGTTATTGTGTCAATTGAAAAGAAAAGTGATTTATTTTTGAGGATTCAGGTTAAGTGTGAAAGGGCAAAAATTATTGCCCTTCTTCTGCTCTGTGGAACATGAAAGGATACTCCATCACTCTGTATCTATCTATCTCTTAGCAATAGTGACTCCACCCCCCCCCCTCCAAAGACATTGGTGGTACAGCCTGGTGCTGTGTTCTCCGATAATGCATGAATGACGGACAGAGTGACTCCCAGTTGAGCGCCTCGGCAAGTTTGGCAGGGATACTGGCACTTGATTATCTAAACCACGCAGGCTTTTTCCATGCTTGAGGAGTCCCGTGATTAGCCAGCTTGTGAAAGTAATTTAAATTAAGTTATATAGATCCATTGCAGGAGTATGAACGTTCACATTGTTGTCTCTAAATATAAATGTCATATCTGCAGTCTGCTGGACTTGTCATATGCTTTCGCGATTTTGCAGTTTAACCAGATCGGACTCGGCCATACCGCAAAATCCCACGTGCCATGGGAGATCCAGCCACACTAAGATGACTGAGGAACATGGTGTTGCGTCATTTTCTTTGGCTGGAGCGTGTCCTACCGTCTGTTTAAGGAGCATTCTGGGATTCAAATCAGCTGTGCTTTCTGGAAGACCCGTTCTGGGCGTTACTTGAACGCAGAGACACGGGCCAGAGTTCCCAGTCTACTGAGGGTCAAGTGGCCAGTCATCACACTGTACTGCTGCGTATTCTGTGTGGGTGTGTGTGTGTCCCAGGAAATTGAGTTCCACTTCTCCAGCTGAGGACAAGGAGCAGGTGAAGGTCTCTCTTTAGTTTATCGCAGTGTTTCCCAATCTGGTCTTCTGGGACCTACAGTCGGTAAATGTTTTTACTCCCTCTGAGGTCCCTGACAGATAGTCCACATTTTTTCTCCCTCCCATCTCCCATTAGAGCACAAACATGGACTGACTGTGGCTCCCCAAGAACCGGAATCATCCAGATGATTTCCAGATTAGCAATTGCGACCCTTAAGTCTGTTGGTCAGACCCTGTGGTTCTGGACTACCAATCAAAATCAGGAGTTTGTATGGTGCAGAGTGCAAAGGCTGGGTTGGGAGTGTGCAGAGTGTAGGCTTTATTACTGTGTGTAAGCTCACAAGCCACTTTAATGGAGGGCGAACCACAGATGGTAGTGTGCTGGTTGTGAATTTTGGGAACGTGCTCAGTCGTCATTCTCCAAACCTGTAATCAGCGACCCCTGTGGCAGGCAGATCTGTCACAGGTGCAGATTAAGCAGGCTATGTAACCCAAGAGTGGCTGTTGTCCTCCTTATCATCCCTGTCAATCAGTATTTTGAAATTAGGGGTCTTTAATGGCTGCCGATTTGATGGTCTTTGACTGAAAAGAGTGATGTTGGGAATCCTGTAAATGCATTTAGCTGTTGCCCATCTGTTTTGAGCGTCTTAGGATGAATTTTTCAGGACTGTTTTAGTGTGATTACATCAACCTTCTGTGGTGGATCATACTTATTATAAGAATTACTGAATAGCCCATAGCAATGGTGGGTCAGCCAAGTGTCCTAGGTGTCTCACGGCCCTGGAAACAACACGTTCATTTAACAATTTGGAAACAATTATGTTGGTATGTGCAACGTTGGGAAGGTCTGTGTGTGCACCTCTTGCTCAAGAATGAGCGAACCTTTCCTGATTTTTGCTCGAAACTCTTGTACAGCTCCAAAGAAGACGTGAACATCCCATTACACCTCAAACACGTCTGTTTACCAAGGCTATATGTCAGCTTCTTGAAACCTGTCTTCATTTCAGCAGATGCTTCTAATAGAGGCAGTGGAGGGGATGGAGGGAAAGGACACTTTTCACACTTGCCCTTAAAAGACTTAAGAGGCAAAGGTTACGTTTTGGAGCCACACCAGCAAGAAAGGCAGCAATTTGAACCACCCTGCCAGTTCCACAGTGGTTTGTTTTAAACGTGGCCCACAGCTGGCCAAACACAGAGCTGGTTAGTTAGAATGCCTTGTCAGGTTTATGATGGACAGACAGACCGATTGTCTTACGTTTAAGGCTTTAAGATTGTATGAAGTTCTTATTCAAAACAGGCATATTCTTCTTAAAGTCCTGGAGCCTGAAAAAGTGAAACTAAAGAGCAAAGCATATAGTTTCTAGAAAATATGACCATAATTACAGCAGAGGACATTAAAGCCATAGATTTGATGAAATTGTTACTTAAAATTATTTAAATGTTTTGTATGCCACTTTTGCATAATGTCTTATAATATATACAGGAATATTACCCACATACAGAAAAATAAGTTATGCTACGTCAATCTACAGCTGACTTGGAAACAATCCAGCAAAACTATTATACTAACATAAACATAACTTTTAAAGCAATTAATATTTTCCAGATGACAACAAGGATGAGTCTGTGGTGTGGGAATGTTTGCCGTGAATCCTACACATGAGATAACATTAAGCACAGCTGTGTATAAGTAAGATTTACACACTAACAGACGCCAAGTTGTTCTCATCATTAATGAAACAGACCAATATAATCTGAGGTCCCAGACCTGGAGAGAGAGAGAGAGAATAACGTCAGCTCCTACGACTGCTTTACCGTGAGAAGTGATTCAAGAACGCAAAAGGCCATGAAATAGCAGCTCCTCGGGGACACCTACAGATGGCAACAAAGAAGACTCATCTTTATTCTAAGCATAGTCAGCTCTGGGTGAAGCTTTACCAGGACTTTGATATTACACTCCCAATAACTTCCGCTAACGTTGCCCATATGTTCTTATGCAGTTGAATGTGCTACGCGGTTTTGAGTTTGTCGGCACGGATACATCATCATTCTTTTCGATTTTTCAGTTTGACACACGTGAGGTTTCGTTGACAGGGACGGAGTCTTAAACACTGCGCTACATGTCCGTTTGTCCAAAGCCACTGTCCCTTGTTCCAATGATATTTCTTTATATTGCATTTAGTCTCTGTTCTTTAGTTTCACACAAGGTGTTTATAGTGCTTGCCTCTATTTTCTCAGCCTTTACACACCAGATTATACAAACTTCCCAGTGTTTTTAATAAAATTTTTGTAATGAGAAGGAATGAGCGGAGTAGCGGTCGAGTCCATTCATGAAACAAAGTTCTGTCATAAACATGACGTTTTCACTTCTTGCCGGTTACGGTTGATTTATCCCAAGTTCCATATGTTTGGAATAGCTGGGTTGTCTTCAAATCGATGGTCTCTTAGATCTCAGATTAACTTTAGTGGGGACCCGCGATGCCGTTCCACCCCATAGCGTTTCAAGGTAACAAGCCTCAGCCACTCTAAGTCAGCTGTGACAGGTCATACTGTGGGGAAATCCGTGCCAATGGAGTCCTGTATGCAGGGACGGCAGGCTAGCAATCCGTGCCAATGGAGTCCCGTATGCAGGGACGGCAGGCTAGCAATCCGTGCCAATGGAGTCCCGTATGCAGGGACGGCAGGCTAGCATCCATCTCGACAGAGGCGGACCTCACATGGGCTCACGCGGCGCTGTGTGAGTGGAACACGTATTCATCTCCTACATCGTTTTCTTCATAACCATGCAGGGTCCAGCTAAGATATTCTGTCACAAGATATAACTGAGCCTTTTGAGGCTGAGTATTTTGGTCATAACTCAATTTGGAGGAGCCATGCGGCTGTGGTCTTTTGCTTTTGTACAGAAGCACAGGTTAGCTGGTCTTTTGTAAGCTCACTTGCAGCGCATGTATCATCTGAGAAGGAACGATTGCCAGATTCCAGTTACTTCAGGCTTCAAAATGCATGTGTGGAAACCTGTCGTCGTGCTTTTTTGGAGCTCTGCATCCACAATCTGCCTGTCAGCTCTACCGCAGAAAGTAGATCCGGCCCAGACTCGCAAACGCGAGTTGGTTGCTCTGCACGTGTTACGCAGCCTTCTAGTGTCAACAGAGCAGATTGTGGAGCCAAGCTTATGATATTATTCTATATAGTCTATTGTTTTTCAAAGTAGTGTGTCCAGTGCAAGGGTACTTTGGGCTGAGCGCTGGGGGGTGTTGAGGTCTCCACCCATTTAAGGGGGTCCAGGGGGTTGTATTGACTGGTTTTGATTATTTGGGGGGTTACAACCCCCTCTCCTCCATGATTTATGTCCATGGTCTAGTATATCTGTACAATGCATGCTTATTAGGCAGTAGGTAGCATGATTAAGGGTTCCAGTGCAGTATTGGCTTCGAGCCTTTCTGCAGTACCCATAACCTGGTCTACTCCAAAATATCCAATTAGATACACTAATTGAAAAGCTTTCTTTGAATGCAGGTGTCAGCTGAGTTTAACCTCGAAGTTTTGTCAGTGGTTTAAAGTAATCCTGCACCATCTATGAACGTCATTTGGTCAGCGATGACAGCAAGGATGATACCACGGCTAACAAGGTTTCCCTAGGAATCCGCGTCCTGCAGAGAGAACAGCCTCGCTTGTTCTTTGTGAATGTTGGACGTCCGTCAAGTATTTGAACTCAAGAGCTTCTGTTTAACAGTCACGACCTCGCAGTCCATTTTAGACAGCCCTGGGCAACCAAAAGATGTAAAACCTTTCTTTTGCAGCTTTGCCAGAATTACATTATGTTCTGTTTACTTCCACTGGCAAAATGTGTTTTCTCTACTCTGTGCCATAGAAGGCCCATCAATAATTTATGATGGAGGGTTCAACACTCTCGAGTGTAGGTGGGTCACGTCTCCTATAACCCCTGCTGCTAGCACTACTGTATGTCGTTAACAGCAGGAAGTGACCTCCAGACCTGCAGCCCTCAATGTGTTTGCTGTGGGTGGATCATAAAACACAAATTAAGAGGTGCTGTTCACTGCAGAGGAATGAGAGGGCTTCCAATGAATATGTGTGGACACAGATTTTCAAGGCTATGGTTTTGAGTCCACCCTGGAGCCCCTCCTTGTTGGTGGATGGGTAGTTTCTGTAGCCATCTCTCCTGAGGGGCTCTGGCTTCCATTCATCCTTGAACTGAGGCGGGTATCTCTTATTTTGTCGTAGAGAGTCTGTGGGGATTAGCATATGCATCTGAAAATCGCTAATGTGGTCTAGAAACAAACGTGTCAGGAGTTCATTTAAGAAATTTTGGTCCAGCTTTTCTAAAAACAAAGCGTTAAAAAAAAACAGAGGTTTTTTTTTAACAAGGTGCTCAGACCCATGTTGTTTTTCAGCTAGCTGTGTCTTCCAGAAAAGCCTGTCAGACTTTGCTGTAGGTAGATGTAATGACCAGATGTGAGAAATTGCTAGGCTGTCGCAATCTAATGTGCGTCATTGTGGTGAGTCGTCCTTTACCCATTTCTGGCTGCTGTGGGGTGTTCAGCTATTAGATGAATAGCCCTGACTCAGGTGAAATGTGGGGAAAAAGGACTCACAGAGCTGAGGAATTCAAGGAGGCTGCCCACTCGAGTCAAACAGCTTGTTTCAGCCAGCTGATGCTTACCGGTGCTCAGAGGCTCGCATGTTAAAGAGGCCTAAACCCGCGTGTCAGTGTGCTTTTATGAAAACACCTTTAGGGGCTACTCGTGTTATGTGTGTTCCCCGCCATGTTAAGTCACTGAATGCGGTGGTTGCAGTCTGTGGGGTTCCATGTGATCCATGGCAGTGTTCAGGGAGAGGAGCCTCAGGGTAATTACTGGGTCATCGATTCTGAGCCAAAACTTACATTTCAGAGTCCCGTCCCTATGTTTGACTACATTTTTGGTGTTCTGGGTCCAAGTGAGTCTCAGCAGGACCGGACAAGGTTGTCGATTCGAATCTCACAATTGGCACAGTAGCTTCACTCCTGGGCCCTAGAGCAAGGCCCTCAACCCCAGCCACTCTAGGGGCCCTGCTTTCTGTCTATACTTCACATTGCATAAAAGTGTCTGCCAAATACGTAAAATGTAAAAAATTAGCCTTTAGACATTTAGCAGATTCTTTTATTGCAATCTTTTCACAGAGACACACAGCACCCACTGTAAAACTGGAATTATTAGTATTATTATCATCACCTACAATGGGTTGGCCACCCTGGGTTATTCCCTGCCTGGCGCCCATAGCTTTTGGAATCGGCTCTGGACTCCTGCAACCCTACATAGGATAAGTAGGTGTGGAAGATGGATGGATGAATATTAACGTCAAGTATCTTCCACATTTTGTTTACAGACATATTGAATGTTGAACTTATTTCTATTTGGCTTCTGTTATTTTCATTTAATCTTTCTGTTAAAACTGAATGAGCAGGGGACATACAGGTAACCATGTGATCTTGCTGTGAGGCTGGCTGAGCAGCCTGCCCCCCCCTAACATTAACTCTAACCCCCCCCCCCCCCCCCCAACTTTCCCGGGCTCCCTTAACCTTTTCTCTCAGTTCCACCCGCTGACACGGATATTGACTGCGACGTGTCACTCAGTGTTCAACAGATTACTCTGGCCCTAAACTCGGAGGGGGGGCTGTGTTTGCAGCCCATTGTCAATCAGTGCTATTCTTGAAGTGGTTCGGTGGGGAGGGCTAGCCTGGTGGGGGGGTTAGGGCTGGCATTCAACATTCCACACATTTCTGCATATCTTATGCAAATTCCTCTGTTGGGGTTCCGGAATTTACATGGAAACACTAGAATGAAGAGTCGAGTTGCGGGGCAGTGTGGAAACATGAGTGCAGATTGACCCCAGTCTTGCTTATCACGCTGCATGCATGGCAGTCTGGTACTTGAGCCCTCAAACTTGCAACACATTAGTTAATAAAACAAAAGTATCTTGAGGGAGTCATTGGAATATCAAGACTCAAGAGTTCTTTATTGTCAACACTTCCATGTACCAGTGCATAGTGTATTGAAATGCTGTTTCTCTTGGGCACCCTATGGTGCTGCACATAATTACAAAGACAATAGATTATTGTAAAATATGAACAACACTATACAATCAGTAAATAATATATAAACATAAAGTGCACAAAACTATGTTTGATTTTTTTGCATGTATGCAGTGTAGTAGTAGAATGTTGAATGCAGAAATATTGCACTTCACTAAATAAAATTTCACTGCACAAGTTGAAAACAGTACGTACTTTTACAGTTTACAGGGCTTTGCTCAGGGGTGAAATCACTCTTCCTTTTGTGGAATATGAACCTTCAGATCACTGGAGTCCTAACATACAAAAACTGCATGCCATCCCAAGAAAAGAAACTGCGCCCGAACAGGGACTTGAACCCTGGACCCTCAGATTAAAAGTCTGATGCTCTACCGACTGAGCTATCCAGGCTCTGGAATGTAGTGGTCCATCCCACATTCTTGGAGGTTTGAGACCATATGCTAACCATTGAGCCCCTATTGCCTATAATGAGGTGCTTTTTATTTTTATGGTGTCCCGCTATCCACTCAAGACATATAGAGACATCTCAGAAAAAGCATCGTACTGGTGCTCAGTGAGAAAATGCAAAATGTCTTCAAGAGAAGCTTAAATCAGGAAAAATCGGTAAACATGCCAGACAGGAGTGTAGGTCTGGTTTTGTGTCACATAGGAGGGAGGTGAAGCAAATACAAATGCCAACCCCCCCCCCCCTTTTAGTGAAACCAAAGTCAATTGATTTCAGTCAGATCCACAGCATGGGTACCCTAAGAGCCCAAGCAGCAGCTGGATCATCGCAAAGTCTCCCCGCTGCATCCTCACAGAGGTCTCGAGCTGCTGAGGGTCGTGTGGTTAGCTGATGATACATCAGTGAATCATAACCGCACGCTGAAGACTTCGAGTATTCACACAAGCACGTCCTGGATTATATTTTATACGGAAGATTCACTTAATAACAAATCCTACGCAAATATTAAAACTGGTCAACATAAACTTTGATCTTGGGCTGCGTGTCATTTTGATTAAGCAATAGGCTGTCAAACTGAGAGAGGTGGGCTGCATCTTGAGTTTACTTTCCTGCTCATCTATTACTATAAATCTAATGGTCTTCACTTGAATGTGGTGGTTGACTGCCAGTATAATTAATGGATAATTTACTGGAGAGGGAGATGGGGGGGGATTCCCTTTCACATGTGGCAGGCAGAGGTTGCCAGTTTTTGTCCACTTCCTGAAGAGGTTCAGCCTTATTTTTGTGCTGATTCTGTCTTTCAAACCTCTAAACCTGATGCCATGATCACCCCGCATCTATCCTTTGCATCTCCTTAATAGCAACAAAATATAGCGGCAAAGCTTTATATTTCATTTGTTCACAGTTCTCTTTTTCTCATGTGGTTATGTCAGTTTTTTTTTTGCGAGGAACTATCTGATATTCAACTATCTGATACTGAAGTTCAGCTAGAGAATCAAAAAAAGATCTTACTTGACTATATCCATTTGTTTAGAGTTTTTTTACCTGAAGTGTGACTGGAAGGTCGCCGGTTCAAAATCCCAGGGTCGGCAGAGTGATGTCACCATTGGCTTCCTGAGTAAGGCCCTTAACCCCCAGTTGCTCCAGGGATTAGCTGATTCTGCTTCTCAGGGAGGTATAAAAGTCAGTTGAATACATAAAATGTAAATGTATTCTACTTGTCCAGGTCTAAGTAGCTCTTGTGAAGAGCTTCAGAAGATCAGGGTTCTCATTTATAAAACTTTACGTAAAACTCATACTAAAAGTGTATGTTCACTCAAAAGACGAAAATGACATACGCAAATAAAGTCAGATTTATAAAAACATGCGCATGCACACCTCCAAGCAATATACGCTTTATAAATCGCACACTACCTGGGATTGTTCATACGTGGATTTGCCACATATTCCACCCTCTACACGCCCTCATTCAACCATACGAATTATCTCATGCATATTTAAGCATCCAATGTAAACCTGAAAAACTCATGGCATCATGGCAACCAAGGGGAAAAGTAAGAAGAGAAATTTAAAGAGAAATGACCCTGGGTTTCACAGCGTATAATAAATACGCTTCAAATGCTTATTATACATCTTGAACATCTAGCAATAATGACACAAAGTGTTTTCGTAACCCAACACATTTTACTTAGAAAGCAAATAAAAATTGCCAGCCAATCACATGTTGACAGACGTTGTTCACACACCAGTCAGAGTCATATCCCAGAAATCCCTAATTGCCTCATCTACACTCATAATCTTTCTCTTCAACATCCCCTCGCCAAAGGTACCACATAACCCATCTCTTGCGTCTCCAGTGGGCCAGATTTCACACACAGAGCAACACGTTCATCCTTCCTTTTAGCCCCCACACAAAGGGAGTAAACTCAGCCAATGAATGTTGAAAGAGAGAGGTTGATATGGTTTATATTCTCTAGAACTGTCACCACTCATTTCTGATACTTTTTCGGAATACTTTTTACACTATACATCATTGTGTATTTTATACTTATCTACATACAATTATTATGGATATTGCCAATTTTACATACCTAATGATCTGCTAGAAATTGCTTAGTGACTCTTAAAAACCACTTGTTTTACAGGTTTTTTCTCCGAAATCCTGTAGATGGTGCAGTCAAGTTTTATTCTAGGTCTATGTAGCAATTGCGGCTTGTCACTTCTGCTATCTTTTTCTATAGATACATATTATTTAATATATCTGTAATGTTACTGACCTACTTCATGTTGGGCTCTGTGTGCATGTGTTTGGCATTAGAATGCTCTCCCTGGGCTTCATCTAGGTGGTACAGATTCCAAAAACATGAAGTGAGTTGTGTTATGAATGGGCACCCGAAGAAACCAAACAAATGCCATGTAGTCGGGGGAAAACAGGGTTTATTCGGCAAACACAGGACATAACACAGAAACAAGCGTCAATGACCGGACAGGAGCGAGATGGACATGGACACACTAAATGCAAAAACCAAATAACAATGACTAGAAACAGCTGAGAACACCTAGGATTTCACATGAGGTAAGAAGGGGGCGTGGCACACCGGAGGACTGGATGTGTAGGTCATGACAAGTTGAGCCGGCATCTCTAAATTGCCTAGAGTGTATGCTTGTACCCTGTCAAGGGCATAACTTTGGGTTGAAGCCTTGGGTAGGGGAGAGTTGAGGTCTCCACCCATTTAATGGGATCCAGGGGCTTGTATTGGCTGGTTTTGAGTATTGGGGGGTCACCCCCTATTATTTACGTCCATGTGGGCCATGATGGACATTCAGAGTCTTCTCTGCGACCTGGGGCAGTCACCAGGCTCCCTGCAGCCATGGATTTAGTAAGAAGTAAGGAAAGAGATGGCTATTTTAAAGTAAGCTTTTTCATTCTGTAAAATGATAACAAGTTTGAACAAAATCTACATAATGCATTACAACATTTACTTAAGGATATATTAACCTCATTAAATGCAAAAATAAAAAAATACTACAATAATCTGAGTCGAATTCTTAAACCACAGAAAATGACATCAAATAGTTGAGGTAGTCTGAGCAGTAAAAGCGATTATAGCTCTAAGGAGTAGGTTAGCCTAGCTGCCCGCAGTAGCTGCTGTTATAAAAAGCTCAAAGCATCAGCCAATGGTAGGTGACCGATGATTTTAGCCAAGGACACGCTGAAATTTATCGTTGACATTTAGATGTTAGACTGCAGATCTGGCTTCTTTGAAAGAGCATACCTGACAGGAGAGCCGTTGTATGTTTTCTTTCCACTTTGGTTGTTCCTGCTTAGGCTCATTTCCAGAAAACCGTTCAAACACAAACATGCCTGTTATTGTGTTTGGGTCCAAGCCTAGATGCTTAGTGGTAGCTGTAGTACAGAAATGACTTAATAGTTGCCTGAAGACACATATTATTTAATGTGCTAAGGTAATGGAATTAGTGAATTCAGTGTTGGGAGCTAGTGGGAGGAGGGCTGGGGCAAGAGGCGGGGTCTTCATAACCCCTCAGGTCTCCGTGGTTACCAGCATTGTGCCTACCAATGCCTCTAATAATAAAACCCATCTCATCTAGAGTAGTGCGATGACATAGTTAGTGTTATGTCGGGTCAGCCGAATGGAAATGGCAGAGATGTGTAAGTGCATACCTAAGGTGATTTGTTTCTGCACCTTTTTAAGTTTATTTGGCTGTAGCCTGACTTTTTGTTTGGCTTTATGGGCCTTAAGCTTTGGTGAAACTTGCTGGCTTTAGCACTTAAGTAGACTGACTGGGAGTATTTATCGTGTTTAAATCTGAAGGCCTTGAATCAGCAATTATGGAATTCCAGCGTGGTCTTGCAATTAATATCCCTAATAAATATCAGGCACATTCATTTAAGCTCCTTTCTTTTAATGTGGCCTGTTAAGTGCTTTTAATATTCAGTTCTGTATCTCCCCCAACACACACTTCCCACTTGAAAGTCCTTCAGAGAGCCCCGTCATCAGATCTGGCTATGATGTTAAACGCTCTGTGTCTGACGTGCGCATAAATCTAAAGATTGCCGCAGCAGGTGTGCCGCCAGGCTGATGCCAGGGGTCAGTGGTTAGTCCAAATCAAAGGAAGCTTGGCAATTAAACATGGTTTAAGGGTCACCATGGGCCCGCATTAAACCTTCAGCCTTCACCTTGGAAAAATATTCCAGTGGCCTTGATATATTATTTTTAGCTATAATGTCAATTAGCTAGTGATTCTTGCCGAAGCAGCTTTAGCTAGTGACCTCCAGGTCACTAGACTCTAACTGTCGGTCCTTAACCAGCATGCGTTACAGTACATGCATAGCATTTCCAGAATTCAGTATTGATTTCTGATGATGTAGTGCTTGTCTGATTAATGCTTAGGAAAAGCAATCTCATGTCCAAAATGTGAGAAGTGTGAAAGATATAAGGAGCAGCAGTGTGACCCTCAAGACGAAAGGAACATTTCTGCTGTCTGCATTCTTGGGATTGATGGATCTTGGTGTTTATTTTGCTTCGGTTTGTTGTAGTTACCCAGGTGGTGCTCATTCAAGCCTTTACTTTTATTTTTCCATCGAGCATGTAATGGAAGAATGTGTTGCTTAGTTTACTAGTCTAGCACAGTTCAAAGAACAATGCTCTCCTCAGCTAGATTCTTCTCAACAATGGTCCCTCTGGCTGATATCTAGAAAAAAAAAGGGGCGCTATGAATTTCAGATATTCTGATGCCACATCTGAGTTTTGACGGCACTTCATCTCATGGCCTCTTGACCGTACTGCAGCCTTCACACTGCTGTGGATGCATGGCGGCCTGGACCTCTCCCAGCACTGAGAACACCGATCGCCCAAACTAATGGGATCTATATCATGGTATAATACAGCCTCTTGTGAAAGACCTCAGTTTCCCCACCTTTAATGTTGATACGATAGGAATTTTTATTGGGCAGGAATCTTTACAAAAAACAGGTTCTCAGTCCAAGAATCCCCAAACAGTCCACATTTGAACTCCCTCCCAGTTCCCAGCACACCTGTACCAGGTATCTTTTGATCTTGATTGTTTGTTTCATTCTTGATTGTTTGGCTGCAGTAAGCTGGGAGCTTTGATGGAGCAATAATGTGGACCTTCTGGGTGTCCTTGGGAACTAGGCTGAAAAACGCTGCTTTAAAGCTTATGCCTGAGCTTATGTCAGAGCAAAGTTTATTCTAGCGTGAAATCACAGCAGGCCATCCGGCAGCGGTTCTAGCTCAGGGCGTGATGACCGCCTACCTGGGAAACCCCATGATCCTTCAGGACACCTGCTGAACCTGCTAGGGGAGATTAGAGACAACCAGCTCCATTTGATTTGCATTAAACACTTTCACACTTTTAATTGAGCCTGCTGATTAAACGAAATCCCCCCCCCCCCCGTCATCCTAGCAAATAACAGGCCCTCCTTGTTTTCTCTCGTTATTGGTAACAAAACAGCTGGCCGGCAGACTCCAGCCTTGCAATGTGCTCAGACACATTCAGAACTTTCCCAAACAAGCTGAGTCAACCACCTATGGCCGATGTACATACAAAGCAAGAAGGAGCATCTAGACAGCTGGTAGATGTACACTGTGATGTCAGTATTGTAACGACACCAGCTGTAAAAATGTGTTTTTTTACACATTTCTGTTTTATATTGTCTGGCAGTACCTGTAGCAGATACACTCACTGTTCTTAGTGACAGAAAGTTCACAGACAATGCCCTGGAGCCTGTACTGTGGAGGCTATTATGTCGAACAAAGGGAAAGTTATTGTCAAAAGAGTTCCAGGAAAGTTGGAGTTTTCTTACAGTTGGCCAAGTTTATGAAGTCTGAGTGAAATACACTATGTCACTGTGCGTTGAGGGTGTCCAAAGATCCAGTGGGAAATTAAACCTTTCTTACCCTTAATGCACATACCCACACATCCTGCTTCCAAAGAAAGGGCCTCCTTTTGTATCAGCATAGCTTACCGAGTCACTTGTCTTCCCTTTCTTGTTGTGCTTGGCTACAACCTGAACAAAACGTCTATGAAATTTAGCAAAACACCAATCTGTTTTCCATCAGTTGCCTTTGACACATGTCAGTCCGTAGAACTCGTTAAATATTTGGGGATGAATGCTGAATTTGTGCATTTCTGCTGGCTGTTTTGGGACTGGGGGGATAGTCAGTATCTCCTGTTCTTCATTTGGTGTTAGGGAACAAACACAGAACCTACGCCTGGGTCCAGTAAACAAGGCCAGATGGTCTCTTCACAATGCTGCCACATCAGCAGAAAGTTCTCGCTTGCCTTGCCGAGAGTTCATTTATTTTTCTGTTAATCAGAGCCTCCCCATCCAAACAAATACACTTGCCCGAGCGATCTGCGTCGTGGCCATTTCCCATGAAGTGACAGGAAGAAAGCTGCTGTTTTTCTGTGTATCTCCAGGGAACACTGTGTCAATAAATATGGATTTACAGTCGGCCCTCCGTATCCATGGGAGATTGGTTCCAGGACCCCAAAATCCCTTACAGAAAATGACATAGTTTTTGCGTATAACCTACACACATTCTCTCATTTACTTTAAAGCAGTGTTTCTCAAACCAGTCCCCAGGGACCCCCAGATCCCACGTTTTTGCTCCTTCCCAACTCCCAGGGAATTGGGAGGGAGCAAAAATGTGGACCATCTGGGGGTTTCCAAAGAGTGGTTTGAATCATCTGTAGACTACTTATAATACCCGATACAAGGTAAATGGTTGTTATCCTGCACCGTTCAGGGAATAATGACAAGGTAAAAAGTCTGTACAGATGCAACTATCGTAGTGCATATAGAAAATATAATTAAAAATAGAGTGAATTATTTATAAATGAATTATAAATTCTCTCTCTCTCTCTCTCTCTCTCTCTCTCTCTCTCACACACACACACACACACACACACACACACACACACACA
>JAABNY020000032.1:12233759-12244296 GCA_015164015.2 Brevimyrus niger
ACACTGCTACACTGACACACTGCTGTATTGGCACTGCTATACTGATACTATACTGATATACTGATTGGCACTGCTATACTAGACTGATATACCAACACACTGCTATATTAACATATTGCTATATAGAGACTTTTATACTGATACACTGCTATAGTGACACACTGCTAAACTGGCACACTGAGTCAGGGTAATATTCACACTCAGTATTTCATCAGTATTTCATCACTATATTCAGATATTTTTTCAGGTAATACTATTAAAAACATTAATTCAATGTCTAACTAATATATCTGACCTACAAGGTTTTTTCACCAGTTTTCCTCAGTCTTTTACGAACATCCCCCTTCAGTGGGACTCCTGACTAGTTAATGTAATACCAGCAGATGACTGGTCGCTTCTGTGTGATTGTAGGTGCTGTAGACAATAGCAGGTCAGGTGCCCCCGTGATTTTCCTGATTGCCTCCCCCCTCCCCTGCTTCCCTAGCTCCTTCTCAATGACACCGAAGGGCTGTTTAATTTCACCGAGCTGCTGGCACCCCAGGGCTCTGAGGTGAGTAGACATGAACCCTTCATACCCAGCGTACTGCTCTGTGTTAATCCATCATTCAGATATGACACGCAAGCTGGAGCACAAGCTAATTTCCACATGATGTAAATTTTGCTTGTTTTTACATTCTTGGTAAACTTGGACAGTGCTCTGATTACAGATGCTGGCCTTTAGAATATCTGCATAAAACATGGGTCGATTATAGCAGTGACCTCATCTTAGTCTTTTAGTTTTGTCCCTGGTACCTTGTGGCTGGATAAGTACCATTGGTGTTAATCACAGTCAAGCACACGTCATGTGAATGGAGTGATTTATTTTTTTCCTCCTCCTTTATTTGACCTGATCTGTAATTGCCACCCGTGCTCAGGGACTGAAGGGACTGAAGGGACCTAAAGGGGACTCTGGAATTGCAGGGATCCCGGGACCTGCTGGCCCTAAGGTGAGGGAAGATGTGGGACCGGATATTTGGGAATGGGGTTGTGGAATGGCAGCTCCATTTAGCTACAAAACTGGACTCGTAATTAGAGAACAGATATAACCTGCCTCCTGCAGAATGCCTTGTTCAGCAGTTAAAAATACCACTTGACTTGTGTTTTATAAGCTTTATATGGAATCCATTAGCAGGCATTTTACAAATTAATTACTTCTTGCGCTCGGTTGTGGTGGATTTTAGATTCTCCACCTGTGCTGCTGGGTGACACTAAGCTTTGAGTCTCTGTTCAGGGTGAGAAAGGAGAGCCGGGCCTCATCGTCACTGCAGACGGGTCATTGATAACAGGACCACAGGGGCCAAAAGGAGTCAAGGTCACTGTTTTGCTTCCAGGGTCAAAGGTCATGTTGTTGATTGAAAGGGTGCTGCTATGCTGACGATATATATCTGTTTTTCTCGGTTCTTTAGGGGGAACGCGGCTTGCCTGGAGCTGTAGGAATCATGGTAACACTTGTTTTTATGGAAAGACATTGACACTCATTTAATCCTGAAGGAGGATTGTGGATAGTTATGTTTTCACCGAGTTTAGAACCCAGGGTTGTCAACTTTCATGCATCTGATGTGACACTCGCACTTTTAGACTCTCATGCAAAAAATCTTACAGCAAATTAGCATTATTCTGTTTATTAATCTATTATTAGTCACGTCAAAAGTATTGGGGTAGTTTGCAGTCCCTACAGACTATTTACAAAGTCATAACACTGTTACATACATGTAAATGCATGTACAGAATTGTCTTGAATTGAAAATCTCACTCCAGCCAGCTGACCAAGTTGGCAAGCATGCAAGCCAGGGACCGTTCATGTGTTAGATTAACATGTTAACCTGTTTACTACAGAAACTCTCATATATATAGAAAGCTGCTGATTTTATGAATGACTAGTCACCAAATGACACTTTATTCTTACATGGTATTTAATCTGTTTTCTATTTGACCATATGCCTCACCTATAGCTGTTCTCGGTGTCTTGTCCTGTCTGAATGTTTAGCTATTCTCACACTTGCCCTAAAATGGGCTGCACTTGGCTTTCGGTCAGGGGAGACTGTGTTGTTTTACAGGGGCCTATCGGACCAGCAGGGCCTAAAGGAGAATTTGGGTTTCCCGGCCGGCCAGTAAGTACAGCTTCCTATATGTCAGCTTACATGTGTTGATAAGTAAGTGAGGGACACGGTCACGTGAGCAGCTTGCCGTAGCCGAATGTCAGGAGACCCCTACGGCCTGCTCCATGTTTGATCCCATGCTGTATGCCCTCTTCACTTTAGGGTCGTCCCGGTATGATTGGAATAAAGGGAGAAAAAGGAGAGACGGTGGGCCTGCCGGTAAGTTGGTCCTTAGCTGGAACCTCAACGTGACAACAGCAAACATATGCAGCTGGTTATGTATATTATCCTCTACTACTGTTCAGATCATGTGACTAGTTTCTTGGGCTCTCATTGGCTCACCGCATTCTAAAGGGTTTCCTTGCCGTAAGAGAGTAAGCACAGAAACTTTTTAACATTGTGGATTTTGAATGTCGAAAGTCGCTGCGGTTCTTTTTCAGAGGAGTCAAGTAAAAAACAGCCTGATTCCCAGACAAATAAAACAATGGATAGAATATAAACATCCCAGTAAACGGTGTATCTCCCCATCTAGTGAGATCTCTTATGCTGACCACATCAACAATTACCAAGGTTTCCCTAAAACCAGCACTAAGCTGGAGCAAACCAGGCGATTACGTAAGTGTGCGTTGTGATTTCACATTATCACCACCACTCAGCAAGATTTTTATGAGGTACCAGCCATTCTCTCTCTGACTTGGCTGAATCATTGTGTCGGTTTTGCTGGAATTGGAACAATTGAGTTTGAACTGCAAGGCGTTCAATTTGCACACCAGACACGCATGTCAGGGAAAGATAAGGCTGATTCTGGAAGCTCAGTGTTTGTTCATCTCTAAGAATGGCTAGAGGTACGTTGTACGCACATCTCCACACTGGGCGGTGTTCCAGGGAGACGACCTCAACTTTCACAGTGTGTTGCAACCTAGTGACTTTCCAGAATTACGCACGCAGATTCTGACCTCAACACAACTGCAGAGCCAGGGGTGAAACAAACAATTAATGTGGAGCAGCAAGCCCTGTTAAATATATATTTTTTTAATCTGGGGTTTAAAGTTTAAAGTTTTTATGTGAGCCATGTAGGTATCAGGACTATTTAGCCTATGGGGAATATGGAGAATGTCCACACATTGGTAATCTAATTTAAATACAGTGGAAACCACTTATAGTGATCTCAGATATACTGACCAACCACTTATATGGAGTAAATAGCTTGGGACAAAACCATTCCTGTACACATACTATTTAAATAATTCACTTATAGTAATCAAGTAGTCCTCTTACAGTGTTCATTTTGTGTCTTTTTAAACATGACAACATATGGGAAAAATGTGTTAATTCTTTTTTTATTTTTACTTTACTTTGATAGCCCTTTGCCTTGTGGTAACCCATCTGCTTCTGGCTAACTACCTGAGGCGACTTCTGCATGCACAGAAAACATGATGGGACAAAGAAAGTCATTTTGTCTCAATGACAAATATAGACTCATAAAAGCTTTTGATAAAATGCCAAAAATGAGCCACCGAGATGTAGCAGTGAAATTACAATAAGCGTTTTGAGATAATGTGAAAATGCACTGTATAAATAAAACTGACTTTTTGTTGGTTTAATGAATATATTATTTCAGCACTGTACTGTATTATAATGTATTGAATTATACAGTTCAGTAATTTAATTTGCAGTACTTTAGTTTGGAAAGAATATGAAACAGCTGTACTGTATTTTAAAATTGTCAACAAAATTAAGAACAATGCTGTCTGTTTTATTACCTTATATTCATGTAATAAATATATAAATTGGATGGTAATCTACCTTAGATATAAAGAAGAAGAAAAAAATCGGGTGTAATTATCATCCGTTTATAGTGATCAATTTCACCCCAACAGACGTGATCGCTATAAGCGGTTTCCACTATAATCAATTACTGTAATTAAAATGTAAATCCAGGAGCATCACTAAAGATTCGTGATAGAGGGTATAAAACTTATTTGGCAGGTCTGTTTTTAGTGAAAATGAATGAGAACAGACTATTTTAATTAATTAGTGTACATTTATTGGGGAGTGTTTAAAATATTTAAGAAGGATAAACCCTGGTGAGTGCAGTCCTCAATAGCCACAGATTGGTGATTCAAGTAGCTGTGAATATGTTTTATTTTTGTATAATTCATCTGTCTCAGTGTGACATATGATGTGAATCTATGCATTTTAATGGTGCTTTAATGTATAAGGGTCAGTTTACATGCTGTGTTAAAAAGAATAGCCTATTTAATGAGCTCCTCCCATTCACAGGGCCCTCCTGGCCCCCCCGGACCCCCAGGACGCCCAGGCTTCTTCAACTGCCCCAAGGGGGTAAGTCCGAGTCCCAGCTCAGTCAAAGACCTGCAGTATGCTTTGAATTTCTGCCAGCCTTTGCCTAATTCTTGATGCTGAGGTGCTGTCCTCTGAATTTTAAAGACAGTTTTCCAGATCCCACCCAGACCTCACTGCAAAACTCCAGTAAGTGTTAGAGAACCCTTGGCTCAACAGGGCCGGTGTGTCCGGGTTGTCTTGTCACTCGCTGTCCCCCTCGCAGTGTCCCCACCATCTGTTCTCTGCTTCCAGCCTGTCTCTCCCCTCCACACTCCAGCATTCTGACGATCGTCTCCCAGTCAGTATATTTATTGCCACACGACCAAGGCGGGTGGAAATCTTTGTCACCACAGCTTGCTATGACAACAGACTAAACTAACAATTAGGGCACAATGCAGACAGAGAGGAAGGGCACAAGATACCCAGCAGGGATGGAGTAAATGCAAGGTGTGTGGTCAGGGGTGTTGCTAGAAGTTCTGCACCCCTTCAACGTCATCTTAGACCCCCACCACTAGGGTTGTCCCCACAGTAGAGTCATAAAATGGTAAAGTCTACCAAGTGTATCACTTTATGCATTCAAGGGCCCAAATTAAGTGCGGGACCCCCTGAATCTGCCAGGCCAGTCAAGCCTGGACTGTGGCCCTGTACATGATGATTAGGTGGTCAGTGCAAATTCAAGTAGTGCGAGACACAACATTCACACAGACACAGTACAGACGACAGATAGATAGAGTCTCATTAGTGGGTGGAAAATGTTACAATAAATCTGCATGCATAGGATGTGTGTCCCCTGCTCGGTGCTGGTGCACAAGAGCTGGAGAGACAGCCGGGAGCAGGGGGGGGCAGGCAGACTGGGCACCCCTCCCCAGAGCATGTCGCATGACCCGTCCTGCCTCTGGGTTTGGTTCTGTTGTGGCTTTTGTCTCACAGTTAAGGCTAAGTGTGGAGATCCAAGATTGTCCTCAAAAAACAAAATATGCATTGTCTGTTCTGGTCAGAGCAAATGAATGCTTCATCTCAGCGGTCAGAGGGCACAAAGTTTGGTCAAAACTTTGCAATAAATATTTTGTCAAATTGGCAGTAACTGCTCATTACTTTTGTTCAGGCCAATATCAGATACAATGTTGTTTTTTGCATATTTTTGGAGGAGGACAGTTTTGAAATAACTTTATTTATATGAAAAAATGTGCGTTTGGGAGTTTAACATGACTGCATCTCTGTGTACCAAACAAAACTCCAAATGTTCCTGTGACTAACATTTATTTCAAACGATCCCAAACCTATGACTGTCACGCTATTGGGATGCATTTTTCTTTTCAGCCCAATTGGGTTTAACATTTTGTGCTTGTTACTCTAAAACAAGCCTAAACGGCTTCTACTGTTTAGATGTTTCCTGCTGCATCTTAGATATTATAAGTGGCTTGTAAACTTTTCTCCTGGCCGAATTACTCAACATTTTGTCTCTTTCAGATTAATGGCAACAGGGAATCGACACCAGGTGAGTTGAAATGGATTTGTGTGACGAAGAGGATTGTATCCATTAAAAAAAGAAGGGATGAAAGTGCATTTTAGGTGTACATGTAATAAGCCAGGATTATAAATTGCAGTGGTGTTTACAAAACAGGGAATGTTTAACGCAATGTGGTGGTTAATGGAATAAGTTAAGTGATAAGGCGAGTATTTTACATATATTGATTAAAGTGTATAACAAGGACGTAGTGTTTACCAGGCACATTATGATGCAGATGTAGGGACAGCTGTCATTGGCTGAGAGGTCCCGAGTGCCCCTTTTTGATCTCTGACGATCACGCTAAATTAACTAAGGGTTCCCTCCCCAGTAAACAAGTTCCACCGAGGGTGTCAAGGCAGACTGAGCAGGGCATTGAAAGTTTGCCTTTACTTCTAACTTTCAGCGCATGTGTTCACCACCCCGTCCTGTCTCCTTAGAATCAGGAGATGGATGTCAAAGGACTTTCGTGGGCGCCAAGGGAGATAAGGGAGAGGCCGGGTTCCCGGGACAGCCTGGAGAAACAGGTACGCTCCACCCCCCCACCCCCCTCGACCCGACAGGCGATTCCCTTTTATCTTTCATTCCATCACTGTCTCATAGCTGAAAAAAAAGAAGATAAAATCGTTTATTGCTGCTGCTTATCAGATACATTTCCTTCCACAGCTTCCTGGAATCCTCCCATCTCCAGGGTAAGGCCTTTTTTTCTGGGTGGGGGGACGCATAAGCATATAGTACTGTGCAAAAGTCTTAGGCTGCCAAAGGAAGTCAAGTTTAAATCAGCTTCATGTTGGTGTAAAACTGTCTGTCAGAGCCTCTCCTAAAGTCACCCCAGTATTTGCAGAAACCATCTAATACACCCATGAATTTTTTACTCAACCACTAGTACACCTCATATGGTTAATCAATACCTCATTAACATTTTAAAATGAATTAATTCAAAGAGCTGTTGGGGAAAATTACCTAATACTGACTGAGATGCCCCTGCGGAGAGGCTTGGTAACTGAAGCCATCCAACAAGATACCAATAACTTTTTTGGAGAACAGAAGAAATTATTGTTAGTTTTTATTGTGTCACCCTTATTTTGCAGTGGGTAGTGGTGTAAAGGTTATGGGAAATGCAATTGTAATCGCAAGGTTGCTGGTTCGAATCCCCGAGCAGCAAGGTACAACTGAGGTACCATGAGCAAAGTACGGCCCCCACACACTGCTCCCCAGGTGTTAAATAATACCTGCCCACTGCTATATCACATATGTGTTAAGTGCACATTTCATTGTTGTGCTGAGGTGTGCCAACAATGATGATTTCTCACTTTCTAATGCTAAATTGTTATTCTTGTCTAAGCTATTTTTAGTCTAAGCAAATATATACTTACGACGCAGATAAATAATTTTTCACATTTCCTTTTGCTGCCTAAGACTTTTGCATAGTGCTGAACATACATAAGTCAGAGGTGCCCTGCTTGCAGGTAGCAGATTGGCCGTGTCTGTCGCTGGATCTCATGTCTGTCGCTTTTGTAACGAGCTGCTGTGGTCTGTGGCTGAGGCCGCGAAGGCGGCAGTTATTGCCTCCACATGCTTGCATCAACACGTTATAAAGTTTGCATTTTCATATGGGATCTTAAGGCATATTTTTATGTGGTGTAAAACGGAATTAATATCCGTCGTCCGTCGTGCCCGAGCAGTGAGGTCTGTTGCCGGCATGGGCATCCATCGCTGCATCCCTGGGCTGCTGGGCACTGTGTCGATGCCCCCTGTCTGATTCCTGTCTCTGCCCTGTGCACCTCCCAGGGGGAAAAAGGGGACCAGGGCTACAAAGGAGAGAAGGGGGAGAAGGGAGAGGCCGGGGTAACAGGCCCGCCAGGGCTGCCTGGGAAGGCAGGCCTCGTGGTGAGTCATGTTTCTATGGATACCACACGGCGGGCATTCCTCTATCGCCATGGTGATGAGAGTGCCTCTCCAGCTAGCCACATCTGTCTGATATAAAGACCAGGGACTAGCAGCACATAACACAATATGGGCTGGGTGCCTTTTTTTCATAGCTGGAAGCAAAGCATTATGGGTAATTGGTTTTCACCTGGCATTATATATTGTCTGGTTTAAATTGGATAAAACTAAACATTTGTTGCACTAATGAACCTTTGGATGCAGGCCTTCTGGCTGAGACTGGTTGAAAAATGAATAAGAAAGGCTCCCAGCATTCCAGGGCAGGACACGAGTGTCCTTTCAGGCAATGTGTCCATCCATGCTAGACCAGTAACACTAACCAGTTATCCATGGTGAGCCACCTGGATTCAAAAGCTATTGGAGTCATGCTTCCAAGCTCCTTGCTTTCATGGCAGCAGAGGGAATTCCCTTTAGGGTGGTGAATTAGTTATGCTAGTGATAAACTGGATTTGTGGGGATGTGTTTTGTCTTAGGGGCCAAAAGGAGAGTCTGTTGTTGGGCCCCAGGGCCCCCCTGGAATGCCAGGCCTACCTGGCTTACCTGGATATGGTAGACCAGGACCACAAGGTCCACCTGGTCCACCAGGACCCCCAGGGCTACCTCCACGCTTTGGGTCAGGTATCAGTGCATTATTATCTTATGTATGTAATAAATATATATTCAGAATTAGTCATTGTTCCCCTTTTAATAGCAACTAATGTCCTCTCAGGCTTATGAGACCAGTAGTTAATGAGGCCAGTAATTTGTGTGATGAAGGTATTGAACAAAGAATAAGTGCAAATTTTTGTATTCCAGCTGTTGCAGTCCCAGGACCGCCTGGCCCACCTGGGCCACCTGGACGGCCCGGTTCCCCAAGCAATGGGAATTCGGTGAGTGGACACATTTAATAGGGTCAGGACGCCCTCCCAGTATGTTATACGATGGCGTAGTCGTCAACAGAGGGTCAGTGCAGTGTTCTTAACAGTAATAATTGTTGACCAGGGTAGAGGTGGTAGATGGGGGGATTGAAATTTGATTAATAAAGGTTAGTTGAGGGCCCTTTTTAGCGGGGGACCCTGGCATTCAACCCGGGTGAGCCCAAGCATTAAAACGCATCACTCGGCACTTTGGTTACTATAAGTTACCCAAGACCCCCAAAATATCAATGGCAGAGCCTCGAGTCCCTCATTTCGCAAGGTGGAGGGGGGGAGGATTAGATCCCCCTTAGCAGATTCCATCGATCTGGGGGGTGGGCAGGTCAGTAACCCGCAGTCCCTCTCTGCACACCCCTGTTCCCGTCTTCTAATTACTTACCATGTACATGGAAGCATGTTTATTCTGGGCAGTATAAGGTATTGGGGTTAGTTACTCCCCAGACAGGATATAAGTTCATCACAAGGTTCTATTAATGAGCATCCAGTTACCCAAAAATATCAGAGAACAGCTCAGCCTTTTGAGGGAAAACACGGGACCCCCTGTTCCGTACAATGTTTCCGTGCTCAGGTCACTTAACACGTGGCTGCTGTCTCAGGTGGTGACATATAACAGCGTGGAGTCTTTGTTCAAGCACGCGCACCAAGCAGCAGAAGGGACAATGGTCTACATCTCTGAGAAGAGCGAGCTGTACCTGCGAGTACGAGAGGGCTGGAGGAAGGTCCAGGTAACACCCCCTGCCTCTACCCACTGTCCCATGTGACTGAGAGCCATCGGCCATCCTAATGATCTCATGCGACGAGAACAGACGTACCTGTAGTGGCAACACGGACGATAACAGTAACATGTCGGTTCCTCTGTGTCCACTGTTGTGATAATCCCACCCCTCCCCCCACCACACAGATGGGGGAGTTGATCTCCATGCCAGCAGATAGTCCATCCGCTCCTACGCCGAACGGCATGGGCCGGCCTGCGGAGCACAGCAGGCCCGACGTACTCAGCCGGGTATGACCGCAGTGCACCCCCTGGACCACGCAGCCGGGCTATCTTACCGGGAAGAACCCTAAGCGGGGCTATTTTTCCTGTGAACTTTCTTTATCTTGCCATGATGAGCGGTTTCACTCACTGATAAAAATGTAGATATAGAAACCCATGAATACTAGAGTTGTTATTGAGATGTGCAGCTACCATGATCTCCAACAAGGGCTATGCGTGTGCATATATAAATGTATCACAACTTTCATTACATTTAGTCACTCAGTCACTTTATTGAAAGTGACATACATTTCTGAGAAGCCTATTCAGACCCTGAAGCAGGGGTGGGGAACCTGGTCCATGGAGGGCCGGTGTGGGTGCGGGTTATTGGTATCGCCTCTCAATCAGCCAATAATAGTGGATCCTCGGGACTGAAGGTCAGAACCACTGTTTTACTATTGGCCGATTGAGAGGTCATCCAAAAAACCCGCACCGGCTCTCCAGGGAACAGGTTCCCCACCCCTGGTTTAGAGCCCAGTGGTGACATCACACTGCCAATCGTGGGCTTCAAACCAGCGACCTTCTCATCACAGACAGCATCCTAACCCACTGAGCCACACGTCACCCCCCCCCCCCCCCCCCCCACCCCCACACCCACCGACAACGCTTGTGTGGCCGGAGAGGGGGACAGTCGGCGTAAGAGCTCGCCCCGCGC
>JAABNY020000032.1:12246548-12257680 GCA_015164015.2 Brevimyrus niger
CAGCCTCTAATGGTCCAGCCTCTAATGGTCCAGCCTTATCTCTAATGAAGCTCAGCCAGATGTAGCCTCCCTGTCGACTACTTAAGGTGGCTGTATGTGTCAAATCATACCCAGACAAAATGAAATACGGCATGTCGGTAAGATCAGTCTGTCGCATACTTAAAATGACATAGCTGCCTTGCTCATTCTGTGTCACTTCGGAACCATAGAGGACACAGAATGTTTTTGATGGAATGGACCCACATACAGATCGCAAATATGCGGCAGCTCTTTTAAAATGGACAATCTACTCTTTATTATTAGCTACTATTGATCTACTACTAGCAGCGGCTCGGATAGGGAAGCCAACTATTTACATGACACGGTTACATGCTACCAGAACACGCCAATTCCACGGCAAACGTCATACAGTTACAACATAAATATACATATTGATTTGTATTATTTAAAGTACAGTGCGGTGCACAGTATGCTGGTAGCTGTATAATTAGTCCTGCACCCCATGGCATCACATTTATGTCGGCCAATCGAGGGCAGTGGGGGGGGGGGTCAAAACAAATGAAAAAGTTCTCCTTGGGGATCCTGCATAGGTGGTGTGGCTCTGTTCATGTACCATCAATCAGAAAAGCCCCTGCTCCTGTACATCACAGTGACAAATTCCCATAAGCCCCTGCTCATTTACATCACGATCAGAATCATGTTCGTGTCTAGTCACAGTCCGAAACTCACGTAAACCCCTGTTTGTGTAACAATACGGTTAAAAAGTCCCATAATCCCCTGTTCGTGTAACGATACAGTCAGAAACTCCCATAAGCAGTAGTCAAAAACTCCTATAAGCTCCTGTGTATTTCTCAACATGTGTGCTTGACTGTACTTGTGTTCTCCTGTATCCATTTTACATCATCTTCAACTGCCAAAGACCAGTTCCAATACTCAAGAACAGAAGTACAGAGGATGGTAAAAATCACCAGATGTCATAGTTGTCCTGCCTGAAATACCAAGGACACATTGGCTGCATCCACGCTGAACGAGACCAATCCCATGATTCATTGCATCTCAACTTGGTTCTAGGCATTGAGAAGCACCCCTTATTGAAGTGCCATCTCAGACCCACAGGCCCCTCACAGTCAGACTCATGTGAGCCTCCTGTTCATATTCTTCAGAAGACTTGGAGCTCTACATAGTGGAATCTTTTAACGACAAAATCCAGTAAACAGACAGTTATTTTTGGCAACGACAAGAAAAGTAGCGATATGTCGGAGGTTTGTATGAAATGAGAAGTTAAGAGGGCGGGAACTTGTGACCACAATCCAGAAGGCAGAGGCTGCAGTGGCCGCAGGCCAGGACCTCCTCAGACGCCCGTGGCTGCCCCCGCCCTGCTTGCTGCACTGTTTGTTTCTATTCATACATCAGCATGTTAAATATAGCAGCCGTTATGCTACACAATCTAATTCACTGAGACACGTTTGAGGCTCAGGAACCTCTTTCTTGGCATGGCCGGGCTTGTAAAATACTGTTTTTGTAAGGGCTGGCCAGGGGTTCTGGCCCGATTCTCAGCATACATGGTTCCTGTCTGTGAAAATATCACCGAGTATCTCACTGCCCCGACTGGACATGAAAAAGAATTGCATCTCTGGCTCCTTTGTGGGAATGTTATCAGGATGTTGCCGGAACGTTTGCGTGGCCGATCACGACCCACGTTCCGCCATGATTCTGAAGAAACGTTCCAGCCGGTCCAACTTTCTTTCATTCGTTTCGAATCAACTTTATCATCATGTTTGGTTCAGTTCTTTCTGGCACTTTGGAGGATGTTTCAGTTTAATAACTTATTTTGGAGGGGGGGGGGGGGTGGCTTCATTGCTCCTGTCAGCCTACCAAGTCCTATAAGTCGCCATGGTTATCTTTCTGTGGCTAGGACAGATGTCCTGGTGAAGGATCTGCATCTGTGTGTCATCGGGGTGCTGAAGAGAGCTTGGTCTTGTTCAGGGCCCTTTTCCAGTGAATACCTCTGTAATGAGTCTTTCTACACTATCCTTCCTTCCCCCTGTGTAGATGTATGTACATGTTAGAGCGTTCTACCAACAACGCAAATTAATTAGTGACTTAGAATTAGAATGCCTGTATTATCAATGTAACAAATTACAACGAAACTCTATGTGTGTGATTCCCTAGTGATGCTTTGAGGTACATATGAATATTAAAGGGGGAAAGATAAACTTGATTAAGATAAATAAGAAAACAACCACGGATGTATAGTATCCAAAATATGTAAGAATATAAATAATGTATAAGAGGTACAGAAAGTGATTGTGCTTACGGTATAAAGCAGCATGTTTGGCAAACTTATACATTTCACACTTAAATATATATTATATATTTTCATAGTATGAGGCAGCAGTACAATTATGACAAGTGAATATATAATCGACTAATTTTATACACACACACACACATTGTATGTATGTATATATACACACACACACACACACACTGTATATATAGATGTGCACTTTGGGTAAAAGTATGTGTATCTCTGAAACATTGACTTGGTGTTGCAGGCCGCAGAAGATGTTGTGGCACGGCTCTAACATGCTGGGGGTGCGGATGACGTCCAGCTACTGCGAGGCCTGGCGTGCGGGTGACATGGCAGTGACAGGACAGGCCTCCATGCTGCACGGCGGCCTCCTGCTGGGCCAGCACTCCCGCAGCTGCTCCAACCGCTTCGTGGTGCTGTGCGTGGAGAACAGCTACTCCCTGGATGCCAACGGGAACTGAGGGCGACTCCCCCAGGCCAAAGACATGGCCTCTAAAGGGCGGGCGGAAAATACCAGTCGCCCCCTACAGCCTGTTCACATGTAGCTTTCTGAAAAGGTGTAAATATATGTAAATTGCTTCCGGCCTAGATCACTGCATCATCGCCAAGCTCTGCTCAGCGAGGGCCCGTGGGAGCTTTACTTACACAAAATTGTTCTGATGGTAGAATGAATAATGATCGGTTCAGGGAGATTACCAGTCAGATTGCAGATGAGGTGGGTCCCAGACACATCTAGTTAACCTATTTCTACCCTCATAACATTTCTGTGCAAGATAAACTCCAATGAGCTCAGCGAGGTCATACCAAAGAACAGATCTTCCAGCAGGCAGCGGGTCGCTCTTCCCGAAGCCACTCGTCACTATATGCATCAGTCTCGGCTGGTTCTTGAGCGTTTTAACACGAGGCTTTTACGGCCCTGGCTGGTGGACAGAGTTTGTGGGGTTTATTTTGCATAGTTGTCACTATTTCTACATCCTCTGTTTGAGTTGCCACTGTTGTCTGGGTCAAAGTACGATTATTGTTCAGAAAATGTGGTTCATATTTCACCATGGAAACCTTTTGTGGTTTCTTAACCAGGTTAAGTCAGTTAGACATACTGCATAATTTAATATTCCATGGCATTCACTACAAATTACAACCTTTTATGTTTTTATTTTATGTTGGCAGGATTTTTAAAGTGGTATGTTATTGATAGGATGTCATTTGCTAACAACTTTTTATTTCTCTCAGTATTTAAATTAAATGCAATGTTTTATTTATACTGACACAGCACATAATCTGAACAAAAAGTGATTTAGTTTAAATAATTTATAGTTCACTGAATCAGACTGGGACCTTCATTCAGAACAATGTCTTGTACAGTAACAGGTTTAGGTTAACAAATTTTGATTGTTTTATATAGTTTTTGTAAGAGATACCTCGATTTTATAAAACATGGCAAAACTTTAAAAAATAAATTCCATTGCAAGTGTTTTGATTGCTGTCAGTTTGTGACGTCAGATAGTCACATTTGTCCAAGAGAAAAGGAGGAAAGACTGATGTTAGTGCATAGAAAATGAGTATATACATGAATCTGGTGCTCATTAAATAAATATTTTTTACAAACCTGACTGTTTTATTCTTCCAATTACTCTCAGGTTTCCCGCAAAAACTACAAGCAGCTCACACTGCTGTCAGTGACTGGGGCTCC
Source organism: Brevimyrus niger (assembly GCA_015164015.2). Lineage (NCBI taxonomy): Eukaryota > Metazoa > Chordata > Actinopteri > Osteoglossiformes > Mormyridae > Brevimyrus > Brevimyrus niger. The sequence continues at coordinate 12,250,553 of JAABNY020000032.1, forward strand.
GCTATCTTGCGCCCAGCGAACGTTCAGCTGTCAATGGCTGGGGCATCTGTGCCAAAGAACGGACGCCATGGGGATAGCATGAAAACAATGGAGCGCAGCTGGAGAAGCGCGCTGGCTCTAACCCAGCCTTCCCGAAAGCTACGATAATAGAAATTATGTTTTTTTAAGAAGAAAAAAGAATGTTGGGGGAACAATAATTAGAGGCCAATGTCCGCGAAAAGAGTGGCGTAGCGGATGTCAGATTTGCTTCGTTTCTTCATCCCGCGTTGTTTCTCCTGGCCGCAGTTTCGTGCGATGACATTTTAACACCCAGCTGGAAAGATAACACGCGCCTTTGATGTGTCTGCCTGCAGCTCAGCAAATCCGGTTCACTTTAAATAAGATCGTAACAAATGCTCCAGGTTAGCTGGGATGGAGCAGAGCGATCTGCTGACTCGGAGAGCTGGTAATGACAGAGGCCCCCGCCAATCATTTAAGATGTGGCTGAGTGAGATTGCTGCCCTATATCAGGCTGCCGCATCTGGCGTGGCACTCACGTTTTCAGACTCTAACGCAAGAAATCTTACAGCAAATCAATATTATTCCATTGTAAATCTAAAACTAGCTACAACAAAAGCGTTGCGAAAGTTTGCAAACCCTGTAGACTTTAAAAGGTTATAAAACTTACAGTTAAATGCGTGTGCTGATATTCTCGAATTGAAAATCTCACGACAGCCAGCTGACCTTAGTTAGCAACCCTGTCTATATTACGAAGTGATTTTATTTATTCAGCGCAGTCATCGCACCAGCAACACAAACTGGCTCCTTTTTCTGTTATTGTGGTCAGCATGTTCAAACCACACACTGGTAGTCACTTCGTCAACGTTTGAAAAACACTGGGAGGTGCGCAGGACCATGTCTTTCCATTGCTTTGTGTAGGACCAGCGGAACAAAAAACGCAAAAAATTAAGATGCAATGAAAAAAATACAATACTTAGGCCCAATTAATAAAAGCCTCGGGAAGGAGGGGACGAACTGGCAGGCAGACAGGGGAGAGGAGGTTAAAAAAACATGGGTAAGTGATTGACATTGAATAATTGACTCTTCGTAGCCCCCCTCTCCTGTCGCACGGGTTTTCCCTCTCGCCGGGGTCCTCCGGCTCTGAACACACCGACTGGCATGCACACAGGAAGGGTGTTTCTACGAAAAAAATCCCATAACTGCCAGCTTGGGAATCGTGGCGGCAACTCGAGAATGGGGTAGCTTCTGAAACGCAACCTTTTGAAACGACCAGTAGTAAGAAAACATTCTGCTTGTCAGGGCAGAGGTGCCGTATTTTTTTATTAATAGAAGCAGATCAGTTTTGACTGCAAATAAATTCGCTTACGATTACCGCCGCCTATATTACCAGTTCTGGCCAGCAGATGGTGGTAATCCTTTTCTCCTAATAGGGTACAGGCGCCCAGCCTAGAGGGGCAGACCTATGTTAATCATTCTATCCAGCCTCCAAAATATGCATTATTAATCAGGCCATATTAATGCAATATGCGGGTATAATTTTGCAGCGCACACTGATGACAATTTTAATATCCTCAAGAATTTATCACGCCAGAATAGAAAAACAAGTCACCCCCATTAACGGATTGTTGATTTGAGTTTGGCAGTGCACAATTCCAGAGACGTGCTTCCAGCCCGTGAAAGTGTTAAGAGATTTATAGTCGTGTTATGAGTGCCATTGCTTGCCTGTCGCAGTTACACTGAACATAAAATCGCCCTTCCCTTCTTGAAAAGTTCCAGAATCTTTTTGTTGGGGGGGGGACCGTTATCAGGGACCATTTTCTCTGAAGCCTCTGATAGAGAAGAAAAAAAAACAGCGGACTTAACAAAGCAGAACCTGGAATTAGACAGGGCTGCACTTAAATTTCAGGCCTGCTAGTTTCCAAGCTTACACAGAGCGGCAGCAACAGTCACATTCTATTGATGAAAGAAGCCTACTTCATTGAAACAGATCTCCTTCAAAGTGAAAGCCCACTTGTATTCTTGGTGGGTTTACTTTAAAGCACATGCGGGGACACAAACACGACTATTGTAGTACGTCTCTATAGCCTGTTTGCTTTCTAAAACATAAAGTGTTGTTTTGTATATATCTTTGTGTTTGGATAATCTGCTTAAGTAACAAAAATTACATTTTATCTTAATTTTTGCCCTTAGTAACATAGCAATTACTGTATTTTTTGTCCCCATTGATTTTTACAAGTAATATAATATACAGATATCAAAGACGGCATGTTTTGACAGTGCGCTTGGTTTTCATTCACACCCAGCTGTCTGCCCAGTTCAGTAAATCCTTCTGCCAGAAACAATACAGGTTACGTATGACCTGTTCCCACACTTCTGACAAGCGTTGAAATATTCTATAACGAGCCCCGGAGGATAGAGCGCCCTGGGATTATGGTGGATTCTTTCAGGGCATCTATAATGCAAGTGTGGATGTAATTCCCCTATTCCTCGATATTGCACATCCTCTTTCAGAATGTGCTTGCGGTATGAGTAAGAAAGTACAGCAGCAGGTTGCAAAAACATGGAGCGGCATGAACCTGTGTGGAGACTCTTTGAGGTGTGATGGACATCCAATGGGCTAGAGGCAATTCTAGGAGTTGACTTTTAGGGGGGGTTGTCGTCCAGTGTGGGGAACCACTCTAAAAAGAAGCACAGAACACCACCCATGATAAAACTGCTCATGTGAGTTTTACTTCGGAGCCAGAAAACTTTATTAATACCAAAGGAAACTGCTTACATTACGACTGCACAACACACAGAACAAAACAATGAAATGCAAAGTTTGGTGTAGCTAAATGAAATTAAATTAAGCACTCTTATGCAAAAATGTTCTGAGGACAGAAGGAACGATGACTGGTTCAGAGAGATCACCAATCAAATTGTACAGGAGACATCTCATTGGCTGGTCCCACCTCCTCTAGTTGCTTGGACCCACCTACTCTGCAATCTGATTGGTTAGCTCTTTGAACCGATCATTGTTCCTTCTACCCTCAGGCCAGAGTAAGTGCAACTCCCATGAGTGATAAAAAAAATTGCTGAGGGGGGAGGGGCTACAGAACGTGGGTGAAAATACAGGACAAATTGCTTAATTGTTTTAAAAAATAATTTGTCAAGGGGGCTGAGTCAAGTAAATAGAGCGGTTGAAGCCCCTCTAAAGAGGTTCTAAAACTGCCCCTGGAACGGACCCAGATTATTTTGCTTTGAATCTGCAGATTTCGGTTGCTGTGTTGACATCACTTCCTGTGGTGTCTTATAACGGGGCAGAAATACTATGTACCATTAGAGGTACTGGGCAGACTGATCTAACGCTTGTGCCTCCATGTTACTGATGATTACATTGCTTCAAGTTCCCCGTGTCTCTTTGGCACCCAATCGTTCCTCAGACGAAGGCATGTGAATCGCCTGCAAGGTAATTATTCTGTGACGGCATTCTGAGCTGCTGTCCCTGGGGCCGAGCCCCGTCGCCGGGGGCCTGCTGGTGGCCCCCCTCATCTGTTTTTGCAGTTGTGACTCACCACCAGATGCCACGCTATGGAAAGGCCACACATCTGCAGGGTGCCTGGGGTCAGTCATGTGACCTCCCCCCGGTGCAAAGGTCAAAGGGCACCTGGATCTCTCCCACTGGCACTTAGAACGCCACAGGATGCGTTTTTCTGAGCGCGGGACTTGCCAGGCGGATGGTAACACAACGGTCCGCTTGTTTTCTCAGGCCCACGCCAGAGCAAATCGACAGCATGGCAGCGGGCAAGACAAAGCGAGGTTATGAAGACCTGTAGGCTGGAGAGAGCAGCTCCAGATTCAAAGCTACTGTTATATCATGGATATAAATACGTCCCTGAACTAAATGCAATGTCCAACTTACAAAACAAACTGGATGACCTATGTTGCTTTTCCCAAGAGTACAGTGTTAAATTATATTACATCCATACACTGTATCTGGCTTTATGGTTGTAAGCAATTTTGTGTTCCATAACATTTTCAGTGGTACAGTTTTATCTTAACATCCTAAAACCGCATTTTGTCCTTTTTATGTATACATAGAGTACATTAACCTTTATTTTATCAAATATTACCAGGATGTGCATGGTACTTGCAACAGCAGAATTTTGTACACCGAAACATTCAAGACTTTACAACAAACTATATACACGTAATCTAATACATTTTTTTTTGTATTCTCATGTTAAATTCTTCATATGAAATTAGAGTAACTACATACTTATAGATGAGAATTAATCATATTTATATTATTTATTTTTCTTCTGTCGAAAGCATGTCAAAAACATCTCGGCTTCATCAATGACCATCTGCACGCTATGGGCCTGATACCTCAGATATTTTAAACGAGATTCTCTGAAAGAAGTCAACTCCGTGAGCAGAAAACGTATATTCATGAAAATCTTTCAATCCTTGGAAATTTAAATAATTTCAAAATAATCCTAAAGTCAAAAGCTTTAACAATTACCATTTCTTTGTCACGAAGCGACCGAGAAAACCCGCAGGCTTTTAAACCGACTTTCACCTGCCTGAATCACATTAACTGCTCCGCTTCCTTTCATGTCAGCCGCGGCCCAGCCCTCGGTTGACCGAGGCGTGTGGTTCTGCCAGGGGAGTCCCCCCCCCCGCCTCCTGCACATGCTCAGTCGGGACTGTGACCGCGGGCCGGGTCCATTTATGCTGCCCGGCCGGAGCGGAGCTTCCAGTACCGCGGACGCTGGGGTGCCAGAGTGCGATGTTCTCATGGAGCTTGTCGGCGCGGCGCACTTTTGCTCACGTTTCCTTTCACAATGCACTTAGGACTTCAGTAAGATGTTTGTGTATTTTGAGATTATCCTTTTCTCCCTCGCCTTCATCGTCTGCGACTTTGTGTATGCGCAGGGTAAGGAGTACTTTGCTTTAATTTGTGCGGTTTAGCGCCAGCGTGTTTAATCTGTCACGTTTTGCCCCGCGCTGACTTTTATAGGCTAAACTGTAAAGGTAGCACTATCTCTCTTTTTTTACCGATTTAAACCGGAGTACAGTATTTATGCGACTTGAGCGATTTATAGCGAGCTATAGATTTATAGTCATGAGTCCGCATGTTTTATTTCTGTATAATTTTTTATCATTTAGTAATAACAGACTATATGTCTTACTCACATTTGCATGAGAAGTAATGTTTCCCTTCCACAGTGTTGTAAAGCCTTGATTGTTACTGTGTTATGTGTGCGTCTTTCTAAACCCTAAATTCTCCGTCACACCGTCTCGTTATCCACTATTCCTTAGAATTTAGTAGCTGATCCTCTATACTGTACTGACGCTTTCACACGTGTGATGTTCAGTCTCGCCTGGAGCACTTTTGGCATTTGTATAACTTTTTAAAGTACTTTTTATACGGTGTTGCGATTTGTTGTGTGAGTCCGCTACTGCGTGTTTTGGCGATTCTCCAGAATACCGCATCTACAGCATCTTATTACTGCTTTATTGATAACACGATTGTCAACCCGTTATTTATTGGTTATTTTTTGATAGATAAAAACGTAAGTCCCGCTGTTTTATGCGATGCTACCAACTGCAGATGCAATTTTAAAATTCGTCAAGCTCATCAGTCAGTTTTATTGTCTCCGCTTTGCGAATGACATCTAACTTTGAATACATATTTAGTGATTCAAGTAGGCTAAGTTTAGTGCTGTTTTCAGCGCGCCTGTGGGGAATGGCTGTAATTCACACTTGTTACACAAAAATCTTTAAATATGGCCAAATATTAGCGATTTTCGATTCTTGGTTACTTTTGAACTCCAAGACTACGTGGATGAGTTATACCAACCAATTTAATCAAATTTATGTAAACGTACACCTAAGCGATGAGAGAGGTGAGATATAACTGTTCCTTTAATACCTCCGTCCCGTGCGGTATATCTTGCCTCAGTGGGTTTGGTTTCCGTTCTTAAGACGCGTTTAAATCCCCAGCGTTGCCTTTTTAGTTAAAAGTTAGAGCAGTGCTTCGCAAGCCATTACTTATGTAATGAGGGGGCCAGTTACCTTTTGCAGACTATACATCTGCAACCAATTTGACTTCTTTTAAGTTAAACTTAGGAGAAGTTAATATAAATAATTTGTAGTCAGGTTGTTTTTTGTGATATGGTTTATGTACGCGTAAATACCACAAACTAATCACGCTTTTGTTGTCTGTAAAATGATTTGAGTAATATATTATATGTGAGATGTTCGCATGCATTCCCTGAAGAACGTGCTGGAATCGGCTTGGTTCTGTGGAAGATGCTGATGACTAATGGCACCCGACTTCAAAGCAAACTTGTAAAACGAGTAACTTTTTTAAAACCGTGTTTTGTTTTTTAAAAAATCGAAGCTGGCGTGTTATATTGCGTAGTATTAAAAAACGCGTTCTTGGCTCGTACGTCGGCGCTGTGAAGCATATTTCAATGTTGATCTTTGTGCTCAAGTTTTGCCGTGTTTCGCACGACGTACAACCTTTGCTCAGCTGCGGACTTCATTTGGATGTCCAATTAAAATATACAAAATTGAAAGTATATGTTAAAATATGGTGTCAATTTCAGAACAACACGAAGATTAACAGTTTTTTTACGGTGTTGCATATCAAAAGAATGACGGTCACTTGGCTTGATTAATTTAGTATACGAATTACAACAGGAAAAGTAGGTGGGACGTAATATTTGGAGTATGTCGTGTCTTCACAGGGACCGAGGTGTTAATCTGTACAACCTGAAGCCAGGCTTTTGACAGCATACCTCAGAGAAGGGGGATTATGAGCAGATGTTATGTAATTGGGGGGGGGCATTGTTTTTGTTTAATCCAAGGCCAGAAAGATTTGAGCTGACTCTGCTCACCCCCACCACTCTTCACCTGAACATGTGCAGTTCATTACATTGATTTTTTTGTTGTTTTAGGGAAGAGGGTTTTTTTTTTGGGAAGGGGGGGGGGCTTTGTATTGTTTTGGTCTCTAATAGGCTTTCTTGGGTCTAGATTGGGCACATTTACATCTGAAATTGTTTTTTAGTACGGGCCCTACTGAGTTGGGAAGGAACCTTCTGAATTTTTCTTTTAAATAATTTAGTTCAGAAAACAAAA
>JAABNY020000032.1:12263643-12275467 GCA_015164015.2 Brevimyrus niger
GTGAGGGGCCGGCGCCAGTGCCCACATGTTGGTGCGGGGTTTCGGGTGGGGGTGAGCGGGGGAATGGTTGCTTTGTGTGTTAAAAGGTGCCCCCCCCCCCCCCGCATTTTGCCATGATGTTCATTGTGGTTCATTCTGGTATCTGCAAGCAGTGTTTCAAAAAAAAAAATACAACAGTCCACTTATATAAAACCAACCGAGCCCCAGAGGGCACAGAATTCAGATCAGCTCAGTTCATCCGAGGTCTCTCTCTGAATCAGCGGTCGGCAACTTTTATCGTCACCACAACCCTAACCCCCCCCCCTACCAAAGCTGAGACGTTTCACCATCACCACCTGCTAAACACGTAGCTCCAGAGATTCTCCCTGTAAATAAGGTTGGAGACCCCCGTTTGAAATTCACTACATTGTTTGTTGCACAGACACTGGTCCTAATGTGTAGATACACCTGAAAAATACCAGGTCCGATCCACTTTTATCTCCAGAACCACTTAAATTGTAGACGAGTGGTGTATTTAGAGAAACCTTCCTGCACACTACTGTAGTATTGACCTGTATTTTTTCCACTTGTGATCTTCCTGTTAATTTTAAAGAGCCTGGCCATTCTCCTCTGACTACTCTCCCTGACAAGGTGTTTTCGTCAACAGAACTGCCAATGGCTGTTTTTTTTTCCGTTCTTCACAGACTATATAGTATGTGAAAATCCCAGCATGGTGGCTGTGTTTGAAATTCTAGAGCCACCAACCACATCTGGCTCCTAGAATCACACCACGTTTAAATTCACTTAGATCACACAATTTAGCCGTTCTAATGCATAGCAAAGAGAAACTGAACATCTTGACTGTGCCTGCTTGCTGTATGAATTCCCCGTGAGCCACTGTGCTTACTGAAGTCTCCTAAATGCAAACAATTCAGAAATGGTAGATTGCATTTTTGTCTTGCGTTTTATTTAATTTGATCAGTTGGTTAGTGGGTTAGTTAGTTGGTTAGTTACACTAGTAGCCAACTGTGGAAACATCTAGCATTTTTGGCATTACTCTTCAAAAATTGCTACATGAATATTGACGGTAATGTTTATAAACAAGAATGTTATAAATATTGTACATTGGATGATTAAATAACTGGAGCAAGAGTTGAATAAAGTTCTGTAATCTCTAAAAACTGAAAGCGTTTCCACAATTTTGGCTTCTAAGGTACAAACTGGATTGTGAGTCTTTACAAGTGGGACCTGAAACAATGAATATGTGTGGTACACATAAACAGTTTATTGCAGCAAGCCTTGTCATGGCATTCTGCAACTGAGATTCTATTCTATAATTGTGATTCTGTTCTGTAATGGAGATTCTTTTGTCAGTTGCCTACATTGTCCCCTGGTCAGTACCGATACATTTCATTCTTGAAATAATTTTCCAATTCCTGATTGGCCGCTGATTCTGCATGGTCGTTTTCTACTATAGACAAAGCAATATATACGCCTATCATCCAAGGCCTTGCACCCGTGCTGTGCTCTAGATGGGTGACCAAGCACCAGGAAGGTCACTGGGCCCGTTGATTGGTAGGGAATAGCGTGGCCTGGTTTATGTTGTTGTCAGAAGTTCCCTGGGCTCCTGTCTACCCACGGATTGCAAGCAGCTTCACTGCCCACTTCAGTTCTGCTCTAATGGCTTGTACCAGACATACTTGGATACATTAGACATGAAAAAACAGCACTTAGTGCTGGAAATGTTTTATCTTGACATAAGAAGCGATGTTTGCTGTTATTCTTTTAGTGCAGGGCCTGGTACGGGGGCCACGCTTAGACAGACAGGTAGAATGACGTTGATGAAAGAGCGCAGCTCGCAGCAGATGCAAATGGAACAGGATAGCGTCTGGTCTCAGATGAAAGCCCCGAAGAGGCTTCCATTGCCATAATGATGAGGTCTTCTTAAAAAACATAAACAGTTGATGATACATATATTGGGGAATTATCTTCCTCTGTGATTATTTTGAGCAACATCCCTCTAATGTCCGGGGTGAATTTTCTCTTTCGATTTTGCCGCCGCTTTGTCTGTTTTAAATCTGGGATATCATTCACCAGTCCGGACCTTTCTCAGGGCAAATGTCTGCCTTTCTTTCATTTGGCCTTCCTTTTAAGGAGGTGTCATATTTTAACGTTCTGGAAGAAAGGGTTGTTCTACTCCCTGCATGGAAATTACGTACCGGGGATTTTTTGATGGATTTTCTGACCCAGTAGCTGGGACAGGACGTGCAAATGATGGCATTCAACATCTTAAAATGACTGGCACAATGTTCTGTGAACCTCAATGTAGATAAATACCAGCAAACTGAAATTCGTGTATGGAAATCATTTTAAAGAAGAATTTGAAGCCTGCTACTTTTACTCCCAGCATCTTCTGGACAAGAATGAATGTGTGGACAAATACGTTGTAATATGGTTCACATTGACTGGATTTATATGATTTATTGGGTAAATGATCAAATACAGACCGGGAAGGTAAAATAAATGGTCGGCCAGGTATGAATATATACACAGTGTCTTTTTTATTTTTAAATATCTGTCGTGTAAGTCACGATCGGGCACAGCAAGTGAATGTGTGTTTGTGTCATGAAGAGTTTGTTTAGGATTTTTTTTGTCGGGTTGGTGTGGATCGGAAACTCGGATGTAAACATACGGATAGAGGAACCAGGCTGGGACGTGTCTCCTGCCTGCCTGGACTGGCACTCTGTCCCGACTGCCAAGCTCCGTGCCTCGTGTCTGCTGGGAGCTCGAAACTGGTTTCAGTATTTGGAATCGGTAACGACGCGTCTTTGCTGCCTGGGAAATTAAAAATATGAATTGAAAATTCTGCTTGGCTACCGAAGTATTTTCAAGCCTCGGAAAAGATGGGCAATAAAGCACACCTGCCACCAGAGGTCCAGAAAGTACAAATCCAGACCAAAGTTTTGTTTCAACCAACCAGCAGAGCACTCTGTAAATGTGATTCTTTATACTCAGCTGGTTGGCTGAAAGAAAACCTTGGTCTGGATTTGTACTTCCTGGACCTGAACTTTCCACCTCTACCTGCCACAGCTGGTGATTCCCCGGAGCTGTTCAAATCTCCAAACATGCATTTAGATCCTACCTCTTTGCCGATAGGGTGCTTTATAAAACCATCAGAAGAAAAGAGCTTCAGCAACTGGGAGGATTTGCTAGTCGGCACCGACTGTCTCCATCTTCCGGAGGGTTGAGCTGCTGGTGGCTGAGCCTTCAGAGCTGGCATACCCTCTGACGTCCTGCTAGCCATGTGCTCACCTCTCGATCCTCTTTGCCGTCCCTGCAGATTCCTCATGCTGTCACCATGCTGCAGAATTGTCACCTTGCAGAGAAGCCTGCGAGCAGGTAAGCCATGGGGACTCTAGCCACTCTCAGAGCCTTAGGGCCAGCCAACGCTGGAAAGTACGTCAATATTACCAAAACGCTGACTGCTACCTTAGAGCTGTACATCTCAGACTGCCACCTGAACCCCAGTATCTTCAAAAAGAATTACTCTGGAGAGTTCCTTAAATGTAACTTTTCAAGTTTTTTTTTTATTTTGTAATTCATCCAGTCTGTACAAAGGAAAAACCTAGTAATAGTAATAGTGACTGTTTATGGCCTTTTTCCCATGATGAATAGTGGAGTGGATCGTTACAGGAGCCAACCATATGAATGATTTTCTTGCACTTGGCTGGTTGAGTTGCACCATCAAGGGTCTCGTCAGGGAAAGGCAAGCTGCCAGTGGCTGGTGACGTGCAGGGGGGGAAGCGTGCAGCTTCACTGCGCCCCGTGGTCCATTAAGCTGCAGCGAGGAGGGTGGCGCAGTGAGGAGCCCAGCTGCAGTGAGTGCTGAGGTGTGACCATGAGTTTCCCGTGGAAGGTTCTGGTCAGGTTCTTTGATGAGAACATCGGTGATGCCTCTGGTCTCAAATGAGCCTGCTTCTCTCTCTCTCTCTCTCTCTCTCTCTCTCTCTCTCTCTCTCTCTCTCTCTCTCTCATTATTTTTCCCTCTCTCTCCCTCTTCAGTCATCTAGAAGACGTTCATAGATTTCTATCAGTCAGTCTACCTCCCCCCCCACAGCAAACAGGCACATAAACATGGTCAGAGGTCTCCTTTGTAGTGGAGGGTCCTGGGTTGCACTCTGGGTAAGCCCCTACAGTGAAGCACCCCTGTCGCATGGCTGCAGACTTGTGACCCCTCCCTCATCGCCCAGAGCCAGGGCGGTCTCCCATGACCTGCCGGGGAGCATCAAAGCGCGTCACGCTGGTCCTGTTAGCCTTCACAGAAACCCGGGCCTTTTCCGTGCCGGAGCGCTGACCCCACGTTATTGCCAAGTCCCAGAGGGACCATCCCTTCCAAACAGACAGTGCCATCTTCCACAATTCAAGGCTACTCATCTGTATCTTAGCAGATCTTTTTTTTTTCCCCACAGCAGACGTGATAAATAGCCAGCATTGGCTGTTACTTTTTGTGGAGCAAACTGAGGTTTGAAAAAAGAGACATGGGACGGTTTGTGATCTATTCCAGGTACTGCTGATCAGAAATTTAAGCACCATCAACATAAAGGTGTCTCCTGTCCTGGCTTCCTGTGCATCTTCTGCTTCATACCATCTGCAGAAGCATGACATTACATGCATATTCGACGTACCCAAGTTTGCTGTATACTCCACTGCACTTTGCTGATTCATCGTATCCCAACTGACTGGATATGAACCAACGGGACAATTTTCACACTGGGAATAGGCCTAGAGATATTCCAGAGTGTGCAGTTAATTTTCATAGCTGTGAATGGGGTTTTTACTGGTCCGTCGCTTAAAGCTTCATGTGGCCATTGTACTGGACGGCTTCCACACCGCCTTGGCGAGACCGCTGACGTCTCCTAATGGAGACTAACAGGGATTTATGATATCATTAAGAAATGTAATAGGATTGCAAAGGAAAAGAAAAATGAACAGGAGAAGCTGCGAATAGGAGAAGGGATACCACGCCATTTCAGTATCACCTAGGGCATCATAAACACTCCCGTTTCCTCCTAAATCATCTCCACGCACGAGTCTTTGGGGGGAGGGGGGGGGGGCTCTAACTCCCTCCACTGTCACTTGTCACACTCTGCCTCCAAATGCTGATTGGGCTGTGTTCCTGCCCTACTGTGGGCCAAACTTTTTTTTTTCCTACATTGAAGAGTATTTATATGAAAATTGCAATTTCCAGGGGCTTACAGCTGATGATAACATCTTCCTACTTTAATTAAGAGGAGTATGATGCAGGAGTTGGGCACACAAAAGGGAAGGATTCCGTGGGATGTCACATGACACAGTCGTATGTCACATGATGCAGTGATCCAAAGGCGGTCGTTTTCAAGCGAGGCTTGTCTCTAAGATGGTACAGTAGTGGAGGGATAGGCAGGGTAGGAGAGTGACCACTGCCCCAACCGGGCACCATACCTGTTTGCCTTATATTTTCCAACTAAACTATTAAGTTAACCCATTGTAACTCAGTTTAAGTCCTGACAAGACTAACAGCTTAACCAGGCCCAGCTGGGTTTCAGTACCTGGGGTACCTGTTAGTGCAGGACTAGTGATCTGGTTAACCCATCTCAACCATTTATCTGCCTCCTATTATTTGTAAATACCAACTGGATGATGACTGAGATTTTCTAACATTCATCATGCTTCTCTTATGACTTCTAGCTGCCTGTGATAAAAAGTGAATCCCGCTTGAAACACCTTCTCCAGCGATTACCCAGCTATTGCCCTGAGTCTATGGTAAGCACCTTACAATGACACAGTTGTTATTGAAAAGGTTAGTGTTTGTTGTCATATGAGGGTATGTATGCAATACAGTTATATGCAAGGGGATTAATCATTGATTTGAAAGCCTATCCGTCGTTTGAAAAACTCAACATACTCATTAGTATAGCAAAATATTAAAGGTGGCTTCCATGCAAGTTTGAGAATTCCCAGCCCATTTACCACTAATTATAAGCCTATTACCTTGTGCAGCTTTAAATTCATAACAGTAGACAATCTATTAAAACCACATTGCAATTAGAGAGCAAATCAATGGCTTTTATTTTCATTGGCCCAATCGCATCATCCAGTCTCGCTGGCCGAAAAGGATCCTTTCTATAGTTTTTAGAGCATTGCAGCCCTTTCCAGGAAACCTTGAGACCACCCTCCCCCCACCCAGATGGGTCTCATGTGGCTGCCTTAAATTGCAGAATGTAATTTTCCTGGAGAGTGGTGTGAAAATCTTGTAACAGGATTTTTAGGGAGCAGTGCTTGGTTTGTGTCTTGCTGGGCCCCTGATCCTCTTGAATTGCACTTACACCTCATGTAAATCATTTGTCTTGGAGTCCTAGCAACGATGGCGTCTTAATACAGTTCTTTTTTTCGTGTGCCAGGTGCCATTAAAGGCCATTTTGATGCTTCGTAAAATAGATTTTAAGCAATATTCTGTCCATTTCGTTAGCTGTCATGCACAGATTTGCCTTATACTATATATCTGTTTGAACTCATTTGGTTTGCTGTCTTCACGGCACCAATCCTAGATGTTTTTAGTAAATTTCTTCGTTTTATCACTATAATCATTAGTGCTTTACTTGTGTGCAATATTATCAGCTGATACTGAATTGTGTATTGCCTCTTTTTGATTCTTTTGCTGTAGCACTGCACACTGGAGTTCTGCATTTTTGAGGCCACAAGGTGGCGTAACTGGGAAGCAGTTGTATGGGGATGGCATCTTCAAATGTCTTGAATTCTTCAGGCGAACTTGAACTTGTTTTTGTTGTTTCAACAGCATGAACTTTGGATCTGCATCAACTCCACGTTGCCGGGTAAGGTTGTTTCTGAACAGGCCACCAAGAGATATGGGTTATCACAACGTTATGCTTTGATCAAAGTCAAAGGAGGATAAATGTGAAATCAAACACTCTTCATCGCTCATAGGGGCGTCCAGGAAGTTGGACAGTTGGGTAGGCCTTGGATGCTGTGAGCTGGCCATCTCTGCAGACTGTCGCCGTCAGTGCACACTGGTAAGGCCTATCAGGCCCAAGGAGTGACATCATAGAGGACTGAAGGACACACATGGCCCAATTGTGTGTTCCCCTTAAAGGAATTTGTATCTAAATTAAAAATTAATGACCTTCCCATTTTCTCGGTCGCTCCCTAGGTTACGATGTGGTTACGTTCCATCATAACTTGATCATAAGGCATAAACCTCGTAAGGTGAAAATGCATTTTAGTACAGTACACCTAACCTAACAAACATCGTAGCCTAGCCTAGCCTACCTTAAACAGAAGACTTACATTAGCCTACCATTGGGCAGAATCATTAATGCAAAGCATATTTTATAATAAAATGTTGAATATCTCACACAATTTATGGAATAATAATACCCATCGTAAAGTCAAAATGTTACAGCACGGACCATCATAACCTGGGGAGAGTCGGTATATATCTTCATAGAATGGTACCCAAGTACATGCTAATGACCCTTACACTGTCTGTATCCACTGTCTATGAAAAACCTCTGAATGCTATAGATATTTTTTGTTGAAAAGGTTTAAGTTAATGTTTTACTCAGGTGCCACCATCTGGTTGGAATGGGTAACTACCTTTAATGTTCACATGGCTTGTTTCTCTCTTGACCGGCAGGCATCATCCAAGAATGACATCATTAAAGTATGCAAAAAAGACTCGGAGGTAAGCACTCTGGCTTTCTTGTGAAACAGCCCGTGAAAGCCATGTGTACTGTAAATAAGTTTTAAAAAATGAGGGCCGAGTGTGATTGCACTGATGGAGGCAGAATGCTCACAAGTACAGACGCTGTGAGCCCTGAGGTTCTAGGTTCTTTCCAAATGAGAACCGTAAATAGAGACTGAACCAATGAGGGATCTTACGTTACTTAGGTGCTTCCTACTTTGTGCCCCTTGCTGCCTGCGACGGGCTGCAGGCATGGATGGATGGATGGATGGATGGATGGATGGATGGATGGATGGATGGATGGGTTTTCACTTTGTGAGCATCAGACGCTGAATTTTTTTCTGTGTATTTTCTCCTTTGCTTTGTTTTATATTTACAAGGCTTTCTGTACTTTTTGTCTAACACCATCTGACCTCTTTTATTATCAAGGCCTCACTTTTGGTATTACAGCTTCTGAGTGGTATCTTACATCACTTTCACTCTCCCTTTAGAGGAAAATGTTTAGCTGTCTTGCCATGTGGGCATCCATCCTGAGGAGGGCACATTTACCGCAACCTTTTTTGCAAGTTCTCCTTTAATTTTGCTAACATCACTGTCACACAAAAGAAACTAACCGACAAAACATTCGCTTCTCACCAGATTCCTTCCAGCTTACTGTAGATGACCACTTTACTTTTCCCCTGATTTACTCCATGACCAGTTGGAATTGCCAAGGGTATTGCTATGATTTTGGCTGCTCATTCTGAAGTGGTGAAGAGAGGGAGGTGCATTTTAATTTCCAGATTGTGTGTGAGAGAGTAAAGAAGAGGTTAGTCCACCATGTCGGTATATGCTATATAAGTAAAGACTAGTCATGGAAATATGGAGTGTTTTCACAGAGGAGCTCGTATTGTGGTATAACAGAACACAAACAAAACCCAACACAAACATGGTGAGTTCAGTCCACCATTGCAGCCCTGATTCACTTTAACCGCCCACATCTTGCCCTCAACTTTAACAAATGTAGCCATTTCCTAAATGCACTTTCTAAATCTGTGCCCTTCATCTGTCTGTGGGATGTCATTCAAGGTCAGAGAAAAAAACCTGCTCTATATAAAAGTGTGAATATCTAAAGACCCTTAACCTGACTGAAGTGAAACATTTACAATATTTATATTTTTTGTGTAATTCAGGAAGCTGACATCTAAAAATGTCCCCCCAGCGGTTTTATATCATGAATGTCCGACAGGCGAATGATGTATTTACTTTGTTATATTAATTTTTCAGAAACCCCTGTACAGCTGCATCACCAAAAATGAAAGTAAGTTTTTTTTTTTTCCATTTTGTCATTTCTTTCGCTTTGTAGGATTGCAGAGTGATATGGGTCTTTGTAGAATTAAAAATACTGCAGTTCCTGGTCCTTCTGCCTTTTTTTTCTGCCAACCTAACCCTACAACCAGAAGCTGAACATATATCTGAAAGGAATTGTCAGTACATAGATGTCCACTCTCTGTCTTGACTTGCTGTAGTCTGGCTACAGTTGTCAGCCTCTCCTAAAATCCCTGTTTGTATGTCTGGGGGGTAAGACCTTACATCCATCAACCTTCGGAATGACTCTATGTGTCCTCAGTGAATTAAAGTTGCTTTTTCGTGACCAACTATTTGATGGGCTTAGATAATTCATTTTTGTTGTCGTGGTAACTGCACAATATGTCCTTATCTAACTAATACTCTCCCAATCCGGAGATAGAGTTGAATAACCTTGAAATGCCAAAAAGATATTCAGTGTGCCTTGGGAACAGAAATAATTGCTTGAATTTACATGAGAAAAGTAAAAAAAAAACAAAAAACTGTCAATTTCTATTGACGTTTTTGCTTTTCTATATATTAAAGAATGCAAGAGTTTGAAAGGAGGGTTTAATTTTTCAGCGTTGAGTGTGGCCCAGTGGATCACTGTTTTGTCCCAGACCTTCATGGTTGGGTTTTGAATACCATCTCCACTCTTTGTTTGAAGTTTGCATGTTCTTCCAGTGGCATGTGCAATTTCTAAGTGGACCATTATTAATTTATTATCATCTATAAATATGTATGTATTTCTAATACAGTCAAATGAAAACAAATTAGTTTATTTATGAAGAACATTTAGCACAACTTCAGTTGTCAAAAATGCTGCACAACTTAAATAGACTGAAGATAAATACATATAAAACAAATAACAACAAATACAAAAACCATCTCATACTAGTTTAAAAGCCAAGGAGAAAAAATGGGTCTACATTTGAAAATAATCACAGCTGGAGCAGAACAAATATGGAGAAGAAGACTATTCCAAAGCTTAGGGGCAACCAACAAAAAGACAGGGCCACCTCTGGGCATCAGTCGTATCCTTGGCATGATCAGTAACCTTTGATTGGAGGACCTAAGTGAACGGGAGGAAGATGGGAGACCAGAGATTGGTGAGATTGGAAAGGGCAAAGCCATTCAGTGCTTTTGAAGCAACCGATCGGATTTTTAAATGGATCCTTTAGCGAATGGAAAGTCGGTGAAGAGCAGCTGAAATTGGTATGCTGTGATTACGTTTTCATCTGCCTGCTTGGAATCTGGCTGCAGCATTCTGGACTAGCTGTAGACCACCAGGAGACAGCGGTATACTGTTTTCTGGATTTTCTGTTTATTTCACTTGTTTGCATTATATGAAATGTCTTTACATCGTTTCTGTTTATCAATATTTATTTGTTATTTATTTATTTGTCAGGGTGCACACCTGCTGCTGTTTGCATTTTTAATCTTAATCTTTGACCCAAAGATGTGCAGTTACGCTCACTGGTGTCTCTAACTATCCGTTTTTGTGTGTACATATATGTGTCCTGTAATGGACTGTTATCCTACCCAACCTCCTGCCCTATTTTGCTTGTAATAGGATCTGGTGACCATGTCGAGGAAGTTGAATTGATTGATATTTAAATTTCTGAAACTTGTACATACTTTGGACATGTGTTTAAGTGTATAATAATTTGGTCGATTGTAGTTGTGTTTGCCCAGATTGTTGGTTTGGGTGTGCACAGTTAATGGTTTGTGTGGGCTCTTCTTTGTGTATTCGTGTGTGTGTGTGTGTGTGTGTGGTTCCCCAGTGGGTTCCATGTGCTGCAGCTATGCAGGAAGACACACCAATTGCCGGGAGTTTTGCCAGGCCATCTTCCGCACTGACTCCTCCCCCAGCGTCTCCCAGATCAAGACCGTCAAGGAGTATTGCCAGGACGTCAGCCCCCAGCTGATTGGCTGTGTGGGGAACTACACCAAGTCCTACCCAATCAGGAGCCCCATCGACAGTGAGTACAGTCACTGGGGTTCCCTGAAGAGCTCCGGGGCTTTTCCGATCAGCCACCCACTGCTGCTTTCCATGGGTTGTACGATCCGCACGCCATGGTGGAAATCGTAGGTTCTAAGTGGATGTTTCTCTTCAGTCGTGCTCCCAATTATCCGGGACTCCGTTTATTTGTGGGATTCAGCCAGGGTTATTGTCGATAACTAAAAGTAAAACTAAAACTGTTAAGAAAACCTTAGCAAACTTAAGGAAAACCTACAACTAATTTAACACTATAAAGAGTGTTCCTGAAAATATCTGAAGTAAAAACAAGCCGGGATGGCTGAGTGACACAGTGGGAGCAGGGTTCGAGTCTCGGTCATGGCTCCATATGTGTGTAGTTTGCATGTTCTCCCCATGTCGTTGTGGGGCAGGGGTCTCCAACTCCAGTCCTGGAAAGCTACTATCCAGTCGGTTTTCAATCCTACCTGCCTTCTGATGAGTCAGACCTGTTCTCAGGTAAAAACCAGGAGCAGGTGTGGTTCAAGAAAACCTACTGGATAGTAGCTCCAGTAGTAGTAGCGGAGTTGGAGACCCCTATTGTGGGATTTCCTCCAAATACGCTGGTTTTTCCTCATAGTCGAAAAACATGCTAAGGTTAATTGGAGTCACCAAATGGAGTGTGAGTGAATGGAGTGTGGTGTGCCCTGTAATGGGTTGGCACCCCGTCCTGGGTTGTTCCCTGCCTTGTGCCCTGTGATGGGTTGGCACCCCGTCCTGGGTTGTTCCCTGCCTTGTGCCCTGTGATGGGTTGGCACCCC
>JAABNY020000032.1:12275567-12292531 GCA_015164015.2 Brevimyrus niger
CCCTGCCTTGTGCCCTGTGATGGGTTGGCACCCCGTCCTGGGTTGTTCCCTGCCTTGTGCCCTGTGATGGGTTGGCATCCTGTCCTGGGTTGTTCCCTGCCTTGTGCCTCTGCTACCCTGAACAATAAGCAGTTACACAAAATGGATGGATGGATAGAAATAAACGTCAGATATGTTCTGATACCCTTTTAAGCACTATTTAGCTAAGGTAATGATTTATTAATCTTCAACTACCATTAATAAGACCTAGAACATGCTGTGCACTGTGTATTTATGTAGGATTCTCCAAAGATCAGACACATAAAATAGCTCTATAACCTTGTATATCCCTAGAAATAAAATTCCTAAAGCTAAAAATGAGACTAAAATATATAACAAGTAAATGATAACTAATAAAAACTAATAAAACCATACTAACTAAATGTAAACAGTTTCAAATGAAAATTGAAAATGACGAAACCAAATTAAATATCAGCACTGTAATAACACTGGATACAACAGCTGTCACACTGGCCGCCCCCCCCTTCCCCCCCCAGGTCTGTACTGCTGTGATCGAGCAGAGGACTCACACTGCCAGAGCGCATGTCGCCGCATCCTGCGTACACGCACCACGGAGCAGGAGATCATCGACGAACTGATCGCCGAGTGCGACCGGCAGCCCCTGCCCCAGGACCCGCTCTGGCAGTGCTTCCTGGGAAGCGCACACTCGCCGCCCATCAGCGACCCTGACCCCCCCTCCACCGGCAGAGTAGCCTGTGCCAAGCTGCACTGCTGCTCCAAAGCCAATACCTCATTGTGTAGGTCAGTGGGCGGCCTGCTCCACCTGTCGCGGAAATAGGGGCTTGACTTTCTGAGCATTAGCAAAGCTGGCGCTGTTATAATGGACAGAGAGTGGTTATAATGGTGGATTTTAATGCATTGATAGGGCCGAGCTCAGCATTAGATTGCGACAGGCCCAGTTGCAGATCTAAGATCTAGGGTGGATTCTCTCTGAGGGGTGTTTGGTTGTAAAGTGTTCAAAGGTTCTGTCTTTGACATTTTTGACTTCCTTTCATTCAGTGTACTTACACTATGCATTACAAGGTATATTGTTTTTACAGTAAACTTTTTTTTATAAGTAGAAAAAGTACAACTAGAATAACAATAGATAGTATAGTATACTAAATAAATAAACCATTAACACAGTTGTCATTGTGAAATTAAATGAAAATGAAATGATTATACTTTTGATCCCTGTACTGTACATAACATAAGAAATTTACAAACTAGAGGAGGTCATTCAGCCCATCAAGCTCGTTTGGGGAGAACTTAACTAATCTAACAGCTGAAAGTTGTTAAAATCTTATCTAGCTCTGGTTTAAATGAAACCAGGGTTTTATCTTGTGTTACACTAGCAGGAAGACTATTCCATACCCTAACTACATGCTGTGTTAAGAAGAGCTTTTTCAGATCCCTTTTAAAATGTTCTCCTGCTAATTTCCAACTATGGCCACAAGTTCTAGTATTTAAGCTAGTATTGAAGTAGCCATTTGGCTGAACACCTTTACATTTATGTATGTTAAATTTCATCTGCCCGGTTATTTGCTCACTCACTAATCAAATCATGACCCCTTTTTAGCCTCTGTTCCGCTACTTCAGTATTAGCTACACCACCCACCTTGGTGTCGTCTACAAGCTTTAACTCTACATATGGGTGTGCAAAAGTTAATGTAAATTAGGAATAACAGTGGTCCTAATGGACATTGAGCCCTGTGGTACCCCACTATATAACCCCACTACATAACTGTATGTGCTACACACTGGCAGTGCATTGGTTTGTTTTCACCAGCATCGCTACAAACACGGCAGTAGTGAATTCATCTACGATGTTACGACGGCTATGACGTCGCAAAGGTGACAGGAATATTTCCATTAGCCCCATTATAATTGCATACCGCATTCCGTATACGCAGCCCATTGTTGACCCAAAACGTCGTCTGTACTATGTAGAGCCAATGGAATGGGGTCATGGAGTGTGTTCCTGGTGACAAAGTGCTGTGGGCCGGGGGAGTCTCGCTGACGCGTGCCGCGCCCGCAGGGAGATGTGCCAGGACGTCAGCACCAACTGGCGGAGCCAGACCTGGCAGGAGTTCGACCAGATGTGCGAGTACAACCCCGTGGAGGCGGAGCTGGTGGCCTGCTTGGCCGACATCCGGGAGCCGTGCCAGCTGGGCTGCAGGGACCTCACCTACTGCACCAATTTCAACAACAGGTAGCCCAATGAGAGCAGTGCAGGAGCCACAATGTGACAGGCAGAAAGCCGGTCACAGCGCCACCTGCTGCGCCAGTCGAGATTTGCAAGAGAATATTATTGGGTTGAATCAAACTTGTTATTGTTCGTTATACTTTGTCAGTCCCACATTACCGTTTTGAAGGGTGCAGTTTTGTAGTGCGCTAATCTATGGTGCAGCTTTTAAAGGGTTAGAGACTAATGGAAATGATGATAACCAACCAAAGCACACCTGCTGGAGAGTGATTGCTGTCCAGCTGAGACAGCTTCTGCTTGACATTGGGCGATGAAGCCTGAGGGCCTCAGTTACTAGAACATTGTTTACCAATCCAGTCCTCGGGGACCCACAGACAGTTCCTATTTTTGCTCCCTCTCAGGTCCCTACCTGGAGCAAATATGTAGACTTTTTGGCAAGGATCTGGGTGGAAGCAAAAATGTGGACCAGCTATGGTCCCCGTGGACTGGATTGGGAAATACTGAACTAGAAATATGTAAATTAGGTAGCATGATTGTTATTTGTATGCACCCTTGTCCTTTCTATGCCAGGAGACTTTGTTTTCCCAACTTTGTCCAGGGGCATCTACACTTTAAGGCAAGAAAGCGATGGTGGGAAGCTGTCCTTATCAATTAACCGTGGTAGTATATTAAATGCCTGATTATCCAGGCCTATTAATGAACAGATGTTGGTGTACATTCTACACTCCAGATTCCCATTGGCTGATGTCTTTCTGTGAGTCTTCCCGCCACAAGGTGGAGTCTCCAGTTCTGCAACTCAGCACAGTCTGTATTTGGTGTGAATAAGGAGCGGCCTTTGGGTAGTTGGAGAATGACATGGTAATGGTAGCGTGTCATTGTGATAGAAAGCAGGTCCTCGTGAGCCCTCCGGAATACTTGTCATTTGCAGCATGTGACTGCAGCAAACTGGGTCTCCCTCCAGTCAAGGAGAGGGCTGGGCAGGCGAGCTGTCGGGCTTGGGGGAGAGCGAGGGCAGAGCGCCGCCCATTTCAGCATGCCCCCGTGTGGGAGCTGATCAAAGGGTTGAGCAAACATGACACGGTCTGTTGACGTGCACCATGAGGGTAATTTGGATAGGAGAGGGGGGTCGAGGCAGTGATGGGAATGACTTAGGGAGCTTTAGACAAACCCACGGGGGGCAGCCTTTGAAAGCTTAAGGAGGACTGTACAACAAAACAACTCTACATCACACAATCACACAACCTGACACTCAACGGGGTCACGTTGGCTTTTAGGACCATTTTCACCTCACATGGTTCTTCAGGTATCTACGGCTACCTCTGTTTCCTAGGGTCACTCATGTGGTTTCCAAGCCAATGCTAGAAGCACAGGCCCAGGTATCAGATCATGCCTGAAGTGACCTTGCCGCATCTTTCTTTTGTTTGGGTCTCTCGTTTACACATTGTTTCTCGCCTTCATCCGTCTGTGTTCTTCTCTCTCTTGATTTGTTTATATGGAGCTTATATGGATGCTGTTTATGCATCAGCTTAATTAACATTAAAATAAATTTCCCCGATTTGCTTTACGCGCATCGAGAGTGCGGCTTTGATCAGCGACACGTCTGGACCCTCAAAGACTCACAAAGGCTCACAGAGGGCCTGGAAACAGTCCAGAGATTGGTCCTTTGTTTTCACTGGAAGATGCCTTTGAACCCCTATTTATATGACGGGATGGCTGTTTCCACTGGGAGTTCAGACAAACAAACGCTGACTCCGATTTGCCTTTGAAGAGCTCTTGGGGAAGGTCGTCCCAACTGCCACTTCTGGAGGGTTCAAAGCCATAACTGGGGTGTCTTTACCAGCGGCTGCGGAGTGGAGCCCAAATGGGCCCAGGGTACCAAAAGCTACGTTCTTCTGGAGCGGGGGGATCACCTCGCCGAAGGATGTCATGGACCTATCCTGACCCTAATAGCAGCGGGGATTTACGCCACCCCTCGCCTGCAACCTAGCTGAACAAATAAACTCCACATACTGCTGCTTTTGTTGACGTAAAGGTGGTGCAGGGCGTTTTTCACATTCCACCCACTGGGGGGTGGCACAGTCTCGGGTCAATACTGGTCCGTCACTTTGGAGATCAGTGTCCGATTCTCAGAGAGGAGACCTTCAGCAGCATGTCGAGAATTCCAGCAGATAGAGTTTTGGTCTTATGATGCTCAAATTCTGGGGCAACTTTTATCCCCCCGCTACCCCCAATGACCCAGAATCACTGTGGTAACTTGCTCTAGGAAAACTTTTGTTACGTGGCCAGATGGCCTCACGGTTTTACCAATGTCCTCTGAATGGCAATGCCTTTGTTTTTTTGGCAGAATCTCATTCATTTGATAGAAAAACGCTATGAAATATGATAATTTTAGCTACAATGAATAAGTTTAAGGCAATGGAAAATGTCTGGTAATCTGATTAGGACCAAAACCTATCCATCACCCTAACGATGGTGAGGAGGTCATGGCTGGGAGCTGAAAGGCTCTATTCTTTATGGACTGAGGAGTAACTTCCTAGTTCACCAGAGCCAGAGTTTTACATGGCACAGATGTAGCAGTTAGCCGCTAGGAAATCAGCATCTGACCACACCGACCTCGGCCTGGAAATACCCCTCCACCCGAGAGCCGGGCCGCACCGGATGACTATGAAAGGCCAAGACTCTCTGGAATAGTTATGAAAACAGCGGCTGGCGCTCCAGGTTCCCGGGGAACCCTGCTTCCGTGCTGGGCATGCATCTGCGGTTTGGCTGCTTCCCGTCAGGGCAAATGGCCCTGGAGGAGATGGGAGGATCCGCTTCTGGGCTTTCGCAAAAACAAACGGAGCGCGTTTCGCAGCCTCTTTTGGAGCTGTCGCTCGGGATGCTAGATATGAACTGGTAGACCTTTGGGCGTGAGTCCCGGAGGGCCCCCCTGTGTACCAGCTAACCTGACACCATTGCCTCCATTCTTCCCCCTCCTGGCAGGCCAACGGAACTGTTCCGCAGCTGCAACGCCCAGTCTGACCAGGGGGCGATGAATGACATCAAGCTGTGGTCCAACGGGACCATCCACATGCCCTTTATGAGCATCCCGGTGCTGGACATCAGGCGGTGCCGGCCCGAAATGTGGAAGGCGGTGGCCTGCTCACTGCAGATCAAGCCCTGCTACAGCAAATCACGAGGAAGCATCATCTGCAGGTGAGCCACGCCCCCTTCCAGCCCTGACCAACCATGTGGTGTGGAGGCCTCCCTATTCCCCCCCCCCCCCTCTTTTTGGTTGTTTTTCCTTTACAGGG
Organism: Brevimyrus niger; assembly: GCA_015164015.2. NCBI lineage: Eukaryota > Metazoa > Chordata > Actinopteri > Osteoglossiformes > Mormyridae > Brevimyrus > Brevimyrus niger. The sequence goes on from JAABNY020000032.1 coordinate 12,281,106, forward strand.
TTTCCTGAGAATTGCCCCCAATTGCCACGTGTTCTGATCTTTTCTCAGCTCTCATCTTTAATGCCGTCCAGATTCGTCGACTCCACGACTGAGAATATCCGGTGGAGGCCCATTAAATGTTCAAATAGTTTTTCTAGCCTAATGAGGATAATTAATCGACTTAAGCTGGGTATGGAGTCTACGTTCGACCTTTAAAAAGAAAAAAACCTGAACCACAGGGTTCCTTTGTTGTGTCCTTTAAACATCATGGATGCCATTTGTAAACACAGGCAAAGAGACCAGAGGTTGGCCAAACCCAGAACGTTCTAGTCCCGCTGCTTCTGGTTTTAAGTCGTTATGCACGGATCTGTGGTTTTATCCCCCCTCCCTGTAATTACAGGGCTGCAGAGGGGCTGGATGAAAACATAAAAACTACGGTAAACCACCTGTGCTGGTGCTACACACTGATGGATTCTGATTTTTATACTGTAACTACATTGTATTCCACATTACCCCGATTCGGGATGCAATTCGAAGTGAATTGATTTAGTTTAGGATTTAGAGAGATATGCCTTAATCAAGCCGGCATGCTCTCTTTTGATCACTTTTGATTCAGTTCATAGTACCTGCCACTCCTTCTTTTAGCGAATAGGGCGTATTACTTGTGAGACAATGTAAACACTATTCCAGTGATGCATGTACAGAAAATGAGTAGAGATGGGCCGATCCACATTGTTTTAGTTCCGATACAATTATGATACATATCTGCTAATACCGATACAGATTCCAATATGTGCTCTTTTTACTTTAATATTATATATATGTGTTTTTTATATATAATTAATATTTTAAACTTATACTTTTAAACTTTTAAATTAGCAAATACAGATTCAATAAAATCTTTCATTAGGCTACTAGAAACATACGTAGCATTCTTTCCCACCTCATTTGTATATCTTGTTTTAAGCGTTTTTACGGCATTTGCAGTTCTATTTGAATATCTTCCAATCAAGGACACGCAAGTGGCGAATGCTTAAAATGCCCACAATGTTTCCGTCAGTGTGACTTACACTTCTTAGCACCCCTTCATGTATCACAAGCTGTAGTGAATGCACAAGTCAGCCCAAGCCAGTGACTCCCAAACCGCCCATTGCTTTTTTCATATAACTCATGTTGTCTCGCACAGTTGGGTGCTCTTTGTTTAGTGGGATTTTCCATTAAATGCTGCTCCCGCCTCTCAAAGCTTTGCCTTTACAAAGATTGCAAATCTCCGTGCTACCAGTTGCTGTTAAAAGTGTAAAATATTCCCAGATTGTCACCCTCTTATCTGATGTTCTAACGCTCCTTGTACCTCACAGGGTAAGCACATGATGCCAGAAACTAAATAAGTAAGTATCGGACAGGGATCGGTCATGTATGGCCAATACCCAGTCTGGTAAATAGGCCTGGATTGGCCGCTGATACCCATCTGAATATCGGATCACTGCATCTCTAAAATTAAGACAACATCCGCCTCGCCTCCCGCAGTTTTGTGGATGGGAAATGCTTTTCTACTTACCTGGACACTAATTTGTTCTCCACCCACCTTGGAAAAGCAGCAACATTTTCTTGGCTTGCGGGGCAACCAATTTGAAATCACTCAGTTGTAGCATACATGAAACCATTCATACTTTGTTTAGCTTCTCTAAACAATAGATGTCTAAATACTGTCAGATTTGGAGAGTGGCTGTGATTATTGTAAAACAGACGTGTTTCGCTGGTTGGTATGACTCCTTTCCTGGTGCATGTGTCTCTGTGTGTCTCTGCTCTGGCCAAATGTGCAGTTTTCCCTCCCTCTAATGTTTTTAATATGTTATAATGTCACAATTTTAACAGGATCACATTCTGATGCTATTGCTGGAATCCCAGCTGGCTTCCTTCAATAGGCTGTATCACAAAAAAAAAACTAAATAAAAACACATGCTGGACAAGATGTTAAATGAAACACCAAAATTTCAAGTAAATTTAAACAGATCTCTGACGATTTCTGCTAGGAGCTGGCGACTGCTAATTACAGTGATCCTTCAGACGCAAAAGGAGGTCTTTGCTTTGACTGCATTTATAGCTGCGTGACAGTTTGATGCCACAGCCATCACATAATAAATGAGATGTTTTTCCCCCCTTGTATGAGGGGCAAATTGAGTGAAGAATAACCGTTCACACAGAAAAAAAAATTTTTTATTATTATTTTTTTTTAATCTAAATGCAGTACGTGGTTGATGTCCTGGTCAGGCCTTTATTAAAATCAGTGATGTCAATGGGTGCCTCTGACATCATGCCCTCCAGGTCAGACTGTGTGGACATTCTGACCCAGTGCGGCGACCGCCGGCGGTTCAGGGAGGGACAGACTCCGGAACGCATCTGCGACATGCTGTCACCCACTGACGACCCAGAGCGCTGCATCCCCCTGGAGAGATACCTCAGTGAGTCTGTATCCGGCTACGGCCCCCAGGAAGCTGCCCAGAAAAATGCCTGCAGCATTTCAGACTCTCCTCAGATGAGAAACGCAATTCGGCCCCAAAAGCTAACCGGTCGTAGAGCCAAAATTGCTCAGTTAGTTAGTGATCTCCAGCTCCTGTCCTGGAGAGTGAAATACCAGGTACTCACAGATGTGCTGCATCAGAAGCCAGGTAGGATAGAAAAAAAACGCCTGGATAGTACCTCTCCAGGACCAGAGTTGGAGATCCTAGATTTAAATAATGAGAACTTAAACTAAATGTTAACAGATCATTAATATCTCATTGTTTTACTTTTTGGATAAGACTTCCTGATGGGACATGCATTCTTGGTTCAGATACACATATGAAAGGGTGATGTAGTATCCCATAATCAGAGGTGGATAGTTCAGGTTCAGAAAGTAAGAATCAGGCCATGATTTTGTTTCAACAAACAAGTTGAGCACTCTGTGACTGACTCGTTAAACTTAACTTGTTGGTTGAAACAGAATCTTGGTCTGGATTTTTCCTTTCTGGATATAAACATCTGCCTCTGCCTGTAGCGAATCATAATCACCATTATTCCAGATTTTGACTTTGACGTATTTTTGTTTAGTGACCGGGTTCCAGGAACCAGGTCATTTAACGAAATAGTCGCTAAGTGACTGTGCTTTGCACTGCAGAGATTGCTGGTTACTCCTGTCTTTTGCCGATTAAATTCTCAAAAAGTTACACCAGCGTTACTATTACTCTGTTATACATTGTTGTCAGGTGTACAAAAAAATTCTCACATTGGGTAAAATAATTGTTTTTTATTACCGTTGCATTTGTGAATGGTTGCTAACCGAGGTAGTTGCTAAAGAAGGAGAGGGTGTAATAATACTGGGGGAAAACGATGAAGATCGGTGTTGCCTAAGGGCAGGTGTACTGCTGCCTTACAGCCCCCAGTACGCTGAAGGATGTCATGGAGGAGGTCCTACATCCCTGCAACCCAAACCCCTGCCCCCTCAACCAGCTGTGCGAGGTTAACAGGAAGGGCTGCCATCCAGGCCAGGAGTGCCTGCCTTACCTTTGTGTGCCAGGTGCCTCTCCCATGCCGGTCCAGCCAGTCCAGCTTTCATCCCAGGGAGGAAGAGCATGATATTCAAGGAAATACGAGTCAGATGTTCAATTACCTACACTCTCAAAAAAAAAACCCCTGAGGGAGCTAGTGCATGAGTTTCGTAAAGAACACCTGAGATATAATATTCACATTTAACAAGAAGCAAATATGGTAGTTGTATTGCCATGTTTATTTTCTTTGCTCATTGTTGTCCTCAGTAATACTGAATGCAATACGCTTCTTGCAAACTTCACACCCACCCTGCACTCTTGCATATGAATATACTGTAAAATGCATCCGTTTTTCACACTTTTATATATTTTGAACCATTTATACTTGTGCCGTGTATCTCGTTGTGCTGAAGGTCAGTATAACTGCGCCGGAAAGGTCAGGATAATCTTGCGTGCCACCTGTGTTTGACCCCTGTGCCGCTGTGACCTTCACGCCACCCCTGTGTTTCTCTGTCCCATTTCTGACCCCCTAAGCGTCTGCGTGGTCTCTGCCCTCTGCAGGCTGCAAGCTGTGTGAAGGCTCAGAGTTCCTGGTGCATATGGAGACGCTGATCCAGGTACCCTCACTCAACAGCCATGCCGGCTGCTACGAACTCTGTGTCTGTGGGCAGAACGGCCGCCTGGAGAGCTGTATGGAGATGCCCTGTGTGGATACCTCCAGGACCTGCAGCGTGGGAGGCCAGAGAAAAAGTGGGGCCCCCCACTCGCCAGCACACACCCCCGCATGCCGCACCACAGTGATCCCTCTCAGAGTACCACAAATCCCCAGTATTCACTTGCAGCTGCTCCCAAAAGTGTGCTTATCAGTGTTTATCGAAGTCTTTTGGGGTTACCGTCTGAAAACTTAAGTGCATTTAACAGATGCTTGCTGGATCATTTGGCAAAATTATGCACTCTCTTTGGTCTGGTGAGCTAACACTGAGACCAATCAGCTAATGCTAATAGTAGCCAGTGGTGGAGCAGTTAGCAGTAATCGCGTGTAGCGCTAATAGCAGCTAGCGCTAATCGTAATTATGAGAAGTGTACCTAGAAATCGTTCCATAAGAACAGTGCTGCAGTGGGCCTATCTAGCCAAACCACTCCAGCTGGGGCTATATTTGGTGTTTGGGACTTCAGTGAGGAGTGTTTTGTAGCAGGCACATGGACCAACCCCCCCCCCTGCACACACCATCATTTATACCAATTTTGCACACAAGCACTAAATTTAAAACGAAAAAGAAGCAACCGCACTTTGGCATTTCCTTCCTGCGGTGATTTTATAGTGCACCCACAACAGCCATCACCGGGGGCAGCCCTTTGCTGCTTGTTTAGCACTGGTGTACATGTGTGTGCGTGTGCTGCCAGGCAGCGGGAATCCAGCAGGAGGGAACGTTGGCCTTTTGTGAAACTGCGCCACCTAGTGGCCAAATCTCAGAGTAACTATTTTGGAAAAACTTTTTCAGTCAACAAAAATGTTGTTTTTTTGGAGTAGGGGAAAATGCGCAGGTGTAACACTCTGTACACATAGTAGAAATGTTGGATAGCCTCTGACCATGTAAATGCTTCTCTGGATATAAGGATGTATTCTCAATGTCTAATAGACAGCCGTCCTCTGTCTTTTCCAACAGATCACGGGACGTCCTTCATGGTGGACTGTCAGCCATGTTCCTGCTATGCTGGAGAGGTCATCTGCTCCAGACGGCAGTGCCTCGGCGCGGACAGCTCTGAGGAAGAGCGGCGTCACTTCACAGGTGGGGGTACGATCTGCCCGTACATATATATATATATATAATTAAACGTAAGGAAAAATATATGTGTATAAGTTACTGATTCAATGTGTTTGGATGCCTGCTCTGTGTGGATTGGCAATCCCATCCAGGGTGTCCCCTGCCTACTGCCTTCTGCTGTCTGGGACGGGCTCCAGCTTCCCATATTGGATAAGCGGCTGCAAAAGCGTATAATTATAATATTTATTGCTATATAATTACATGTACTTCAGTGGAGTATGTCAATATACCACTGCTAATGAAAACCTTTTGGGGCTGAGAATCTGAGACTTTACATCCAATAATGCACTTCACGCATCACAAATCCGCAACCTTCTTGACTCGCTCATGTCCCTTACTGTCAGAGTTGTGTCTTCTGTGTGTTTTGGTCCTACAAACACAAGGGGGCACCATTAACTGCACTAACTGTGGCCCCAACTCCCCACAGGCCTCCCGTGCCACTGTCCCGACCAGTTTGTGCCGGTGTGTGCCTGGAACGGCCGCACTTACCCCAGCGCCTGTGTGGCACGGTGCATGGGCCTTCAGGACAGTCAGTTCCAGTTCGGCTCCTGTCGGGACCACTGGCCCTGTTCCCCAAACCCCTGCCCAAAGAACCAGAGGTGAGGGGCCTCCCAAATCGTAACGTGAGGCAGACCAGAAGGGTCGCCTGACCGACAAGGTAGTATGCTGTCTGCTGGGATCCCAGGGGCAGGCAGTTGCAACCTTTGAACAAAGCACTCAACCTGAGCTATGCTTAAACATATCCAGCTGTATAAATGGGTAGAAAATTGTTAGCACAGAAAAAAAGTGGCAGCCAGAGAGGTAAAGGTGATGAAAGTGTGTGTGTGACAGAGCTGCCAGGCAGGGAGAACCACAGGGGGCTTGTGATCCTACTGTGTCACCTGCACAGGGCCTTTGCCTTATGTGTGTTAAAGGACGCCCCTCCTCCCCTGGCTCTGCTGAGGTGATCCTGTTATGGCTAATTTGTCTCAGCAGTGTATGAGGTTGTTTGTTTGTATCAAATCCTGGCGAGTTTTGCTTGGTGTGCTGGTCATCATTAAATACTCCCCCCCCATTTCTGGATCTGTTCCTCTAATGCCCCTCTCAAGGGGTAATTTCCCACCTTTTTCCATTTAGGTTTTTAACTGACCTGAAGCAGAAAGCCCCCCCCCCCCCCTCGACTTCCTTTTAAACTGGGGATGTCTAGGGGCTATAGCCTAGGGCCTAGGCAAATATCAGGGGCCCTGCCTGGCAAAATCAGGGCCCCCACCTTGGCAAAGAAGGAACGGATACTTAAATCAGCAGCACCTGAGTGTCCATGCTGATGTGAGCTTGGGCCCCCAGATGAAAGCGAATGTGCCCCTGGAGATAAAAAAAAAAACGTGCCACCCCTGGACGCGTGTGCTTTTACACGGATGCACTCGTGAACGGGGCCAGCCCAGTGTGAGGGAGTGGTCTGCACAGAGAATTCCCCTATGTGTCACTCGTAAAATGACGCCATTACTTGGGATGCTGTGTTATTGCTGTCGGTATAATGTCTCTGCTTTACAAAACAGGAAACGTGCTTTATGTTTACCATGGCTAAATTTCCAAAGGGAGGGCTTTTTGGGTCACGGCCAACATTTGTTGTTCCATAAACAAGCCTGTTAAAAGTGAGATCTTTTAATAAGGGCCCTGGATATGTGTGTGTGTATACACACGCACACTATGGTTTACAGCTGTTGTCTTTGATCTTAATTTACAATAATGAATACAATTAGGTAACTGTTTCGTTATGTCGCACGCTTGCTTTTAGTGTGCCGCCGTGAGTAGCAGAGAGGTGATTTCTGGTTCATGCTCACAGAATTAATTAGCATGTTATTATATAGGATGCGAGGCAGGGAGTGACCTTGAATGTGTCCTTTAGGTTGTTAATCTTTCTTCCAGTGAAATCAGTATTTACACTTCTTCTCTAAGAGACATACGGGTCTGGAGGTTCACGCAGTTCTTCAGAAAAAGCCAAGATATATATGTTTTGCAGGCAAATGACTCAAATTAAAAACTCTGTAATGAGGCTGTCCTTTAAATCCCGGGTACTTTGCCTCGTTTCCTGCCTGCTTTTAAATCCTGTCATTAAGCTGTGTTAGGTAAAAGCAGCTCTCGCGAACAGCACAGTAATCTGCGTTTTTTTTTCTCTCTCTCTTTATTGGTTGTTCCCTGGTGTACGGAATTCAAGGCTGAGTGCAAAATTTCCTGACGGCGTTTCGCTGGCTTTCTCGCCTCAGATGTATCCCGAAACGGAGGGTGTGCCTCTCCAACATCACCGAGTTCCCCTGCAGGCAGTACGAGTGCCTCAGCAGCTCGCTCAGCTGTGATAAGACCCAGCTGGACCCCGTGTGCGATGCCGCCAACGTGGAGCACTCTAACCTCTGCCTTCTCTACCAAAGAGGGAAGACCCCAGCCTACATGGGTCACTGCCAGGTACGCCCGCAACCAACGGTGACTCTACATGTCAGGTGACCAGCTAGAAGTTTCAGTGCCTGTTGTTGTGGGTGGGATACCCTCATGGCAGGAGTGTGTCTTCTGTGGCTTAAGTGATAGCTGGCCAGTTTGGGACCTTCATTGTTCAGTGTGATGTTTAGTGAATCCGGTTACACATAGGCTTCAGGTCCCAGAGACCACTGCTCCTCATGGGCTTCAAGTTTCAATGACCACTGTTCCTCATGGGCTTCAATAACAGCTGTTCCTCATGAGCTTCAATGATCGCTTTTCCTCATGAGCTTCAAGCTTCAATGATCGCTGTTCCTCGTGGGCTTCAGTGACAGTTGTTCCTCATGAACTTCACTGACTCTGGTTTCTCATGAGCTTCAAAGACCACTGTTCCTAATGGGCTTCGCTGACCACTATACTTCATGAGTTCTAAGCTTCAATGACCACTGTTCTCATGAGCTTCACCGACTGCTGTTCCTCATGTGCTTCAACGGCTGCTCCTCCTCGTGTGCTTTACTATCTGCTGTTCTTCATGTGTTTCACAGACTGCTGTTCCCTCTGGGCTTCAGTGACCACTGTTCCATATGTGCTTCAGTGACTGCTAGCCTTCTTTAGACAAAGCTGAAGTAACATCTTGAAGTTTCATGCTCCATTGACTTTTTTCTTTCGCATCCACATTTCAGAAGCCAGTCCGATTCCTGATATGTTTGTTATGAGGTGCAGAAATCGAATAGGCTGCTTTTGCATGCAGTGGTGTGAGCTCTAAGGAATGCCTTCGGCTTTGATAAGAAAGAAAATGACAGCCTCCTGGATGTACGTGATCTCACCGGCGAAAGGAGGATACTAGACTGTCTTGTGGGTAATGAGTGGCAAGAGAGGTAAGAGGCAAGAGAAATTAGGAGAGATAAATGGTTTCCTCTAGAGAGGAATTAGCAAAAGCACCACATCCTGATTTAGGTTTAGTCTCTCTTAGACAAACCAGTTAACTGCACAGGGCTGAAGCCCCTTCTCCAAACCAAGGTAACAAGACTTTGAGGAAACATCAGCATAAAACACCTGCTCCCTCCAGTTCCAAGTCTGTGTGTGTTTAATCGCATCTCAGCCACGCTTTTTAAAATTAACATCAGCATCCGTCATTCCCACTTACTCGCCATTGGGGTTAAACAGACGCACACTTCTGTGACGCTGCTGGTCGAGTTACAGTGGAGGATTTCAAGTGAATAAATGTCTGATTGAAGCACGAGAGGAAATGCCTGACCTCCACATTCCCCTCCTTTGCTTGATGTTATGTCTTATTCAATGACAGCAGCTAATATGCTGAACCGTTAGGTGCATCTTCACCCTGCCCTTTTTTACCATCCTCTCCTGTCTGTGTCTTCTTGGCTAAGTGACTCCAGGATCACCAGATTTGTTATCATTTGGGGTAGCTGTTGTTTGGGGTAGTTGTCATTTGGAATAGCTATTGTTTGGAGTAGTTATTGTTTAGTGTAGCTTTCAATTGGAGTTGCTGTCATTTGGGGTACCTATTGTTTGAGAGAGCTGTCATTTGGGTTAGCTATTGTTTTATTTTGGGTGGCCATCATTTGGGATACCCTTCATTTAACATAGTTATCTTTTGGGGCATCGTTTGGAGGAGCTGTTGTTTTTGCTAGTTATTGTTTGAAGTACTGATTGTTTGGAATACCTGTCAGTAGGGGTATCTTTCATTTGGAATCGCTATTGTTTGGAGTAGTTATTGTTTAGGGTAGCTTTCAATTGGAGTTGCTATTGTTTGAGGTAACTATTGTTTGGGGTAGCTGTCATTTGGGATAGATGTTGTTTGGAATAGCTCTCATTCTGGGTGGCCATCATTTGAGATCACCCTTTGTTTTTAGGTAGCTATCTTTTGGAGTAGCTATTGTTTGGGGCAGCTATCATTTTGGAGGAGCTGTTGTTTTAGGTAGCTGTTGTTTGGGAGGGCTATTGTTTGCTATAGCTTGGCTATTGGTAGCTATAGTTTGGGGTAGATAAAGTTTCATTCCACTTAGCTGCTGTTGCTACGCTCTGCTTGTTCTGATAAACACTTAAATTGGAAATGTCTCATTTCAGAACATCTCTGAAGGCAGACCCCTCATTAAACACTGTTTCTGCTGTGGTGTCATGTTACCGAATGAGCAGGAATTCTACGGAGATGTTTGTGCCAAATTAGGGGCAAATTAGGAAGAGGAAGCCGACTCTGCTCCCTTTTCAAAATGGTCCTCAGAACGCCCCCCCCCCCTTGAAAAAGGGCAGCAGGAGGAGCAGGGAGGAGGTACAGGGGTGTGACTAACCGCAGGGTGGTACCTGTGTACCATACAGGATGCCTGCAGGCTCTCGCACCCCGTTTGCGGGCACAACGGCGAAACCTACACCACGGTGTGCGAGGCCTACTCGGACCGCGTCGCCGTTGACTACCATGGGCGCTGCCATGCCGTGGGCACCGTATCTGAGTTCTCCTCCGACTCTGGCTGCGGCGCCGTGCGCTGTCCCCCCCTCTCCACCATGGACTGCAATCCGGTCACTCCCCCCGGTAAGCATATCCCAAATTATATCCATGTTTCTTAAAACAAAATAGTATACCAGACCAACCACAAACAGACTAGTGGACGTGACTATACACCCCCCCCTCTTTGTTCCGATGATTCTGTGGTTCATGCCCTACCCCCTTCACCAGCCAGTCACATTCTCTCTGTCCACCCGGGAACAAATAATAATTTATTTTCTAAATGTCAGAGGCCCATATTAAACAAAAGGCCAGTATTTGCACATTAAATGCTGGTTTAATTGATCTGGAACCAACTGGGGGTCATTTCCAGAGGCCAGAGGTGTTTAAGTAATTTTTACATAACATACTAGGGTTTTGTGGGATTACTTTACACTTAATCATAAGGGCAGATAAATCCAAAAGATTAGTCCCTTGGTTGTTAAATGACGTGTTTCAGTGATTTTCTGCTTTTATGGTGAGAGTCGTTCCTTGCAGTTTCCTCATCGCAAGTCCCCTTAACTTTATGACGATGTCCTCTACAGGTGTTTTGGTTCCAGTCCGGTTCCTGATTTCTCATGGGTGGGAAGGGCATAGCTAGGAAGCTCAGAAGGCATGATAAGCGGGTGGGATGCTCGGGGGAATGTGCCTCATTCGCACCCCTGACCTGGTGGGCTGGGCCCTTCAGGTCCGGCTGAGGATTCCCGGTCTCTGTTCTGGGAGGCAACGGCCATAATGCCTTGTTTTCACAGGGGCCTGCTGCCCGCTTTGTGGCGGAATGCTGCGGATCGTGGTCAACGCTGGCCAGATGGACGTCTTTGCGAAGGTGAGGGATCCCGCTTCGCTGAATCCTACATGCCGGCTTCATAGAGTTACCTGAACGCGGCGTAATCGTTTAAATGACGTGTAAACAGCGCACACGTGACTGGGCAGGAGGAGGGGACGTTAGATAACATTATAACCAGGGCTCGAGTTGTCAGGCTCATGGGTGCCTCCCCCCCCGCAGAGAAAATTCTATGGAAACATAACCCCCCCCCCCCCCCCCCCCCCCCCCAAACTTTCCTCTCGTTCTCTCCACTCCCAAAAACAACGCCCACCCGCACACAAGCGGCTGATTCTGATCCCCCCCAACCCAAAATCCACCTT
>JAABNY020000032.1:12292631-12305691 GCA_015164015.2 Brevimyrus niger
TTCTGATCCTAAACACAATGTATTCTGCGTAATGTGATCCCCCCCCCCCAAAAAAAAATAAAGATTTGACCCCCATCCTCCACTCTATTCAGATACTAGTAGCAATTTAAGAAAATCCATTAATACATATCCCGGAGTAATAAAGAAGAAGCCTGGGGGTTTTGGTTCTCCTACAAGTGATAATGTTCCGCTACTGTCTTGGGGTGAATCCCAGTTTGCGTACTTCACTGTACTTGTGTTCTTGGTACGTCATCTTCCATTGCCGAAGACCAGTTCCAATACTCAAGGACAGTACTACAGAGGACAATGAAAACACCCGGATGTCGTTCTTGCCCCGCTCCAAATGTCAAGGATTTGTCAGTTCCATCCTCCCCAAAACAAAATCAATCCCTTGATTTAGTGCAGCCCGAGCTCGTTCGTGGAAACAAAGGTGGCAATACCGGTCTTACCAAGACCACAAGTGCGATCTTTGTGTTCTCGGTATTGAGATTCACCCTTTATTATGAGGCCTTGTTTAACTCTGTGACGCATAGCAGCGTTTGCTGCTGCAGTTTGTACTGTCAGTCAGATTCAAATCTGTTGGTAAAAAAAATGCCCACAAGAGGGCAGTGTGGTGCTTCCACTCTTGACACAATACAGCCCCAGGGGACGCACAAGTGCACAAGATTTGATTATCCACTTGAAGAGTATTTGAACCGAAATGAATCGTATTTGCCTGATTGATTTACCCACCCACGGTACAGTAAAATAAGTAAGTGAGAGAATTCAGAGGAGGTTTTCAACCTGAGGTAATCCTTCGTGAAACACTCAGCTATTCCTGAAGTTTGTATAAATCAGGGATGGCCAGTCTTATCTGCAAAGGGCCGGTGTGTATGCAGGTTTTTTGGGATAACCTGTAGGTCAGCTGTTCAAACCCAGGTGTGAGGACTCTTCAGCCAATCAGTCCTCTAATTAGTGACCTAATTAGGGAGTGGCAGCGAAAACCTGCATACACAGCGGCCCTTTGCAGATAACATTGGCCATCCCTGGTATAAATAGTCAACAAATACATGCTCTGTTAAGTTATTGCAACCTTCCAGAATGTTCCCTGCCACGGCTCCGTTGTTAACATGACTGCGGCCTCCTGTGTTGCAGCTGAAGGATAACCAGCCGGTCACCGTCCACGACATCCTGCGTATCCTGCGGCTTCACGTCTCCGTCCCGCAGTGCGACGTCTTCGGGTACCTGAGCATCGACTCAGAGATCGTGATCCTCATAGTGCCCGTGGACCAGCAGCCTACTCCCCTGCAGGTAGGGGGCGCCGTTTGCTTTGCTGTCTGTATGATGCCATTACCATACACTGGTGTGAGGGTTGTACCTTTTCTATAGGTCCAGGGGGGGTTGGGTAGCCAGTTTTTATAATTGCAGTTAATTTTTTAGCAGATACTTTTATCCAAAGCTAAGTATAATTCAGAAAGCAGGGTCAGACAGTCCCTGGAGCAGCCATGGTACTCAGACCACCAACCTTCTGATCACATATACAGCATCCAAACCCGCGGAACCCCCCACCACCTTCCTTGCTAGTTTTTGGTTCCTCTCCTCTATTCCGTTTCAAATTTTTCTTTCCATCTTCCCTTTCTTCCTGTTCCATGTACCTTTCTGTACAGATAATGTTATAATGAATTTCCACACACCCTGTTGATTTTGTTGTGAATGGCGCTATATAAAAATAAATTGAATTGAATATCTTCACTGCTGCCTAAGAGAAACTTGCATTAAAATGTCTTATCCATCAATACCGTGGGCATTATATTAGTATAGTCAATGTTCACAGCCTACACCTACACTTGGGTTTGGACCCAAAACCCAGCCACTTAATCCAGGCCTTACAGCACCGGCCGCCCTCAGCTACTTTATTGAGTGCAAACATCATCCTGATGGATATCTGACAATTCTTTACTACTGCTTACATTACATTGTGTAACCATCATATTACTGCACCACCCATAGCAGTGCTGGTGCATCATGGGAATGTCACTCCTGTTTCTGACTTTAGGATATACCTTTCTGTCTGAGAGGTCATTCTACACTACGCCCATAAACACACCTATTGCAGTTGGCTGCAGGAGAATCATGTTTCCGTGGTGATCTGCTCATTGCACCGCCCACCTGAATTGTGAACAGTATAAACATCTCACCCCCCCTCCACCCCCGCCTGAGAATTAGACGAGAAATTGTCCCTCTGTTTATGAAACTTTCCTTCGCACCACTGTCCAGGGGGTGGCTTTATATGAACGGGCCCAGTTTGTCAGCAGGCCGAGCGGCACATACTGCTCCAGTAATCAGAACAAGGACTGAGTTAAGCCACCGATAGGTATGGCAGCCCCAGTCAACGGGTTAGACTGCTTCAGTGGCGAACGAGATGTTTGGAGATGCCTGGAATATGAATGGCTGCCAGTTCAATTAGAAAGGCTGACAGTCATTAAGGAACATTAAAGCGAAGATCTTTGGATGCTGGATTTCAAACACACTAAACAGACGCCTATCATTTCAACCCACAGTTTAGCTCTAACTTTATGCTAATTTCATGTTTGTATGTGGTTGTCCTGTGTGTAGTTGGGGTGGGTGGGGTGACTTTGTAGCCTCAGATCTCAGGTGTCACGAATTTGAATCCTACTGCGGGTTTTTTTGTATAGTACCTGGGTCATTTTCCTCAATAAATTGTTTTTTCACCCTCCATAATTTTCTCACCAGACCAAATCCAAGTAGCCCATTTTGGTGACAAAAATCACCAGAATGTCTGGATGTGGTCTGATTTACTGCAAGTGCTGGAACAACTGACTCATAACATCAGCCAGAAACAAGGAACTGATAGAGGGAATTAACAAACCTGGTCACATGACTCCCTAGATAGCCACGCCCCATTACAGTCGTTTCTTGTATCAATCTAAGATACTGTTCTCTTCAAGTCTTTACCTGCTTTTGGGGTGGCTCATTTTAATAAATAGAATTGCAAGAAATGTTTAAATGAAGTGCTACTTCTGTGACTGTTTGTGACAGTTTTGTGTGATTCATTAAGTGGTGATTTCATCCTCTTCCTTCTAAATGGCCACTTGGGTTCTTTATCTTTAGCTGTTGTTTTCTCTATTGAGAATAATTTAGATTTCGTTTCCTAACACAGCTAAACTCTAACAGTTCAGACCAGTCAGTTTTCTCTGTGGCCTGCAGGTGGCGCTGTGCTCTGCCAGGCATGTACCTGAGATGACAGTTCTGTCTGCCCTCACCTCCCCCCCCCCCCCCCCCCCAGATCGAAGCCTGCAGTAAGGAGGCTGAGAAGATCGACTCCCTGATCAACTACGGCAGCCCCTCTCTCATGTCCCACGTACCCCTCTCTGCATTCCTGACCTCGGAGGTGAAAGTCTCCACCATCAACTCGTCAGGTCTTCCTGCAGCCAGGTCCCAGGCCGGCTGCCTGGTCTTCAGCCTCTTCCTGATGGTGGTCGTGGGCCTTGGAGGCACCTAGCTATCAGCTCTCTACTGCCTCCTGCAGTTGAATGCTGAAAATGAACCCTGGACCTGCTTTTAATCTAGACACGAAGCTCTTCCTTCCCATGACAATCAGCATCACTCTTAAACTGACTAATCAATTTATGTATAAGGAGCAGCTTGTGCTAGCAGCATCTAAAGGGGTCCAGCAGAAAAGGAAATTACTGAATCTCAGTCCTTTTTTTAAAATAACATTGTAGCACTTTGTCGACAAGAGAGGGACCAAGCAGCACTGCCTCTGTGTGGGGAGGTGACGTTTGGGTGATAGACTTACACTTCCACACAGGTATAGCATTCATTCAGGTTTTACATAAAGGTTAGAAACGTTGAACTGGCACGGGGGCGGGCAGAAACGTGAAGCTCGATATTCAAGAAGGAAAAAAAATGAATCTGTACTAATCAATATATGCCATACCAATGAATTTTTATCTCGAAATGAAGAACTATAGTCATGTTCATAGAAGTGAAAAACAGCATTTATCGAATAGACCCAAAGTATATGCTGAATATCTATATAACTTAATGCAATATTTTTATAATGTTGTTGAGAATCTGAATGGTTATATTTTGAAAAGTGGCTCAAGACTGACGTTCTTGTATCAATGTAACTGTCATTATTCTTGCATGCTGATGTGCGTATCGTGTTGTTCCTTTCAGTTTGTTCTGCCTACGGTGGCACCGTTACCTTTGTCGTGTTTTATGTTGTGTTTGTTTTTTTTTAACGTCCTATTTACTGTTTTGCGAAATTAAATGCGATTGTGCGGATAATATAGAAACCTGAGCACTTACGTCCTTACGTACTTACTGTGTCCGCGAGTCGCGTTGCTACATATAACCGCACGGTCTGCCATGCTGTCAAAAAATCCATCGAAGCATTTTAGTCATATCAAATTAATGGTGAAAAAAGCACGGGCCTCACATGAATAAATAGATATTAAGAACTTTTATTGTTGACTGAAAACATCATAGGAGAGTGGATGAAATGTGACCATTTTAGCAAATAACTATGCAATTCTTATGAGACATTCTTTTTGCAATTACATATTATGACCACGAGGGGGTAATAAAACAGTATTTTTGTGCACGGTCTCACCAGTCTGCTACTGTGACCTGCAACACAGACCTACTTCTCAAATAGTTGTATCAGGTGTCTCATTGAACCTCTGCTGGTTCCGTTTGATCCACTTTTGATTTACATGTTCAGATGCGCAAATACTTTCTTTTTGTATTCCATGATCAAATGAAAAGCTGTACGCCCTTCTCATGGCTCCCTGGTGGAGAACAGGAGAGGTGGATGCGTGGATGCAGGAGTCATTTGTGGCTGAGCTCTTAATCAGCTGCTGTTGACCTTCTGCCCGTGTCGAATACCCTCCTGCTGAGATATGAGGGCCTGCTGTGATATGCTCCCTAGGAAGAGAACCTGTCTTTTCAAGGATGACGCCTATAATTGCACGGTGGTGGCAAAATCACAGATGGGGGATTGAGTATAATGGCCTGTCTACATTTTGGGTAACTGGAAGTCCTAGGAGTACAGATTTAGGGAGTCATGCTTTGTTAATCCTTCAGAGTGAAGCCCTAGTTGTCCAGCAACATGGTCAACCTTGACTGCTGTATTTCACGTTCCTGAGTCACAGAGCCGTTAAGCTGCTGCAGATCGTTAGCAGGTGGCCGTGACTCTTACTTGTGGCTCATTTACGTGTCTGGGGAAGAGCCGGCAGAAGCAGCCCGACGGTGAGCTCACCCTGCTGTTTTTGTCCCCGATCTGTAGAGGCCACCCCGCCTCAGAATGATGGCCAGAGACCAACGAGGGATCTACGCATTAGCGTAATGGACGTGGCATCAAACGCAATCATAGGTGCCGGAAGCCGGCGCAGGGAGAGTAATCTGAATTAATTGCTGCGAGAATCCGGCACTCTACGATTCTTTAAAGGTCAAGGGATTCATGTACTCAGCTTTTTACAGTGTTTGTAAAATTGCAGCCATGGTCTCAATTAACCTTTAAAGGCTGGAATCATCTGTTGTCCTGACTCTTATTCCAACGCCGCTGACAAATATAAATCAGCGTTCATGATGTGAAAGCTACCGGTCTGAGAGCAAACGCACCTAAGTCCTGCGGCCACAAGGGCGGGGGCCACTTCCACAGGCCCCGTCCCTGTCAGGAGGACACAGCTTCCAACACGGGGCCCATCTGCAGCCTTCATGTCCGCTATGATTAGTGAGCAACGGCCCCCCCGGCGCTCGCACCTGTCAGCTGCCCGCACGTCGCCCTCGGAGCGCCCGCTCTTGCCTAAACTCGCCATCGTCTCCCCCTCTGGCGTCTCCCTTACCTTCCATGGGCCGCTCCTGGCCCTGTTCTCATTCAGCAGCCTCCTTCCTCTCTTTCTGCCTTAAACTCGACCCCAGACCAGGCCTTTTGGTCCAGATATTTGCCTCTCACACCTCCCTTTAGTTCTAACGGTTCTATATAACCGTTCATTTGCCCGGCTCCTTTCACTCACCCACATTTACCCACTAAATCTCCTTTCTGCTCCTGGATACAGAGCAAACAAGACTAATTCTCGTCTCTATGACAAAAAGCATTCCTGACCCTTCTGCTCATTCAGTGCCATGTCACGACGATGCGTGGCTTTGAACCGTCGTCTTTTCCTCTTAGATAACAAGGCTCCTTCTTTCACATAAACTGAAGAATGCAAGGCAGACACGGGAGAATGCATCCTTTTCCCTCCGGACTCAAGTAAGCTATGTCCGGCAAATGAAAACGAAACGTACCCAGCTAACAAAGAGCATATTTTCTGCATGCCTGAATCACTCGCTCGCTTTATGCGTGACTTGAAACTCATCTAACTTTGCATACGAGTATTGTGAATGCAGCTGAAAGGTCTTCTCTGTAAAGAGGTTTCTCACCTAAGACACAGTACAACTTCCTTCAAACAGTATGCAAGGCCATGATGGTATCTCAACAGGAAAGAAGCCATATGTCTAAAATTATAGAATATTTTATATTGAATGTTTCCGTAAATGTTAGGTTGTCATAAAAAAGGACCTTTCGTGGAAGGAGAAGCTGTAATGATATATGCAGAAAGGACTTGCTTTTTATTGTACTGTAATTTTATAAATGGCAGGACCAATACATTTCTAGACTTTATAGTACTTCTGTGTCTAATTGGCAAAACATCTCTTCTTGTTTCATAACTATGGGGAGGGGGGGGGCACTCCAGAAGGTTCCCAAGTCCATAATCATTAGTATCTTTATTTGTTTCCTTTCCTTTTTGTTTATGAAGTATATAAATACCCAGAGACCAGTCAGATCAGATTATATAAAGTAAGCATGGCAGCACTGTGAGTGAATGAAATTACTTATATGGAAAGTAAATAGGTCGTGCTTTTGGGCACATGATATTTTGTGATAGAGCACATGGTCATCGTTGCTAAGATGCTGCCTGAAAACGCCCTTGTGTCAAGTTAATCGTGACACAAAATGTAATGATCAATGTTTACATCATTTTGAAAACTCAAAAGTATCAAATATATCCTATTCAAAACCAATGGTTAAAGCTTCGAAGGCTGGTGTCATAGTGTGGATGTATCTATGATAACGTAATCGGGACTACAATGGCTCACGCGTGGCACTTTCTGGTTTATGCCTTTTGACATAATTAATCCAAACCTGTCGTCTCTCTGCACCCCTCCGAGAATCTTTCCCAGAGAGGGGGGTGGGGTGGGGTGGGAGGGGGTCACTGCTGTTGGCTGGGTTCCAGATGGCTGCCCGGGGAGGAGTGGGGATTTCGACAAAGTCACACCAACCAGAAATAGGGTGGGAGATAATTTACCCAGTCAACTGTGATCTGTTTTAGGGAAGCCTATTCCAGCATTGGTTAATTTTTCAGCAAAATCAGGGCATAGAATATTATGTGGCATTAAAGCTATATATTTCGATATGTGGTGCTCCGCTGTGATTCAGCCTTTGGGGATATTTTACCCTCATGTGTACATAACTACCGCTAAAGCCTACGGGGCTGGGAAGGAGGTCAGACAATGGCTCAGTCACTGGTCCCTGTCACTGCCTGTAGACTTTGGGGGGAGGGGTGTGGACGGGTCAGAGGTTTTCGGTCTTGGTGGATCTGGAAATAAGTAGCAGAAAAGTCGAATAGGATAAAACAGGGCAGTTATCTGTCAGCATTATCTCTATCTACACCGTCTTTTACAAAGATGTGTAGTACCACAGTCACTTGCGATATTTTTAGTCATTGCAACAGAGATTTTGAAATGCTGCCTGTCGATTGTTTTATTTTACTAGCAATACAGCTAATTTTAACCCATGCGATTTTCCGTTGCATGAAAAGCTCTCGCCAGACCCCCAGCGGTCTCGATTTCCCGATTGCAGTTTTTAGGTTCGGCTTTTGTAGTTTGTATGGTTAAATGCCAAGCTGAATCTTTCCTGTATTGCTTCAGAAGCGATAAAATGTTCTTGTCGAAAGTACTCTATAATATGGTAAATTTGTAGAATATTTCAAAAGTATAAACTAACGGGATTTTTTAAAAAGCTTAACTTTGATGACGGAGGCCGTCATCGGCAAATCTCTGATCTCAGGCATGAGGATAACGGTCGTGAAAAGTACCCATGACGGAAAGACATTACGTTGGTCATGGTTGATATTAAATGTATACGTATGGCTTTTTTTTAATAAAAAGAATATATTCTCAACGCAAATTGCTTTATACACGAAATTATATGATTTTGCTGTTTGGTACACGTCTCCTGAAATATCTTATTTTGTCCGAACACCTCACAACTGCATAGGCTACATTATATATTATTTTCAAATTTAAAAGTGCTAAGAGTAACGACTGTTAAAGAAATGCACCCGAAGAACACTTTGAGTGGGTCCAATAACCTGGGTATTTTAAACTGAAAATAGGATATGTTTACAGTGTGCAATAAATGATGCGAACTTAAGAGTGTCCATTATTAACTTCTCGAGTTACGCTTTCCATTTCCAGACAGTACTTATTCCAGCCCGGTGCAGACACACTTTGGTAGATATATAGTTCGCTAGCTACCTAGCAACTGTGGATAAGTTTGGTTTACAGGGGGACCACTGCCAGCAAAGTTTGTCTAGTTGACGCGCGTTTTAAAAATCGAACGAGTACTTAATCTTAATATTAATTTCGTAATGATTCTAATAAACGATTTACAAGCGTTCTAAATGGCAATTCTTACTCAACTTACTTGCAGCCACACAACGTTCTTCGCACGTCTATAATTATAAAGTTAACAGTAAGTTACGGTTAATATGAAAACACATGCTACCGGAGTGAAACGCTTATTATATTTGTACAGGGGCAAGTTTAGCTGGGCGAGTTTCGAAGCGGGGCTGTTCGATCTGGGCGGGGCAAGGTGGCCGCGCTAGCCAATCAGATCGCTCTCTGCTCTTCTCAAGCAAAGACTAGAGAAGTTGTGAGAGGCACAGCTAGTCTGGAGTAAGTGTGAACCACAATGGATGCGGTACCTTGTGCTCTAGTGTTAATGGTCCTGTTCATGGGAAATGGCATTCAGGAAACTCGAGGTAAGCGAAAAGGGGAACTGAGCCGAATGGGGGATTCTTCTTTCCATCTTGATGACGGGGCGTGATTTCGGATCAGCGTTGTTTCTCTTGGTCTTTGTTACAAGATGCGTCTGCCCAAAAGACTCCAGTCTTTCCAAAGATGGCGCAGGTCAGAGAGATCTGCACTGTCAGGAATGTTTATTGTTAGGGGAATATCCCTGGGTGGGAGCAAAAAAAAGCAGTGGCGGAAGATCTAGAAGTCACCCGCACCTAACTGTGCCTTAGCCAAGGCAGTGACGAAAGCGTTATCTACAGTGGCCAATTCATTTGCAACCTGCTGTGCTTCAACACTGTCGGATTTAATGCTTCTCCTGAGCGCATACTCAACTGGAATCCAGGGTGTTCTCTGGCTGTTGTTATCGCACCTAATAATTAGGGTCTCGATGCATGGTGGACGCTGCCCCCCGCCCGCCCTGAAGATCTTCGCGACGAAGTACTTGTGGCCGGATAATTGTCCCAAGAGGCATGCACATTTGGAGAATAGCCGTGAACTACAACAAATGAATTAAAATTAAAAACACGAGTTGCAGCGCGTTATTCGGTACAGAGTAATGCGTGCAAATGACCGGTCAGGATTACTTTAAAACCTGTGTGAAATCATGCAGTATTTATCTCACATAGTAACTGCTTTCTCCTAAAGTCTTTCATTCGTTTATTTACAGAGGTCATGAAAATGCGCGCTCTGTACAACTAATACGGTCGGATGTTGTTGATCAATCAGAGAGCACGCGCTGCCATTCATGCTCTGTAGCTGGAGTTCTCTCGTATTTCTGGATCGTTTCGAGAAAACGTGCAGTTTTTTTCGCGTTATCTGTACTACATCTTAACTCACTTAAGTCACGTTTTGAAAGTAGTAGCTTTCGCATAGAGACCCGTTATGCCATTCGCGTATTTCTGTAAGGTATCGAATATATTATCGTGCACCTACTGTTAACTGTCATTTTAATGTAATTAGTGTTCAATGTTACTGCCCTTTTAAAACACTGAATACATGCCAAAGACCACGAGAAGTCGAATTTGTTTTGTGTGGCAATTAGCAAAACACTGAGAACAGAATACATTGTGTTGCACAAGTGCATCGGACGCGTATACAGCATCCACAAATTGCCACTGTTCAAAGATCGATTAAAGGGAGTGCGAGCAGTACAACTTTCAAAAATTTTCGGGATGATTTGGTTACACAACTTCAAACGAAGGAACAAAATGTACGCGAAAATCTCGACGGGAGATCGCTGTGGTGGAATGGGGAGGGGGTCTCTGGTGTAGGGAACCGGGGTCTGCGTGAACCTGACGACGGACATGAATGAATCGGGTTCCATTTGCGTCACAATGCGCCGAATTAAACGGACTGAACAAAGCCCTGCGCGGGACCTGTCCCTTCGTGTTTACCTTGGTGTCAGCAATGCGCCATGCGTGTGCATGTATATATGGCTCTTTCCCCACTCACTATGTCACCTGCCATTCATGGATGCGCCATGCTGATATTTGATAACGGCTGAACGAAATACGTGCATTAATCCAACAGGCGCAGTAAATGTAGTTATTTTTATTTTGCTGGATTAAACGTGGTGCACCGTGCCTTTGGTACGACACAGGCAACATATACGTTTTCATAACTGGGATTGTCAGAGCGAAAGAAAGCCTATGGATGCCATTGGGTCTGCATTAAGCAGAACTGCGCAGACGAATCCAGCTGTTTCACGCACAACCTGTTTGTGTCTTGGGCTGGTGTCTTCGCAAATAAGAAAAATGTGCTTCACGGTGTATGCTTTGGCGTGTTTTTTGCACATCTGACGCGTTTCTCGCCTTGCACTGCCGTTGCCGCAATAACTCTGTGACTTTGGAGGTGAGAGAGGTGTGTCATTTAGGTGGTGCATCTCCGTGAATCCTATGGCAAATATTACCGACCTCCACAGCCATGTTAACTCGAAGAATCACTGGAATCTTCAGGGCTATACAGTTAAACCATTTTAAAATAATCTTGATATATTAATATTATCTCACAAGAAGACCTTCCTATAAGCATGGAAAACGTCTGTGGTATCACAAACACAACAGTGCGTTACATGCAGGGTATTGCCAGTATAAGATGACCAATGTACAGTATCTCGTAAAAGAATACAAATTTCCCCGCATTAAAGTCAAGAGAGCCATACTCGATTGCGGAAGTTGTACGGGTCTCTGATGCGTTTGGGGTGGAAATCACCAAACGCATTTGGCATGTTACTGAGAGAGCTGTATCTGAAACTTTTGAAACTTAGTTTCAAATGTGGGACAATTCTACCTGTAACAATCTTTGTTGTGTTTATTAGCGTGGAAATACCGTAATATTGTATAATATTTGAATAATATTTCTCTTTGGGTTGCTGTTTTTTCCATATCACTGGTGCAAGAACTAAGGCTGTAATACCGATGGTTAAAAATTTTATTTGTGAAGTGCAGGTGGGTGTTGCGAAGGGCCAGAGACTTCGTGACTTCATTCGTTTTTCATGTATAGCGATCTTGTATACCGTCATAACGCCGGCGTTTTTGTGCGCGTTTTCCCTGCTTTTCAGGGAAACCTTTTCATAGGCAAAGCCGCATTTGAAATGTGCGCAGTCAATTTGGGAAGCTGGCTGCTGCGCTTATTAGGCGAAGTAAGTGGGTCTTGGTAGGGAGTTTTCTGGATGCTCAAACTCCAGGTTTGACAGGGGTAGGGAGGGCATACGTCCCCAGGAGGCAGCCTGCCATTTTTCCCCTGCAGAGTAATAATAAAGAAGACAGTCTCTTGCTCACACACCGAATGCTTGTAATCCTACTATAAGGGGGTGGAAAGTTACCGTTTAAATTGTCATTTGCGCTGCTATCTGAATCACAGCTCTGCCGGGTCCGAATTACCTAGAAAAGGAGCTTAGGTCTTGTGTTTCAACCACTTTTTAAAGACCCTTAGGCGACGCTTTTCTGTTCCCTTGTGGTCATCTTTATTTCGGCAGTGCGTTTGAGTCTGCCGTCTGAACTTGTGCCCTTAGACATACTGCTGTTTCAGTTATCCCTGTCCGTTGGCTACTAGCAATAGATTAGCCTAGAGACCTAATCTTTAAGAGGCTCATCATATGAAATTCTCTGAAATTACGATGATCGCATAATCGCAGCACTTCGAGGTTTAGGGAAACGCAGATCTGGACTGGGGCTGTTGTGCTGTGTGGAATTCTCAAACTAAGGGCATGGTTGTTAAAATATCTCAGCTAAACAAATCGTTGGGGGTTAGTTCAGATTCATTTGGAGCTACATTCCGGGCATTGACACACTGGGCAATGCAGGGGGGAGGCAGCACTTTACAGGGCTCTTTGAATACATA
Source organism: Brevimyrus niger (assembly GCA_015164015.2). Taxonomy (NCBI): domain Eukaryota; kingdom Metazoa; phylum Chordata; class Actinopteri; order Osteoglossiformes; family Mormyridae; genus Brevimyrus; species Brevimyrus niger. Next base: position 12,305,100 of record JAABNY020000032.1, read on the forward strand.
AAATGTACAAAAAATTGGGCAGGGTGGCCCCAGGTGACATTTTATCTGGGGGCCCAGAATTTCTAGCTATACTCCTGGTGGAGGCTGGTTGTAACCTGGGCTCTGTTGGCCGGGGTGAGAAGGCATTTATGGTGGGTAGGGCTGCCGAGCATATCGGATATGAAGAGGCTGCTTGTTGTAATCTGCTGTTAAGTGGCTCATCTGTGGCGTCTGCTTGGGTGCCATTATTTGAGAGTGAGCCCTAAATTTCATCCTTTAAGCGGATGGGAAGGTCACTCGTGGACGGCTGGGATGGAAATGCACCAGGCTGGTGTGCCAATGTCCACCATTGGGTTCACCCCATTGCTGTTTGAGGAAACCCTAAGGTTTTTGGGGTGGATTGGACATGAGGTGGGTGGGTGGGTGGGTGGGTGGTTGTATCTGGCAGATGCCACTGATCTTTCCCCCCCTGTCTTGTACCCAAGGCCACATCTGGTCAGGACAAAAGGGCTGCATTAATGGCTGGGGGGCCCCAGAGTAAAGGCTATGACCTATGCAAAAGACTCCCAGAGCTACAGCCAATAAAGGCTGGGAACAGGGGCTCCTTGGGCGG
>JAABNY020000032.1:12336981-12360616 GCA_015164015.2 Brevimyrus niger
GGGTCAGACAGGCAGATAAAGCAATATAGGGATGTTACAAGTTCATTCCATGGATGGGACGCGGGGGGGGGGAGCATATATGCTAAGCTTCTGATAGAAAAATTTTAAGTAGCTGGCCTAGGAGGTAGTAATGGTGATGGGGGGGGGGACTGTATCTTGAGCCACACTGCATCCTTCAGTGCCACAAACCACGCTGGTGTCCCCCACCCTAGCCACTGCTGCTTATCCATAATCGATACGATAAGCGGTAGGGGGCCCCCTACTGGAGGTGAGTGGGTATGGCATGCACGGGGCCCGGCTGCATTCTCCCGTCTCTCAGCTACCTGACGACCACAGACCTGGGCAAACATGCTAACAACCGGTGGGGGTGGCGGCTAAGGGGGGGGGGCGCTAATGCAATCGGCCTTTATTAGGGGGCTATAAGGCCCGCTCAGATAATGGCTGTTTATGGCCCATCTCCTGGCTGCGGGTCCCCGCCGGGGCCCGGCTGAGCACCCTCCGCATAAATCAGCCCCCGTCAGCGCTGGACACCGGCGAGCCTGTTTGTTCATCTGCCAGCTGCCTGTCTTTTTTGTCTTTTAGGACAGCGGGTCCCGAATTTAGCGTAAGCAGTGAGACCCCTTGTTTCCGTCTAATGCGAGATTGCGTCGCCATAGTGACTAAAGTGACGCACTGAACCCACTTGTTGAGGAGGGGGGGGGGGGGCACACGGGTCGTAATGATAGTTTCCCTTGAATTTATGAATATGATGCAAACACTTTGAGAATAGCTATTAATCACTGATAGTGATACATGTGCTCTCTTTGCACTTATTTAGGACAAGGGTTGAGCAATTTGAAATGAAAATGAAGGCCTTTGATAATGTCATACATAGTTGGTTATGGTGGTTTTAGGGGCAGTCCTTTGCTCCGCTGTAGCGACAACGTGTAGTGTAAGATGTTCAGACCTCTGTTCGTCATGCATTCTGAATACGGAAGATATCATCAGGACTGTCGCAGTTAATGATGATAAATTTATATTTATACAAGACTTCAGATTGAACACAAGCATTTTAGCAACGAAACACATTTAGCATGTGGCTGTAAGAAGCAAGCTAATCTATGTACCCCATTGGTTGTACATACCATGTTAGGTTAACAGTATGAATGAAACTCCATTATAATTACCGATTACTTTTTTCAGTATGGACAAAGGGCCCAATGAAGCCACTTAGTTAAATATCTACCAGCTGCCACTGTGTCTTAGTGTCACAGTGTCTGTCTGGCACTTGCCCTCGGTGATACTGTATGCACCAGCCCAGGGCAAGTTTATCTGCATATTGAATCTCAAATATCACCGCTGATACTATCTGAACATTAAAAGGATACTACTGTCTGTGGCAGATGACTCCAAGTAATTGTGTAAGCCGTCGTGTTCTAAGAATGCCAGGGATGCATCTGGTGTCTGTTCAGTTGTGAAGAGCTGGAACGCCAAGTGAAATGAATCATTTAAGTGTCACATACAATGTGTTGGGTGGTGCAGTGCGTAGTTCTCACGCCGGCAGGGATGAGGCTTTGGATCCCAACTCCCCCACTGTGTGCTGTCAGTTTGCCTATGACATGCAGTTAGGGTAATGGACAACTGTAAATCACCATTAGTGCGAGTGTTCCCTGCCAAGTTCTGGTCTCTTATTCAGAGTGTACCGCGGCCTCATGCCTTGTGCTATACCTGGGACAGGCTCCAGACCCTGTATTAGTTGGAAAATTATTATGAATTGTGTTAAAATTGAACCGATCAATCATAGATTAATCCTTAACTACATTGGAAGCACTGCAGAATGATGACCGTCTAGAGAAAAAGCAGCACGCACATAGAGTATATCAGTCACTCTCAGACCTAGTTCAAGGACCTTGGAGCATGTGTTGATTTTGGGTCCATAGTTACCACATTATTTGTATCTACCTGTCAACAACCAGTGGTTTATTGGAGGGCGAAAAGAAAAGCCGCTATTGTTCATTTGAGCTGTTCTTAAGGACAAACATATAGCAGACTCTTTCGACGTTTAGACTTATCTGACTGCTCTGCAATAAAACCAGCTCCTCTGGTCACTCATCAATGATTTGAGGAACACTTCCGCAACTTACTGTCTGTGAAATTAAAAGATATGCCCCATTAGAGAGAGAACAAAAACCGTATTATCATATAGCGAGTAATTATAGTTTCACTCTAACCATTCAGGTATTTTCTACGGCAATGAATGAAACGGTATAAGTACAGAATTGCTTGTCACCGTCATAGAAGCAAAACCGTAAAACAAAAAATAAAAAATTTATGATATATGAAATAAAACAGAACTGGAAAGGAAATTACGTCCACGTTATTTTACTGAAACAGACATGAAATGCATGCAGGACATAGATGGTATTGTCCAGCAAAATCACGTGCCCTGTCAATGGGAAAATAACGATTTAGGAAGGTTTATGGTTTTTTTTGTGGTGTATAATCCGCTCTCTGCAAATCAGTACGCAGCAGTAACACGCCATCTGTTAGCTCGGAAGCTGTGACTCAAATATTGTTAAGATCGGCGATAGAGATCCGAAGCGCTGGGCTGGTGGCGTCGGCGCCCCTCCGGAGCCTGTCGTCCGCTTCAATAGACTGAAGCTCTACTCTCCTCATCCACCAGAATCAAAGCTGAAGTCCGCAAATATCTGGGATCCCTCTTTTTAAAAAAAGTAAACCAGCCGCATTATACTTTCGCTGGCTGAATAATAAATAACCAGTGTGTCATTCGTCGGCGGCGTGGTTTCGCGGGGAATTGTGCAAAAAAAATGATGAATTTGAGTGCAAGAAGCCGGGTGCAATAGAGGAGCAAACTGCATTTGCTTTTCAATTGATGGAACCTTTTGAATTTGGAGACGAAGGGGATTGAACGGTCAAGGGTTTAATTTGGCGTAATACCGGTGAGCAGAGCTGCACTTTTTTGTTTTGTTGTTCCTACTCGGCAGGCGGGAATGTAACATTAACTCCGTTTTTTTCATTCGATTTCTTTTTCCAAACACTGTAACTGTTATTAAAAAAATATTGAGAATAGTTTTGCGTGCATGCGTACTGTATACGACTTGACTGGCAGCAAATATAAATGCCATTATTGTTATACAGCTCCGAAATAGCGCAGTCATACACCTGAATTTATATCTTAGTCATTGCTTGCATTTCTAGATTTTCAGTAATTTATCATTCTACACATTCGAGTCATTGTCATAACGTGGATTTTATCATTTGCACGGGGACGCGTTTGAAGCCCGCAGATACATATAAACAACACAACCTTTAATGGCACTCAACATCTATAATTAATTTTGACAGATGGTAGCTGCCTTTTTTCACAGGTGATTCTCTTATATTTTATATACATAGGCATGATACCAAATGGGGCATGCTTAAACATCATTGTGTTACAGAAACACAAATCTAAAACCACTATATTTCCCAGATACAGATTTAAGTACTTTTGAAAATTCACGGTGTTGGTGATACGGTAGCCTACATTAGTGACAAACGCATAGACTAACCATTTGATTAATAATAACTAGGTAATAGACGGTTGCTTAAAGTGAAATGCAGACTTACGACCCAATCAATTCAAAAGAATGTGAAATTTGCTTTAATTTTTATTGACCCGGTCTTTAAACCCTGCAAATCTACGAGTTCGGGCCGTACGTATCGCAGAGCCAAGGACTGTCCCACCGTGAAGTCCCTTCAAATCCTTCTGCTCGGAAAACGCGTTTCTTTAACGACTGGCGAACGGAAGATTCCGTGGTAACTTTGTCTCCGGTGAGCCGCCGTAGAAATGGGAGAGAACATGTCGAAGAGGTTAAAGCTGGTGTCAGGCTCGGACTCGGAGATGGAGGAGCGATCCTTCGTCAACCCATTCCCGGACTGTGATCAGGGGGTCCTCACATCCCCTAATTCGGCGACGGAGGATGACGCCAGCGAGCCTTTCGATGCAAATGGAAAGGTGAGAAACTTTGCGTTTATTGTTATAATTGCATTGAAGTGTTTGTTTTGAAAATGTACACTGGCAAGTTACCTGCTAAGGCCATTATTATATAGCTATAATAACACTATAAACAGCAATGAAAAATATTGTTTTTGCATTTGCAGGCAACTTCTATATTTACCCCTTGTAAGTATTGTGCTTAATACCGTTGATGACAAGTTAAAAGCTATTTTCTTTCATTTCTAATGCAGGTATCTGACACACTTTCTGATTCCCCCTGCGTGCGTCTGTTACTAGCCCTCAGTCGAATGATGTTTCGTAGGGACGTAACCTTCTGTCACAGGGTTGTACATGGGAATATTTTATAAATATTAGGCAGCCAATCTGTTTAATTGAGGACCACAGACCGTTCCCTTGTTTTCATTTTTGTCAAGCACCCTTTAGTTCTGTCTTTATACTGTTGGAAGGTAACTAGCGTCTGCCCTACATCATGTACCTTTTGGGGCAGATCATTAAGTATTCAAAACAATATGTTTCCATTCAGCTGAAAATGAGAACCATATCATGTCATTGTCATTTGTTGTTATGAGAAAAATAAACATTCTGGGTGTAATAAATGGAGTTGTAGTCTTCACCATTGTGTAGGATCAAGACACTCTTACTTTTGAAATCTGTCCAAATGTTTCACAAAAGATGCTTGGCTTTTTCTCGTATTGATGAATTTTAATTAGGAGTGGAATTCATTTTTATGAAATGAGGGCAACTTTGTTGATTTTGTTCACATGGCAGGGGACAGTAACTCATGTTGTGACATAGTATGTTCTGACTTTTGTGGTTCTATTCTATTAGTGTTCGTTGTTTTTGCATTGTTTGTTAATGTTAGTACTGAAACCATGAAAGTTTAGTGTTTGTTTGTTTGTAATTTAGGGAATTAAGGATCGCTGTCATGCAGTTGCACTCAGCTGTGCCGAGCTTCTATACATTTTTCATTCCACTGTGTAGCTGAGTGCTACAGCCCACGTAACAGATTGCTCAAATATAGCCAAAGCCACAATCTTTCATGCTGTGTGTATTTATCCCGTTCCATTGGCCAGACATGCTTGTCGTCTTACGGCCCACAAATACTCACATTTTCCTTTGTAATATAGAGTGGAATGGAATATCCTTTATTGTTGTCATCCATATGCAATGAAACAGTGGAACTGTTCTTCACCAAAACTATGAAACAGAATAAAAATATAAATACATAAATAAAGAACAATAAGTTGCAGTAGTGTAATCATATGATTAGAATTAGCAGTGTTGTATACATATATTAGTATGTGAAGATGAATTTTAGGCTATGCTTAAAATATTATATAAAGATGAATCTGAATTGTATTGATGTTTGAAATAAATCTAAGGCAGCAATATGAAATTGAGTTTCAAATTGTTCTCTCCTAAACTGTATGTGTGCTGATCTTCAAAATGGCCTGCAACTGTAGCTTGATCTGTTATCCAGCAGTCCAGTGGTGTCGTGGTGTCTTGCTGGTTGGGTGATGTGTCCCTTCTATCTCTTCCAGAACGCTAATTTACGATTTCAGCTGTGAACTGTTACTACACGCATAAGTGAGTCAAAAGGCCAATACAAGACTAATAAACACAAAAATTAATTTGTTACATTTTATTTATTTTTTGATTTACAAAACAATTCTTTTGAGGTAACAGTATTGGAATTTAATTTAAAAAGACCAGCACGTATTGCAAGTATTGACATGCATGGTATTATGAGGAGAAAGAAATAACATTGTCCAATAAAATTGTTTGTGAGTTCTGACTTTGGCACAATTAAGCTTGATGAGTGTGGTTTTGGCGTATCTTTATCTTGGAAAACAGTGATGCTGTTTAGTGCTGTATGCCTCTTGCTTGGGAGGAAGAATTTTAAAGATGACAGTCAGGGAATATAATTCCCCTCACTATGAATGACACATACCATATAATTTCATTTCAAACAATTTTTAGGTGGGTGTATGGTCAATCCATTGTTTTAGAGGTAGTTATATGCTGTATACCTGCATTTACCCACCGCTACACTTTTGCACCAGTCAGAGAAGGCTTACGGATCGGGCTAGTTGGAGCCTATGGACCTGTAGCCTAGTCACACTTAGCAGGGCCAGCCCAATCCTTTTCAGGGCTCTGGGTAAAATTTGATCATTTGTCATCTTCCTTCCCATTCTGATAGGCTGTTCAGATGGGGTGGCCACTGGGCCCTAAACAGCAGCTTAGCTGAGAGGGTTTGGGCTGCAGCCTGCAGCAAGGGGCAGAGCATCATTTGGGCGGAGTGAGATGTCACACATTTACCATATAAGGATACAAGATTTAAAGATGGCAGATGACACGGTGCGCATTTGTTGTTTAGAGTGTCGTGTCACAGTAATTAAGAGCTTATTGCTTACTAGTCTAAGTAACAGAATGTCCACAAACACTGTGCATGTCTTTATGGCTTTTAAGCAGAAGACATTGGTATAGAATCACATTAACCATAACCCTAATCCTAACCCTAACTTTAAATCCCCTGATCCACTTGCAGTACCATTAATGTAATTGCACCCGTATATGGTAACTGAGTGATGTCTTTCCCCGCCCACATCTTGCCCCGCCCCATCCTGCAGGCTGCAGCAAGGTATACTTGGCTTAGTTTGATTTTGCATTGGGCTGGGCCTGGCACCTATCCTGGGTTTATGGTCTTTGGTTATTTTGGGTGGTTGGGGGGTTGAAGCCAGGGCTTTTTAGGCTTCCTGGATTATTGTCCCCATATTTCGTCCCTTGATAAATCTCAAAAAGAAAGGGTAGGCAATTGAAAGGCTTCTGGAGGATCGGTGGATCCTTCTGAACATTTGGTTTGCCAGTACAGAAGATCCGGAATCTAGTACGTAGGTTGTCGGCGGAGGCTGTGCTGTATAGTGGGTTAGTGTCAAATATTAGCCCCCCCCCTCAAGACTTCTAACATTCCTCATCTTTCAGATTACAGATAAATTCGTTACTGTTTTTGAGGCTGGTGATGCCAAATGCGCTGGGAGGTGATGAAGGAAGGTTAATTTCCCGCTTGTGAAGTAAAGTTCTCGCGGCTACTGTGAGGTCTTTGCATCAAATCTTCTGCTGATATTGGCTCTGGAAGGATCCAAAGCAGGGTAGGATGCGGAGTTTCAGCCTCCTGTGCGCTCAGCGATTGAGGGCCGCTTTACTTTCAGGGCCTGAACAGGAATCGCCGTTGTCTTGGGAAGAGGAGATTCTACATGAGGCGTAAAAAAATCTGCATGCGGAGCTGTGGCTTCAAACTCTCCGCACTTGGGCCGGTGCTGAGGCAGCCGTGGGAGGAATCGCATTTCCACGTCGCTCTGATATTCCCCCTCAGGAGGTGGAGTCCTGGATGAATCGGCGCATTCCGTCAGGGTTCGGAGTTTAAAGAGTGCCACAGGAAACAGACGGAAAGCGAGCAAACCAGAGGGACCGACGGAGGTGTGGAAGCTGATTGGCCCGGGCACTGGGTCCGTTGTTTGCCCCTGCAGCCTAATGACAGACCCCGATGAGGGACACAAGCGCTGGATGGGCTGTCCTCTGATCTCCTCGGTGGAGTAATGAGGCTGCAGCGGCCGCCTTCAATCGAGGCCTCGCGCTTGCAGGCTCGTTCCCGCCAGCCCGTTCTCCGGTCCCTTCAGACACAGAGATTGGAGGTGTTTCTTCAAAGATCCAAGCTCCCCGTGAGTCGACATGGTCTGCAGCCTCCCGCCACCCGTCACGCTTGGGGAGAGCTGCAAACCGGCCCTCTTATTAGCTGGAGACCTGCTTTGCGTGGGCCTGGTTGCCGCCGGCTGTTTTGTGATTCTAATGATGTCGTCTGAAGGCTCCGAATATAGGAAATAGATGTAATTTACTCCACCCAAAAGCTCATTGTGTTCAGAATGTGCTCTAAGGTTTTCTTTTCCCCCCCTCAAAGTTTAGCTAGAATCTATATGAGGATTTGGGCATCAATAGGTAACAGATTACAATAGAATAGTGACACTACATGCATCCCCAAAGGGAAGGTCTCTTTTCGGCAGTTTTATTTTGCTCTCCATGAGGTACACAGACACTTATACAGGTGTGAGGAAGCTTGGGGGTCACAGCGCAGGATCAGCCAGCATGCAGCCCCCCTGGAGCTGAGGGTTAAAGGCCTTTCTCAGGCATCTAATGGCGGCATTGGGCTATTCACTCCAGGATTTGAACCGGCGGCCTTCCGATCATGGGCAATACCCTTCTTGTAACCACAGATTCTTTTTGTAAATAGGGGCTATTAACTAATGTTTTTTACTCTCTATGATGACATTCTTACAGATATTTAGTGGTAGTTGGGGCCCTTTTTGGCTCTTGAACACTGTCGATTCCATGAGGCATAGATGCATTACACACACACACACACACACACACACACATCACTCTGTGTGGACAGTAACTGCTGTACTGAGCAGTTATTTTTTTTTTACTGTGGTGCCCTTCCCGTTAATAGGTCTGTCTGTTCTCCTCGGACCTCGCTCATTAGCTGGGTGTTTTCACCCACAGAACTGCTGCTCACTTTTTTGACCATCACGCCGCTCTCTGTGATGCGGTGGAGCGTGAAAATCCCAGGAGGGTGGCTGTTTGAGATGCTGGAAGCGCCACGTGAGGCACTAATAACTGACAACAGCTAACAACGTCTCTTAGATCAGGTTGAACAGTTATCTGCAGAATAACAACCTCCTTTCTCTCCAGGGGTGTATACATGGGTGGGGCCACAGGGGCACTGGTCGTAGTTGAAAGCTGATTGGTCCCTGCAGTGCCCCCTCCCCTGCCACACACCGATTTGAAACATATCATTGGCTAATGGTACAGTTAGCCCCCCTGAATTAATTATGGCCCATACTATACTCCCACCTTGAAAAATCCTAGAAACACTTGGACTTTATTGTGTGCTGCAGTTTGCAGGAGCAGGCTACTTGTGTTAAGGAGCAGGTGCACCCAATTAACTGGCAATTAACATTTCACATTCACTGTATTTGTAGAGGCTTCTGTCCAAAGCAACATCCAAAGTGAGGCAAATATCACATTACAAACTTATAGCTGTCAAGGGGTTTGACGAGGCAAAAGTGCAGCTAGGCTGAGCGTCCAATGAAAGACCAGGTTCGAGTGTAAGCAGCCGGTATTGCTGGCCGATATTTAAACTTCAGTATTCAGAGTTAGCAGCACCAGCGCTAAAGACAAATACAGAAATAATTTTCCGTAGTGGAGGCAGAGCGATGTTGTCTGCCCATTAACTGCTTACAGTCTCACCACGGTCTCCCGCTCTGCTGGTGTGTCACTGCCGGTGTGATACGACGTAGCTGCTCCACACATTCATGAGATCTACCCGCAGCCCATGTGCCCACAGGCCATGCCCCCCCTCCCATCTGAGCACTTGTCTCTCAAGGTCTGTGCATGTCACGTGATCCATCAGGTATTTGCTTTTTTAAACTCCTCATGGTTCTGACGAAAAGCCGCAGCGATCTTTGCCTTCTCTCCCACCTCCGATCCGTGACGTGATCCACCGTCTATGCATTAATTACTCGAGTGTGAAACCTGCCTGCTGACTTATGATGCAAAGACTTTAATTCGTTTGCTTTAATCAGAAACATATTGGCTGTGTGGAAATACAGATGTTTCACAGAACAATTAGCTGATTACCACCTGCTACAAACCCCTGGCTTTCATCCTTTATTTCTACCCGATATTTATAGCAAGTCTTCCGATTAAAGGCACATAAATCATTCATTTAATTAAAAGCTCTTCTGAAATGTGTATGTTAGTGTGTAGTGTTGAAGCTGTAACTGTGTGTGTGTGTGTGGCTTTCTGCAAAAGTTTTTCCAGCATTAACATAATTTCAGACCCCAGGCAGGCCTGACTGTGTTTATTTCACTGTTTAACGGGCCTGTGCTCACAGTGAGCGGGATTTGATGAATCTCCGTGTGTTTTACTTAAGAGATTTTAGCTGATGTCTCCCGATTCCGGTGTTTTGTGGAGGATATCTTAAGGGGCAGTGGAGATCTCGCTGATAAATGGTATCGTCCCCATAGATACCAGTCTTGGTGAGATCTGTTTTACATTTTTAAAATTGCTCTTTGATACTGGCTCACATTAGAGCTTTGTTCTCGCTATGGTCCCGTAACTCGGAGGACAGTTGTGGAGGTGTATTCTTGTTTTTGGAGCCTCGTAATTGCAATTGCCCAGAGATATTGAAATCGAGTGACAGTGGGAATGTTGTAATAGCAGTGTGACTGTGTTGGAGGTCCTTATTAGTGTCAGTCGGGAACACCATGGTAATATGTGTATTTCCAGGCCGAATTAAGAATGAAGTCGGAGTGGTTACTGAGTGAAGAGAGATGAATAAATAATTCATTTTGTTTTCGCAGATTAGCCGAACTCTTTTCCCCACTAATTGGGGGAGTTTTGTTATGTGTGTCTCACTTATCAAAGCAGAGAAATGTGCACAAGCGTTTGATGGCAGATTTCAAATGCACGCTATTCTCTCATGGTAATGAATGCTCTCTTACAGGCAACTTTTTTCATCCTTGATCTACCACATCATTTAGACCTTTTCAAGCTGTGTTATTTATTCATTTATCGTTTTGTGTGTGTCCTGTCAGCAGGCGGCGCAGTAGTTGAAGATCTGTAACCTGCTGCTTGATCTGCTGGCACTGGAAGATGATGCTAAATACTGGTGTGGATGACAAGGGTGAATTTGATTTGAATTTAAAGATATCATTAAACTGCATTATACATTCCATCCTAATGCATTATTATGCACTCATAAAGTATTATAAACACAGCTATAAATATTTATAGAAAAAGACATAACGCATAGCCATGTTTATTATACATAATGTATTATCAATGCAGATCTCGTCTGTAATGCACTATAGATACCTTCACCCATGCAGTACAAAGCATCCTTAATTCTTATGCTGACCATTATAATGCATTATAAAGGTTTCTGTAGTGCATTATAGATGAGATTCATAATGCATGATACACATGGTTATAATATGTTATGCCTTTTTATAAATATGTCTCTGTTTATAATACTTCATGAATGCATTATAATCCATTATGAAGGTATGTATAATGCATTTATATGACTGCTTTAAGTAAAGTTTTGCCATATGTTTTAATTTTATCGGATCTATAATAGTCTGTTTTTTTCACATTTTCCTGATTAGTCATGACAAGTACACACCTGTCACTCACTGCGGATTGTTCTGCGGATGTACCGTTTATTTTGGCAGCCTGTAAAGGTGATCTTCGATAGCCGGATGCTCATGGCTGGCTCCTGGGTTAAAGGTCCTCCATGTTGGTAGGAGAGCTGCGGAATGTATCAGTCTGCCTGCGTCCTACGGTGCTTTGATCTCACGGCTGCCGGAGCAGGGATTTGATCAAACGAAGCTCAGCCTGTGTGCCCCCATGGTGTCAGGCGTGCCGGGTGGGGGGGGTGCCCGCTCTCGACTCCCTTTTGTTTCGGCGTATTTTGATCAGACGCCCCTCAGCCCAGGCTGGGCAGCCTGTCAAAGGCGCTGCTGTATGATCTCGGCTGCTGCTGTAAGCTTCCCTTTGTTACCGTGAACTCCTTCGCCGCCGTACCCTCGCGCTCCCAGCATCCTTTGTTCTCGGGGCAGCCGGCAAATGCCGGGCTCTCTGTTGTCCATTTTCTATGTGTTTTTTTTTTCTGTCTGTTTTGCCCCCTTTACTTGCTTTTTGTGGAACTGCTACTATGACATCATTCGGGTTTCTGTCACAGTAGTATAGTTGTCAGCTTGCGCGATCCCTGTGTGTTCTGAGGTGTTTATGAATGTAGTGAGAGGAACTGGGTGGTCTCAGCAGGTTAGGATGCTGTGTCTGGAATTGGAAGGTTGCCGGTTCTCCTGTGTTGGCTGAGTGATTTTCCTATTGGGCCCCAGAGGAACCCCAGTTTCTCCAGGGACCGTCTCACCCTGCTTTCTCAGTTGTATGCTTCTACGATGTTACCATGGGGCGTAGAAATGAGTGCTTTGGGTGTGGCCTGTGGTTCTGCTGTTGAACTGAAGGGTGACTGTGATAGTGGCCTGGTGAAAGGCGCCAGCTGGAGAACCCATAGAGATTCCTGGAGAACCGCAGAGTCACTGCAAATGAATGAAACTGAGGTTCTGATATCTGAGGGGAACTGTTTGGGGATGAAGCACCCACCATCATGTCTGTGCCATTATTGATCGGTGTGCCATCTTTTCCCCATAGATCAGCGAGGCCTTCAAGAAGAAGGTCCAGAACAAAATCAAGGACCTGCTGCAACAGATGGAGGAAGGCCTGAAAACTGCTGATCCACATGACTTCTCAGGCTACACAGGCTGGACGGGTCAGCTGGGGGCTGGGTGGTGCTCCGCTGTCTGTCTGTATTTCTGTCTGTCTTGTGCTCTGCTGTCTGTCTTGTGCTCTGCTGTCTGTCTGTCTGTCTGGGTGGTGCTCTACTGTCCATTTGTCTGTCTTTCTCTTTCAGTATATACCACAGCGTATCTTCCGCATAACATTAGTGTGTTTTCTTTAGTCTTCGTTTTGGAGGCTTTGAATGGTCCAGTAGAAGGATGGATATGGTCTGACTGGTCTTAATAATCTTAATTGTCTTATTGGTCCTGCCCTTCCCAACAGGGATCGCCCTTCTCTACCTCCAGCTCCATCGCCTCACTCACGACTCGAGTCACCTGCAGAGGGCGCTGGACCACGTCAAGCGGACCCTGCGGAACCTGAATGGCCGCCGGGTGACGTTCCTGTGCGGCGACGCCGGGCCACTCGCAGTGGGGGCTGTGGTGCACCACAAGCTGAACAACCGCACCGAGTCAGAGGACTGCATTGTCAAGTACGCCCCCCCCTTCCCATTCCTGTTCCCCCGCCAATTAAGCACTTAGCCTTTTGGGGGCGGCTTTCTCCGAGTGCTTTACTTAATTAGAGGGGCTGCTGGTTTCTGTGAATGAGCTGACGTCAGAGATGTGAATAATTCAGTGACATGCTCCCGCAGTCCTGGTATGGGGGGCGAGGAGGGCGCAAATCATGAATAATATTATGCCTCTAATTAATGTTGCGATTTAGCCTCCTGTTCCCAAGTAGCCATTTTCACAACATTTTGCGGAGATTAACGCTGCATTTTTTTGTCCCACCGGCACATTTATTTGACGCATTTTGATGCAATCAACTATATTAAAACAGGAAATACTGGGCGGGGGGTGTTTAATGTGGGGGTGTAACATGAATTAGGCTGTGAGGTGGGCTGATGGCTGTGAGACCCTGGTTCTCTCTGACATCCCAGACACCCTCCTCATGCAGTTCTTATTGCTAATAATTGATAATGTTTGTTTTAGCGCAATAAGAGTAACAGTCGAACATACTGATGAGTTCAGGTGGTGTGTGTTAAGACATTCATTCTAACGTCAGTAATAACACTTAATAATATTACTATGATGATAATAGCAACATCCGTAATAATAGTAGGAATCGCATGTCAAAGCTCCCCCTGGCTCTGCTCTTCTTATGTCTGTTTTTCTCTTATGTATATGCTGTTAATTATTATCACTGCATTAACAGAAGCTTTAGCACTCCTGCAATTGCCTTCTGCAAACAGTAGGGGGCACGGTTGTTTAGGCTTCACACTAAGTGTAATCTTGCTGTTGTCAGATAACTGATACAAATCACCTGTGGAAACCCGCCATGCTTTTTCTGATGGATATTGACTGTAAGTCATGCTCGACTTCATTTTTCTCAGTGTTACTGTGCATAAAATTTTTCATTTAATGATATGAATACAAAGTGTCTTAACCTGAAAGCAAGTTTAAAGTCAATTTCTGCTCCTGATGCCTTGTGGCAGTGAAAGTCATTGTGAAATGCTTATACCTTTCAGACGCTGTATGATTAAATAGCAGTTTAATTGTGCATTGAGTTGGTGGAGGCCTTCGTTGGTATGATTCCTGAACAGCTCTTAAGACTTTGGGCAAAGCCCACATCTCTGTGCTCCCTCAGTTTTGCAGAAACTGCAAGTTTGTTGTCCTCTGGCACTTTTTGTGATGAAACTGCCTTGCTGTGGCAAAGCATTATGGGAAATTTGCTGGTCTTTGGGTAGAATGGCCACTCCTGTGCTGAATGGTAGTGATGCATCTTCATTGTCCTTCCTGATGTTTATTGTTTGATTGATCGGTGAGTGTCGGGAATGGCTGGGGAAGGGTTTACCTGTTGTATCTCAGGTGTCCCGTGTCCCTCCTGGTTCCAGGCTCCTTCAGCTCCAGCGCTCTGTCACCCTGGACTCGGACGTCCCCGACGAGCTGCTCTACGGCCGTGCCGGGTACCTCTACGCCCTCCTCTATGTCAACAAAGAGATCGGCCCCAACACAGTGGAGGAGGCCACCATCTCCAAGGTGACAACGCCTTCCTGTTTGCAGGGGGGGGTGGGTCGGGGTCAGTCGTGACCTTGGGGGCTCATTCTGCTACTGTCCTGGTGGCAGAGTCTGTATTATATTATATTACATTACAGGAGTCCATTGTGCAGCACTGATACCAGTATGGGGAGCGTGGTGTTGTGGATCACGTGTTTGAGGGTTATGTATATGTTACATTGTGGGGACTAAATGACTAAAAATTCTGTTATTATAAGTGGGGACCATTTTTTAGTCCTCATAAGGGGAAACTCAGTGTAATAAAAATATAAGACTGCAATCAAAAAACTAAATGTCAGAAGTGTTGTATTTTGTATTTTGTATTTGGCTACTTATGGTTAAGGATAGGGCTGGGTAGCAAAGGTCATCATTGTGGGGATTAGGGTTTTGCCCATAGAAATGAATGGTCCCTACAAAGATATGAATACAAGTGTGTGTGTGTGTGTGTGTGTGTGTGTGAATGGAGCCTGGTGTTTGTAGGTGATGTCTTGTCTTTGTGTCTCCGGCCGGTGGCCGTCTTATAATACTCCGGTCAGAGCGTGCCGGGCTTCCTCACTCTGCTCTTCCAGTGCTCGGGAGCAGACGAGGTGTCTCTGGTTATTAAAGCTGCTTGCCAAACACGGTGTAAACACCGACCTTATCCAGCGGGTGAAAAAATCCTCGCAGATTCAGAATCCAACCTAGAAGCGGGAGGCTGCTGGATTCACCCTCGCGACAGACCGTTTGATGGGCTCTTTCATCCGCCCCCGCCGGCCTGCATGCAGCTCACCGCCATTAACTCCACACCCAGCATCACACCGTTCCACACACATCTGATGCATTGTCATAGTCGGTTATGTCTGCTGTTGACATTTATTTGTTTTTCTTTTTTTTATTTGTGTCCCGGAATTGTCTTTTTAGTTTTGCTGTACTGCATTGTGACATGGCGGCGATTTCAGCGGTCTGAGAGGGTTATTGACGGGTTCCTTTGGCGGATCTTGCCCAGTCCGCTGTTGCCTTGATGACCGATGTCGGATCAGGTCGTATATCGGTTACACGTGTAAGTCTCCGTCAGACCTGTCCGACAGCGCACTGGCCGTGTGGCTAGTCAGGAAAGCAGCCCCCAGTCACTCTAAATGTCACCAGCTCGCCGCAGCATGGTGGTCTAGTGTGGCAAATTAATCACGTAGAACTGCAGTTCCAATCAGGTGGTGACTGCAGTGAGCCTATTAGACGGGTATCGGGTGTGGCAAGGGGTAGGTGGCATTCATACAGGGTCGATTACCCATAATTCCTGGGTTGAGTAGGACCCCAAAGGACCTGACTGTTGGTGTCTCATTCAGCCCCATTAAAGCATATTTACCTTGTGTGTAAGTACATGCGTACAGCCTGATTTCTCGATCTGCTGTCACTACCACCAGGGGGTTCTGTGTAAACTGGGAAGGTGTGAGATACCAGATGGGGGGGGTGGGGTCTTACTGGGCGATTCGGCCTGCTGCAACGCATTCTTGCTGCCATGCAACACACTCCTGCCCCCCCCGCCTTACCTTGTGATGCTGGCAAGCCACCGCTCCTCCGTATCCAAATGGAGACGTCCTCGGCATGTTTGGTGTCCGCCGGGGGGGGGGCTGGCACTCATCCTGAAAACGTGTCCCGCTTTGAATTCGTTCCCCCGTGGCAGGCGCTGACACTCCCGTCCCCTCCTGCTGGCATGGCCAGGAGTAATGCTGCGTGCCACAGGCTTTGACAGCCGTGTGCGGTAGGCAGGTGAGCGTCCTCTGCTGGACGTCGCCGGGATTGCAGAAACGATCGATGTGTGGGTGGGCTGCGTTTGCACGTACATATAAATGACAAGTTCAGAGTCTAATTCGGTGTTTTGAGAATGGCAGGGTCAGCACCGGTCCATTTATGCATTTACATTAAATACATTTTCCTGAATTTGTGTTTTTTTTTTTTTTTTTTTTTAATTCCCCTATGGAAGATTCTCTTCCCATTCTGACCCTGTGTTGCTGGTTTTCATCCTGTAGTTGTTGGATGCTTTTGATATTGCTGCTCTGTGCATGTTAATTTCCCTTCTGGAATTAATGAAGTTTATCTGTGTATTTGTTTGTGCAACCATTCATTCCGTTCTCTCTGTCGAAGAAGCTGTTGGATTCAGTCGGCCTTTGCAGAGAATAATGGGCGACTGCTGGTCGATGGCGCTGTCTCAGGCTGCGTGTGGCTTCATTACACATTCTGCTGACGCCCCCATTTCTCTGTGGGTCTCTTGCCTGCTTCTCATCCAGACGCTCGGGTTGCTGACGCTGGAGAACCGCGGACAGGCCGGGGCTTGCGGTTCTTTATGGCCCGTCTGGTGTGGGGAGGGGGATCAACACATCTCCTCCATGCCATTTTACATGAACCCCCCCCTCCCCTTTCTCCAGAAGAGAACATGCTTCAAATGACGCAGAAGTTCAAACAAGGGCATAGGTCTGGTGGGGTCCAGATTAGCCCCCAACGCCCCGCCTCCCTGAACACATACAGCACTCCCACCATATCGACATGGACATGTCCCTACCTAAATCCAAAGGCGCTGCTAGAGATTTTGGGCCCCATGAAAGTGCATTATATTGGGCTTCAAACCCAGATCAGTCCATTTTTAGGGCCCCTGTTACTAAGGAGCCCTTGGAATCATCCAATTCTGCCCACCCCACCCCCCCTGTATGGTGCCCCTGCCAAAATCTGCCTTGAGTTCATACCAGCCATCTGTTGGGACGTCCCTAACTGAAGACAGTGCTTCGGGTTAAACAGTAGGTGAAATCCGTCATGTAACTTGATTTACGGATCTTTCCCTGTTTGCAGGTTCGAGCAGCAGCCGCTGTGTTTCTGTGGCATATGTTAAAAAGACTGTAATTGTGTGTGTGTGTATGTGTGTGTGAATTGTGAGTGTGTCAGGCCATCTGCAAAGCAATTAAAGCGCAGCCATTTACTTCTGTCGATAAGCTGCTCCAAGCCGGTATTGATCCATGGATTTTTTTTTTTCTTGCCTGTCAGTCATCAAGCTGAAACGCCCCACCCCCCCCTTCCACCTACAGTTAGTTTTTAAATGCATGCAGTAATTGCTTGGCTCTCTAAATACACTTAATCATCTTGGTATAGACCAGTGTTTTCTAACTCCTTGCCATTCGCAGCGCACGCTGCTTTTAATTAGGCACGAGTTATTAACTGAAATGCCCGTTTTAATTAATCCATCTATCTTTGTGTTAGTTATTTGTGGCAGGCCAGTTTCAGCAAAGTAGTCTCGGGGATTAATATCAGTAAATTTCATTTTAGTCCTGGAGTAATAATAAATTTTATGGAGTCCTGAAATAACGCTATGCTGCAGGTGGAAGTATATGGTGTTGTTCCTGGCGTAGTTCCTGGCTTAGTTCCTGTCTACCCCTTCAGTCAAGATGCTCAAATAGTGCAGCTGGATGTGCTGTTTGGGTGGGTGTGACTTAAGAGCGCTGCTAGACTGACATTATGGGATTCAAGCCCCAGATGGTAATGGAGACCTTAAGCCCCTCCCACTGCTGTCGACATTGGTGACTCATTGATGCTTTGGAGGTGATCCGTCACATAAACCCCATCAGCAAGGAGACTCTAACACGATAGTCATCAATACCCAAGTTCACCACGGTCTGGGGGTGGCAGCGATCTCCTAATGAGACCCTGCAAATTGATGGTTACCCCTTCGATCCAGTGGTCCATGTGTACTGATGCTGTTGTGATGATCATATGCATTAGCGAACCTCAAATCTCACACTTTGTCCATCCACATGTAGGCTGAGATCACACAGAGACCACGCAGAGATCGTTGGTTCACACATGCATTTTTTTTTCTAGTGAATTGTAGTTTGAGTTGAACAGGATGACAGAAAGATTGCTACACTAGTGCTAGTTGTGTTAATACCTGGCTAGTCCTATGTTTCGACAGTAAGACCAGCAGTTGCCTTATTTTAGTGTTGACACTAACTGTTCCTACATTTCAGCATCGGCACTAGCTGGTGTGATTCCATATATGTGGAATCCTGCTGCCCACTGGTGCCTCTTGAGGTCGGCAGAATAATCACCCTGAGTGAAAATAAATGGTTGACCCTGTACAATGGATCCGACGGATGACTCTCACCTACTGTATGTGTGTCTGTCATAGCAACATTTTTTGAAAACCAAAAATTTTATTGTGCACCTATACTCATACAAATGCAGAATAAAGGTATCATCCTGAGCTCTGCATGTGAAAAGGTGAGAGAAGCCCTAACGTTTTGCCATAACTCAGCTTTCCTTAATATTGACAAGGTCCTCCCCCCTTGTCCTAGATACCAATTGCAGTTGAGGCATTGCCTGTTGCCACACCTGCTTTTCTCAGCCGGCCTCCTCATTGGTATATACACCTGTCATTCCAACAGGAGCCTACCTGGGGAACTGGAAAAGGACAATGCATTTGCTGGTGTTCATGTTTCTCCGGTGTTCCCAGTCTCCCTCACTGCCTGGTCTATCTGTGCGGTTGCTGGCATCGAGAGCAGCCTTCTTGCAGTCTGCTATTGGTTTGGGCTGGGGGGCAGGGGATTATGGGAAACCCAGAAGTCCCCGTTCCAGAGAAGCCTCACAGCTGTCCAAGGTGCTGGCAGCTCATCCGCACTCTGGTCTTATGTCACCCTAGGTGGTGGAGGCCATCCTGGAGTCGGGGAAGAGGCTGTCCAAGGCAGAGAAGAAGACCGAGCGCTGCCCCCTGCTGTACGAATGGCACAGGAAGCAGTATGTGGGTGCGGCGCATGGCCTGGCAGGCATCTACTTCATGCTGATGCAGGTGAGCAGTGGGTGTGGGGACACACCTGGGGGTGTGGTCTATGGGATTGTGGTCTATGGGATTGTGGTCTATGGGGTTGTGGTCTATGGGGTTGTGGTCTATGGGGGTGTGGTCTATTGGGGTGTGGCCATGCCTGGGGCTGTGGCCAGTGGGGGCAGAGACATGTGATGGGGTCTCGTTCGCATCATTCTGACATCGTGATCAGTCATTAAATACTGGGAATCTCTCCTCAAACACATTTTACATCACTGTTCTTTATGGGACGCCTTATTTTTTTGTTTCAATTTTAATATATGCATAATGCTGCACTCTGATTTGGTAGATGTATTTTAAGGGACGGATTAGCTCTGTTGTTTGACGGTAAACCAGAACTCCCTGCCTGTCAATGATGGAGAGCCCAGTGCTCTTATTAAGCTCCTGTACACCCAGCTTTCCAGTTCTGCCAGTGGTGTAGGGTTCTGCCAGTGGTGTAGGGTTCTGCCAGTGGTGTAGGGTTCTGCCAGCTCCCCACCCCATCCTGCTAGTGACGTTCCCTAGGTCACTCCCATGGAAACCTTCCTGTAAGTGGGTCAGCAAAAATGTGTGAATTTGTACTCGGGGGTGAGATCTGGGTATATTCTTAGCAAAGTTAACTTTAGTTGTTCATTTTCATGCAAGGTGTATAAACCCCTTGGGATGTATGTGCGTTTGTGATTGACTTGTTTCTGAGTGTGACGTGGCCCCAAACAGTTCAGGTATTGTTAAGGGGATTAGGGGGTGTGTCTGACTCAAATCAAAAAGGCCAAACTGCCCGTGTTGGAAAGCAGGATGATTGCTGTTTTGTTTAGATACCCAATCCGCTGGTCTTAAGGGCACTGTGACAAACATCTGAATCTCTGCATGTCTGCGGAGTCCTGGACTTCATGTACATCATCACTTTGAGGAATCTGTTTCTCAAAGTGTCTCAACACAGCTCTTTCTAGCTCCAGGAGAATAGAAGCTACTTCACTACAGGTCAAGTGTGGAGAAAACCATTCCAATTTTTTGTGGTTAGTGTTAGAGTAACCCTGGCTGCACTAGGACCCTGGAGGACCCACAGAGCCTTTGTTCAGAACCTGGAGCCAGAGGCTTCCCAGCACCGCCAGAAGAGCATCTGTTCCCCTCAGTCAAGCAGGGAAACACGCTTCCTGTGTGGACACCTGCAGCTCGGTAAACATCGGAGGCAGAGAGATGGGCGTGGCGCACGCTGTTCAGGGCAGCTGCAGGCGAGGGCCATTGGCGGCAAATCTGTGGCCTCCATTGTGTTCTGGAAAGAGCTGTACTGCGTTTGGCCGGGAATGTCGATGACCCCTCCTGATCTCCGCCGTTTTCGGAACGGCGCTTGGTGATGAGACCCTTTTCTTCGGCTGTCTGAAGTGCGTGATGTGCGATGTCGTCAGATGCTGAGCGGGCCGCAGTCTGCAGGATGCATTATTCACGAGGCCCCCCTCCGCCCTGAACGCTTTCCTCGGAATCGTTTCGGGCCTCTGCTTTGCCGTCTGGGATTCTCGATAACTGCCGTTCGAAGCGGGAGCTTTTCCACTGCGCCTGGTTATCCAGCGGGAGCTTGGAAAATTTGAGAATTCCCCCCCCGGAGCATTTCTAAATTGAGACACGAAAGTCTGAGTACCGGCAAGATTCCGACTCGAACATGCCGCAGAATTCCGGACTATCGTAATGCCCTCCCAGCCTTCTGTGCCCTTTGCTCTTTCACTGTCCTCTAAATCTGTGCAGCTCTCAGTAACTGACCTGGACAGTGTGCAGAAAGTGGGGAGCTTCAGACCATCTCAGCCTTTTCCCCCCCACTCTTTTGACATTGTAACAGTAAGGTACCCCCCCCCCTTCAACAGTAGTATGCCCCGTGTGAGACATGCTGATCTAACTTGACACAAAAAATCTCATTCATCCTCTCAAGCTGGAGAAGACTCAGGGTAAAGCACAGTAAAACCAGCTGGGGTTTTTGAGGCCTGTTCCTCTGCTGCATCACACTCCTTGCATCTAATCCCAGCATTTTATCATTTTCTCTCTCTCTCTCCCCCCCTCCCATTCATATGTTATTTTGTCCCAGTAATGCCCCAAAGGAGACCGAGCTGTAAACCTGGAAATGGTCTCCTGGCAGATGTTAACCCGTCCCTGGAGCAGTTAGGGTTAAGGGCCTTGCTCAATGGCCTAATGGTAAAATTACTCTGCCAGTCACAGGATCTGAACCAGGGACCTTCTGATCCAAGTCATGTAGTCTTATCCCACTGAGCCCCACACCGTCTTTGATGTATGATGTGTGACACGCATAGCTTGGGATAATCCTGTTTCTCCACCGGAACCCTCAGCGTCTATCCACAGTGTGGCTCTGGATCACAGTGTCTAACTGAGCGAGCAGCTATCAACACCGACACCAGCAAGGACATACCGATTCGTGAGAGACCGCCATTGGTGGGTCAGGAAGTTTGGCTGGCAGTGAGCTGGTCAGGGACTGGTCAGCTTGGTAATTATAGGTCAGTCTGGGACAGGACCTTGGCGCTGGTGAACCTCAGCTGACGCCGGGCATCGATGATATACAGAATCACACATAATCAGTTATTTGATGTGTTTTAATGAGTGCAGCATATTTTTGAGGATCTTGCTATTTACTGGAAGTGGTGCCGACCCAGTCTGAGAAATCTGATGTTTTGTTAACGTAAGATGATATATGCGGCCCTATTATTCAAATCGTGGTCCTCAAGGTCCGAGCCCTGCTGGTTTGCCAACCTTCCTTTACCTGTCAGTCAGGTGTGAAGCCTCAATCAGAATCAGTAATTATTAAACTAACTACCTGGGAGAATTGAAAACATGGCCTGGATTTAGAATCGAGGTCCAGATTTTAAGAACCCTGATATATGGTCAGCGTAAACAGTGGTGGCGGTCTGTACCATTCTGAAGTCTGAGCCCCTAGGAGACCCCCGCCCCCCCCATGCACTGATGTTTCTTTGCATCTTCACAGCCGGGGGCCAAGCTGAGCCAGGAAGTTCTGACGGAGCTGGTGAAGCCCAGTGTGGACTACGTGAGGCACAAGAAGTTCCGTTCTGGGAACTACCCGTCATCGCTGAGCAACGAGACGGACCGGCTGGTGCACTGGTGCCACGGCAGCCCAGGGGCCATTCACATGCTCATCATGGCCCATAAGGTGGGTGTTTGCTGTGATCCCCCCCCCCCCCCAGGTCTGCTTACAGTTCCCTTGGTGGTTAAAAATAAGCCTTCCACCTCTCTGAGGGGCGCCGGTGAGTAATGTGGCGAGGTCTCCGCAGAGTGTGACCCAGACACCATCGGAGACTCTCCGCAGGCTGGGCTGCGCTCTAAATCCGTCCCCCTTATGGTAGATGGTCCAGGAAGATTTATTGTGCCCGTCCGCATCCCGGCCCTCTCTGGATAAGACAAAAAAAAAAACCACCATTTGTTTGTCTAAGACTTAGCTTGTGCCAGGGAGATATTCTGGGGACCTACCTATAGGGGGCGCCGTGGTGGTCCCTAGCTGACTGGGGACTGTTGACCAGCCACTGGGCATGAATGTCCCTGTCAGAGCAGCTGGAGTAACTGGGACAGGGAATTGGGGGCACACTGGTACCCATGTACCTGTTAATGTGCTTCTCCAGGGTCATGACACGCGCCTGACCCAGAAGGCCTTGCTTCATATCACAGTAATGAAAATTAGCTAACTGCCATTGATATTTACCCCGCCTTGTAACCCCTCTTCATGCTTGCCTCATTTTACCCCTTACGTGTGTAGATTCACGGAGAGGACGACCTTCTGCGGTCACGTGCTGTCGCTGCCCCAGTTGCGTCGACGGTTGTCCCTTATTCTTTGTTGCGCCGGAACCATTTAGAAGGGAGTAAGCCGCCATTGTCGGTAGAGATTGATGAGGAGCCCAACTGGCGTCCTCCCAGCGCCTAGCCTTGGGTCTGATGTAATTTAGATGAAATGCCCGGAGGAACCTTATTAAACACAATGCTGTAGGTAAAGAAGTCTGGAACTGAGTATGAAATTCCCACTGCTGTCCATCGTAACCAGGCTGGTGTCCTTGAAGAAATGGGTGATCTGCAGTGACACCTGGCGGCGGAAGTGGGTATCGCCAGTCGACTTAAAAAATGCCGCGCGGCTCAATCGCATTCAGATGCCTGTTCAGCAGGGGAGGAAACGTGGTTCTTTTTTATTTTAATGAGGTCACTTTAAGAACATAAATACATAGGAAATGTACAAATGAGAGGAGGCCATTCGGCCCATCAAGCTCATTTGGGGAGGACTTATCTAATAGCTCAGAGTTGTTAAAATCTTATCTAGCTCTGATTTAAAGGAACCCAGGGTTTTAGTTTCCGCTACACTAG